>CM052539.1:24203872-24298747 GCA_028533065.1 Trachops cirrhosus
ACTTCCCAACTCTTGCCTTTCGTCTCCCACAAATATATTATAAAATTCTGTTGAAAACAAAATCTGCCTTTTTCTCTGTAATAAATCAGAATTACTAACATCCAAGGAAAATTTACATTCCTATTGATAAGTCTGAATGAGTCACTTTTCTTCAGCCACTAAAACTCAGTAAAAATTCTCCAGGATTAAAGAAAGTCATTTAGAGATAAGCTCCTGATTTACGCAAGACACTGTGCTTCATGGGGAAATTATGCAAGCAAGCCCAACAAAGCCATTAAAATTGAACTGTTCTTAGAAATTTAACCCACACATTTTTCATCTAAATTTGGTCTCTTTGGGACTCTGCAGTGAAAAGTAGGCACACCTGGGACAATATCTGGACTTAACACAGATGTGTTAAGTCCAGAGATTGAATACAAAAATTATATTAAAAAGAAGTGCCATGAGGGAAGAAATGTGGGTTACCTCTGACAGCTCACCAAGTAATTGCTATTAGGAAAATGGAGCAAATCACATCAAATGAAAAAATTAACACAGAAGATGGAACGAAAATAATATCAATTATAATTCACATCAAATATCACAAAATGTAAGCAAATTAGCTCTTGACAGTAAAATTACATGCCCAGAAATCAACCAGTGAAGAAGCTTGTAAATATATAATTAATTTCCATCACTTTTATCTAGCCATGGAAAACTAATTATATAGACTCACAGGCCAGTGTAACAGTATAGAGTATTTCAGTAACTATTTGTGTATTAGAGTATTGTGCTTTTAAAATATTAAGTACAGGTTCACCTTATTCTTTCAGCTGATAAAGGATATACACAGAGTACATTAAGTGTAAGACTAATTTTTCTATAAAGCTGATTTCACAAAAGGAAATACTCACCTATGTTTTAGTGAGCTTTAGCTTTGAATTTGTAAGCCGTCTAAACAGGAAATTTAATAATTCTGTACATGTGCATGTTGAGCAGTGATTTATAGACACGTTCATATACAGGGTGGGCAAAAGCAGGTTTATAGTTGTAATACAAATAAATAATACAATAAGTAACAAACAATAATACAAGAATAAACTCTGTTTTGTGAACTCACAACTGTAAACCTGCTTTCGCCCACCGCTGTCCAGATAAATGGAATTTATTTGTCAACATGTGAGGCAGCATGAAAGTAACCATCCTTGTCTAAAAACCATACCTCTAATTAACAGACGAGTACAGTGCTCTGAGCTTATTTTAAAACGTTTTTAAATAACTGAAGATTAGCAGTTGGTCTGCTGGAATGAACCTGAAGGCATTTCACTAAACTGGTCACTCTGCCCAGCAGTATCTGAATGTCAGGATTGAGCTTGAAAAAGAGCATTCGAAACATTCATAGCAGGAAATTAGTAGAGCTAGTGGTTTAGTAGTTACCTGGAGAAAATAGTTCCACCTTTAATTGAGGACTATTTATACATGTATATAGAAAATAACAACGTTTTATATCTAGACTGAATTGTAGAGATCAATTGAACCCTTTCATTTCACAGCAGAGCAAATTGGAGCACAGAAAAATAAAACGCTTTCCTGAAAGTCACACAGCTAGTTAGTGGCAGAACCAGGACTAGAAATCCTCGTCTACCAATACCTACAGTGAGGCTTTTCCCACAGTATCATAGTATCTCAGCGCTAGGAAATAGAGAAGACAGGAAAATTTCTATTGCATTCATAGGACCATAACATCCAGACACTCATAATGATTTGTATCTTGATAGAATCAGAATACCTACAATAATAATAAGCACACAGACTTACTAATGAATAGTGAATGTAGACTTCTTTAATGAAACCTTTGAGCACATTAGACATAATGAGGGACTGGTCTCTGCTCTTGGCATACAGTATGGGAATCTATATGGGCACAAGGGGAGCTCTAGCAGATGAACAGTCACAGAGCTAGAGATCTGGGAATCGAGTCAGAAGAAATACAGGAAATTGGATGTAGCACATAGATTTCAGGTGGGGACAAAACACCCTGGATGTCCATCTGTCACAGCTAAAATACTACAAAGCCCTGCTATGTTCGACAACAATATTTTTATCAAAAGATATGCATTCGCCTTCATTTCTCCATAATCTCTCATAAGCATTTACTTCCTTTCCCTGTGGTTTCATTTAATATTTTTATGTTCCATATCTTTCATAAATTCTTTATTTGCTCCCTCACTTCTATTTTCATAACTGGTAAAGCCGCAGGGGAAACACATTAGGTGGGAATGGCTGTCCTTACCAAGCTGTTAAAAATCACTCCAAAGGTGAGGATATTAAATAGGCTGATTCTCAGGGACACCAGGTGGCAATTCAACACCTCTCCACCACTGGTCCAGGCACTAGCATCCCTGCCATCAGGAGACAATCTCTAACGGAAGAGTGTGAACAACAGGCAGGGGCCGCTCCGGTGCCCTCCCCGCGGGAGCTGCCACTGTTTGTACACACTGCTTCTTCACAGGAAGGCGACACACGGTGAGAAGATAAGAGTCACTGGGTGACACAGATGCCCCAGGATAACAGTTTACACATAACTCCCTTATTCCCACCATTCACAAACTGTCTATACTCTAAGTGAATTACATGATTGGAATTATTTTCCTAAATTATAAAAAATTAAATCGAAATCCAAAAAACAGATAGATGCAACAAGGCAAAAAATCAATTCCAAGGATGGTGATTAATCAAATCAACCTTTATCACGGTACAATGCATGGTAAAGCTATTCTAAGAAAATATCCCTTTAAGCACTCACACAGCCAAAACCCACATGTCTATACAAAATGAGATGACAATCTTTTCCAAGAACTGTTCCCACACTAGCTGACAATCTCGGAGCCTGGGCCGTCAGAGCATTGTGCAGGCCTGGGTCCCAGTCCTGGCTGCACACAGCTGTGGCCGAGTTACCTCTGTGCCTTCGTTCCCTCGGATAGTAAGTGTGCCTCCTCCTCAAGGTGGTGGTGGGAATTAAACGAATTAGTGTTTGTGAAGTGCTGACTCCATGCCAGGCGCCCAGCATGACCACTGGCCACGGGCACCATCCACCTCGGAGTGCGATGTCACTGCTCTCTGTGAACATGAAGGAAGCCTAAGCAATAAATCATAAGGGATCATTGTGTGGTACAGCACAGGGATGGAGACTGTTTTGGGAAGAAGTTTCTTTAAATTTCTTCTAAATTTTGGTACCACTGCAAGGAAGAGATGGGGAAAAGTGTGTTGGCCGTTTCTGAGGAGAGTGAGGGTCACTGTTCCTGATGCACAAGCACAGAAAGGACAGCAGGCTTTCAGGGAGGAATGCTCAGGGCCAAGCTTTCTGTCCTCCTTTTTACCAAGTGTGAGATGCCAGCATTCCATAAATATCTGCGGCACGAATGAATGAGGACATGACTATGACACAGAATTGCCTTTGACATGTTTGTAATCCAGTGGCGTTCTCTAAGGTCAGGGTGTTGGGATCACTGGAATGAATCTACACAAATCTTTATTGTCAATCTGAAGTAAGCTGCAGGACTTTTTGTTAAGATGCTGTAGATAAAGGTATCTGGTAACACTGTTAGAGATATAAAATAATTGACATATATTTCCAAGGATGCTTTTTTCTTTCCCATCTTTGTCTATCTGATCATTTTGTGTGTGTGCATGCGTGTGTGTTATGTTGGCTTTCAGAATAGAAATCCTTTTACAGTAATATTTATGCCAGATAGCAGAGAGCAGATTGTCAAACTTGCTTATTAAAATTTTACAAGATTCTGGTGGTTTTGTTGGGCTCAGCCCCAAAATTTTCAGGAGGGATAAAAAAGTAGATTGTTTTTAAGACCCGGGCCCTCAAACTACATACACAGACACACTCCTCGAGCTTCCATACACAGTTCCATACACATCAGCTGCTTCAGAGATGCATCCAGAAATTTTCAGAAGACAGTCAGATAGTGTTGAAAGATTTAAAAAGGAGAAACCCAAACAGGCAATCCCCATGGTTTTTATTTATATAAAGTAGCAAAACAAACTCCTAAAACTTGTGAGCACTTTTCTTGGTTGTGCCAAAATTGACAAAAATATAAGATGAGGCTCTGTTCAAAAAAGGAGGGACAGATTTCACATTCTCACAAAGTATTCACTCTAGCTATGATATGTATTAGTAGTTATGGTTCATTTTTAAACAGAAGCAACCTTTAAACAGAAAAGTCAACTATGGCTCAAACCAGGAATCAAAATTGAAGAAAAAGACAAGCCTAACAGTAAACATGAAAAGGTAAGAGAGGTTAAACTCCTTATGAAATCTTGGGGTGGGGGAGAATACTTAGAATTTACATTATTTGCAAGTTTTAGATATTTTATCAAAGTTTGGCTGTTTCTAGCAACTATGCACACAAGTAGAAATAAACTTGGGATAACTGTTTTTAACACCTAAAATACAAACTCTTGGCTTCTGCTCACATACAGCAACCGGTGATACCACTTGTGAATAGTGTCTTTTAGAGTCCACCATGAGTTAAATATTGAGAACAGTCTACAGAGCTCAAAGGGGATATACTCTATTACTGTTCTTGGCACACATTTCAAGCATACACCCTTTAACACTGTTTAAGGAATTCAGTCAAAACCTCTATAGGAAAGAACATGAAGAATTAGCATTTATAAACCAAACAGAAGCCTCTATTATTTCAGGTAACCACATTTCAAAATCAGAAAAGTAAGAACTTAAGAAAGGAAAAGGTATTAAAACCAGGTTAGAAAATTCACTTCAAAAATCCACAGGAAATGGAGTAGACCATACCTTGAATAACTCAAACTCCTTCTTTGGCATCAACAGCTAATGACAGATAATGAACATAAAATAAGTACATGATACAGATGCACATCAGGCCAGCCAAAACATGAGCATAGCAAACAGAATTTCCATAGCCATCCCTTTAAGTTATAAAGCTATGCAAATTGTACACTAATTTTTTCCTTTACACATTTGTTTGATTCTTGGATTCTATACGGGCCAAAGTCGATGTGGACAAGAGCAGGACCTGACCAGCTGTGAAAGCCATGAGGAGCCACAAGTACTTAAATGAGTGGTCACGGCAGCAAATGACCACAATCCTAGGTTCGGACTTTCTGCATTTTACTGAGCCTAGGTATGAAAATGAACTATTTCACAGCACATTCTATGTAGCTTCTACTCAGATTTATGTGGTCAGATATAATCTTTTGCTCAAAATCCTGAAAATTAAAAGAATTCTTCCTGGGACATGAGAGAAAAGCCACCACAGGTTCAGAGGCTATATACATGGGACAGTCCATCCACTCTGTCTCAGTTGGCAGATCTGATTCTATAGAGATCCTGTCAGAGCAGAAATCCACATACTTTAATAATGAGTGAATTCAGATGTTAGGGTTAATGAGAGAACCAGAATCACTTAAATTCTGGAAATCTGACTCAAGAACTTTTCAATGATCAAGAAGAGAAAACCTGATCCATGCAACCTATATCATAAGTACATTTTAATATTAAAATCAGGAGGGGGAAAATAAATAAATACTCAGGTGTAAGGTGAGATAAGTGCAAGTTCAAGGTTGGCCAGGGTCAGAACATTCAGGAGAAGGAGGGCAAAGGCTGGTGAAGGGGAACTGCTGGGTCCTCCAGCCCCTGTCTCAGCGCCACCGTCTAACAAGCAGCAGCCAATGAACAGGAGGGCTATGGGTAAGAGTGAAGAGGCAGAAATGCTGTTTCTTCAAATGTCAGAAACATTGTAGAATGAAAAAACAGCATTCAGAGAAATGCTCATTTACTGGCAAACTTGCTGAATAACTCCTAAAGATTTAAACCATAAAACATATGTATAATTCATCCCCATGTCTCTCACCTTGCCCCTGAAATATCCTAGGGAAAAAATTGTATAAACTGTACAGCCAATTAACTCTCAAAATGATTAACACACAAAATGTATTTAAATCCTAGTTGAGTGATGAATTTTAAACTTTGTTAAACTTAAATTTTGCTAAAAAATAATTACCTGTATCGTATGCGTGTATGGTGGATCAGCACGCCCTAATCCAGATTCCGTAGGTCTCACAATATCCAAAATGTTATTTGGCACAAATCCAGAGTCTCCACTTGCATTTCGAACTTTCCACCACTGCTTCCTATCATCAAGGATCTGTCATTTGGCAAGAAAATAAAGATGTCATTTCTGTACCAAAACCAATCTATAAAGGAAGTTCAATTTTTGTTCCTAGATCAAAAAACTTTAAATTCTATTACGCTGGCTTAGCATAAACATGTTGAGGGATGGATGATTCCTAGGAATTACAGTTACTAGCATAGCACAAGTATGGTACCACTATCATGAATCCATCCAAGGCCCATGCTACCTAACACAGATGTGTATCTGCAATATATCTAAAGTATTTACAGATAACTAAGATGATTCACTTGGAAATGTCTACATGTTGACTCTATTCTTGGAAAAGGAAGGAAAAGTATAAAAACCTCCTTTTTTTTTCCAACAAAACCTGCTGTGATTATCCCACATTATAATTTAAAAAGATAAACATTCCGTTATAAACTAAGAAAAGATATTTAGGTGTCATGGTAGATTATTCTCACAACCATTAGCTCATTCAGTGCTGGGTATATTTGTGCCAAGGTACTAGGATAGAAAGAAGCACCATGTTTTCTCTTATTAAAATATTATGGTACAAACTGACAGTGGCCAGAGGGGAGCGTAAAGGAGGATAACAGGGGATAGAAGGGGAAGGGTCAAGTCAAGGAACACGCATAAAACACCCGTGGACAAACATGACAAGGGAGAGGATTGAATGTGGGAGGTGGGGGTAGGTAGGGCAAGGGAGAGTAATGGGGGGAAAATGGGAGAACTTTAATTGAACAACAATAAAAAAGATAAATGTATGTATGTAAAAAAATATTACGGTACATCTACACATGAACTGATACATAATCTTGATTCCAAATTGAATAAAGCCTGGAAGGAGGAAGAGGGCAAAGTAAGCCAACAAACCCGACTCTCCCCGCCTCTCTCCACTCCCACCCCCCACCCAAGAAACGACTGACCAACGACACACAGAGCAGCTTCCCCTACTAAACAGATGCATTTATCTATCACATGCTCTCCCCTTGGTAAAATAAGGTAATACTGAAGAAGTATTTCTTCATCTCCACATTTCCTTGAGAAAGAGTTAGGTATAAACCAAAAAAGGAATATAATAAGTCCACTTTAGTAAGAGTACATAAAGGTAAAATTCTATTACCTCTAAAATGTCATCTTTTAGAACTGAGAGCTCACTGTTGTTCCTGGCCACAAAGTCATACTTGGATTTGGCATATTTCTTGGGTTGTGTTGCAAGTGGATCATAATTTCTATAAAAAGAAAGAAAAATGATTATGCTACTAGCTCTCCCTAAAGGTTGAAAACAGAAGGAAAACACTAAGGCAAGTGAATTCCTACCAGGAAACATTCTGACAAATTATTTTGATAGTAGTTTAGTTTTATTATATTTTATGGAATATAAAAACTCAAAAAAACCTTTGGAGTTCTTACTAGTGAAAGGAACAAAGTATGGCTAGGGAAAAAATAAATAATGCAAAATCACAAAGCTAGGTGGTACTAAGCCAAATCTAGAATGCAAGTCTATGAATTCTTTAACCACCAAACATACATTCTAGATATCGCTTTGTTAATTAGCTTCTCTACCATGAATAAATTAGGATAAAGATCAATGTTAGCATTTTGTGTAAAATTAAAGGAGACTGAAGACAGCTTCCATAGCAGTAATATAAATTATAAGTTGATTTCACTAATTTAAGCAATACGTTTGTTTAATTTATTAACAAAATACATATTTAAAAATTGTGACCGTTAATTTTAGGAAAGCTTTATCCAGTTATTTAAACTGCAAGGGAATGTATGGATTAATTATAAACCAATAATTAATTCCTAATTAATCTAATTAATTAATTCACTGTAAACTTATTTTAATAGGAAGAACATGTCTAAGACTTCTATATTTCAAAAATAAAAAATTTTCTTAAAAAACCAAATAGTTCCTTTAATCATTAAATTACCGTTAATATATTTAACATAATTAAAATACTTTTATATATAATACAATAAAATCTGAAATATATCAAAAGTGACCTAATATTTTTTCATTTTAACAAAATAAATTTAGCCCTGGCTGGGCTCAGTGGATTGAGTGCAGGCCTGTGAACCAATTCGATTCCCAGTCAGGGCACATGCCTGGGTTGCAGGCCAGGTCCCCAGTTGGGGACGTGCAAGAGGCAACCAGTCAATGTATCTCTCACACATGGATGCTTCTCGCCTTCTCTTTCTCCCTTCCTTCACCTCTCTCTAAAAATAAATAAATAAAATCTTTAAATATATATATAAAATAAATTTAACTGTTTTTTATTAATTTTACTCCCTAATATTCTTCTCCATTTACATTCCCACATTTCCTCACACATCTCTATAAGATAAAACACAAAAGGGACTAAAGATGTTTGGTCATCCTTCTCCTATTAAAGTGGCCATTCTTTTGATTGCCCACCAAGGTCTTCTGGCATAAAAGTCACAGCAGGACCTGCAGGACAGCTGTGGACACAATGTATCCTGTCACCATAAGCACATGGCTACTTCTTAGGCAGTAACTCCAGAACAGAGGATCGGAGACAAAGAAAAAAGATGAACCATAAGATATGCTACCTGTTAGCTATTCTTGGAATATTTAAAAATGAGAAAAAGTGAAAAAAGTGTAAGTGTGGCCAATTATTACATATTAACAATAAAAGTTTTAAACTGTGTCCCACGGATTTTCCACCCCATCTCTGGTTTGTATGATCACATTCTAAGATTTCATTGGAGGCAGAGATAACAGAGATTTAATCACACTAAAACACAAAAATAGTAATTGCAGTTTCTATCTTTCCTTCCTCATGTTCTCTCCTATCTATGATCTGGAAAATAAGCACTACTAATAATGGAGAGTTAATACTGTAACAAAGGGTAGAATAACTCACTGCCACTGTGTATCTGAATCAGTGGGTTAAAAACCAAAACAAAACTGGGCTGCACTTCTCTTTGTTATCTTGAGTGTCTCAGAAATGATTGCCCAGCGTGCACTTGCAAAGTACTTCTGAACTTACAAATCTTTAGTTTCTTGCTTTCTCTAGATTAAACATACATATCACGCTAACAGAGCTATCAATCTGAAAAATCACACCTTGTAATTTCTCAGTTGTACCAAAGTTTCTTAAAAGACCTAGGATGTATAAACATGATGTAGTCTCTCTTTCTAATTTGGAGTAACAGATATACAAGATCTGCCCAGAAGGTATCCAGCCATGTACAATGAAAAATAGAGAACATTTATTGAAGAAGATACAAGAAACACCGTACACAGGACAATGACACCTCAGTCTCCTTCAGAGTAGGTACCTTGGGACCTCACACAGTTCTCCTAATTGCCATCAGCTGCCTTGTCATATTTTCCTGAATTGATGGTTTGAAACTTCTTCCCTTTTAAAGGTGACTGGGAACAGCCAGAAGTCACAGCACACCAAATCTGGGCTGTAAAGGGGCTGAGTCACCTGGGTGAATTAATGTTTTGCCAAAAAACCCTGCACAAGATGTGATGCATGAGCAAGCTTGTTGTTGTAATGAAGCTGCCAGTTTGATGCAGATTTGTTGCTCAGTCATTTTGAATGTGATGGCCACACAGTACACATACTCACTCAACAGCATCTACCGCCCCCACTGACTAGTACAGTGAAGTCCTCAATGTTCATGCATGCACATTCCAGTCCACTCTCCTTGGCTGCCAGGTTACATGTTGTGCAAACTGTTCTTGTTCCATTAATGATGGCTGGTCTCTTCCCAGACAGACCTTGTATACTCGATATAGAGTAGACATGGAGAGAGCAATGATCTGAGACTTCTCTAAAACACCAATTACTTTTGAATGGCAGTAAAGGATAATCCCTCAGAGGTGACAGCTCTAAATTCAACAGGTTACTTCTCTAGAGACACAGTAATTTCACTGAAGAGTCAATATACTGTGATGGTGTTTACTGTATTCCTGGCATACAACAGAGTTTAAATTGATAATAATTATTATAAAAACAAAATCCAAACCTCTGTGTATTTCATATCAGATGAGAACTTTCAGTTTTTGCAATAAGGATGACAAATTTTCTTAGCAACACAGACAATCACTGATCCACGTGTCTGATAACTATCCAGCTCCTATTACAACAGCACAGCTGAGGTGGGACCCATAAAGACAACTGAGCTATACAGTCTACCCACCACTTAATGTATTTTTCAAAAGCTCTTTCTCTGGTTAAACTTTGGTAAATCTAAGATCTATATACTTGAATATCTTCTCATGAAATTTCCAGCACTAAGTTCCATTTAAATTTTTTATTCATCAAAAGTTACTAAAATAAATCTCACAAAGGTCACTGAAGAATTCTCTGAATGAGGGTAAAATATATAATATCTTTAAAAATAGTGTCCCTTACATTATCTGGCATATCCTATATAAAGTTCGACAAGATAAATATTTTTGAGGAACAGCCAGGAACCTCGAAGACAAATTAGAAATTCAATCACAGTGTCAACCTACACTTCAAAAGTTTTAATTCTCATTCTGTCTCTTGACTTCTTAATTTTTTAATTGTATCATTTAATTTTAATATTAATATCACTTTAAGTGCATATAATTTAAGCAAGCTGCCTGAATCCATCTTGGAAGTGGATAGGGTACAAAGATATAAATAAATCAGTAAGTCAAAGGTAAACTCCCATGATATTCTATAAAGATCAAGGTAAATGTTTAGAAGACTTTGTGGTAAGCGTCCCAAATGAATGGCACAGGTTTTTCCACCAGTGATGCTATAGACCTTAGAGATTTGCAGCTGAATGACAAAGAGGTAATGCCTCTGAAACGCTGGATACACTACAACATACTCATTCAGCTATTTAATAAAACAATCAAGTAAATCTACAAACATTTACCAAGTGGCCACAGTGTGCAAGATGTGGTCTTAAAACAGAACATGATAAAAGTTTTCCAGTATCAACAGGTATTACAACTGAACACACATGAGAAATGAACTGAAGTTATTTTCTGATTACTCAGCTGTGAAAAACCATCCTCATTTACTGGAGTTATGAAAGAAAAAAGTAAGAATCACTAATCTGAAATAACTTTCTGACTATTAACAACGAAGATAGAAAAAAAGAAAATATGATGAGTAATAAATTACTCAAGAATAATTTCAATAAAATAATTTTTAAATTTCAAAACTGATTTTCACCTATATCTACTAAAAACTGAATCTATAATTAAAAGGTGTTTCATGTGTTGGCATTTTCAAAATGTATTATTCATCACTTTTTTTGTACTCAATTTTATATGTTAATAATAGCTGCATAATTTCTATACTATTTTAGTTAAGTATTAATTCTATCATCATTCCCAACAGAAAACAAAAATTTTAAATCCCATCTGTTTTAGGTTTTATGAAGAAAAAACATACTGAAAAATAGTAATACAGGGCATGCAACACTCATGGTGAGAGAGGCCTTGAGGCAGGAAAGTATCTGAACACGTTGTCTACCGCATTCATCTGAATGGTCACTCTCCCACACCTCGTTCCCAACGTTGCTTCTTCTGTCTTATGTATACAGTTGGCCTCTAGGACAAGCTCACTGGTAGTGGCTGGAAAACACGACTGAAAAAGTGAACCCATTCCAATTCCTGTATTTCTTCCCCATCTCACTTTCCCATCTCTGTCTACATTAAATTTAAGAGGGAAAATCTGGGCAAATTAATGAAATGTACAACTGGAAACTGAGAATAAAATATAGTAAGACGAAATGACAAAAATGGCAAATAAGGCATTGACTCCATTTAAATATTTAGTTTATCTTTAGTTTAAATATTTCTTATCTAAAGGAAGGTTTGTTTGTTTTTGTTGGAGGAGAAAAAAGATGGGAATTACTTCCTTTAAGAGTTACAGAGCTGGAAAAATCCTTAGAGACCATCTGGTACAAACTAGATGAGAATTTCAAAACAATTCTTTCTTCTTTTTTCACAGATTTTGTCAGAAGCATCCTTTTAAACAGGGAAAGTCATCCAAAGGCAGTTGCACTCCGTCAGAATTAGAGCCTGGAGGTCCTCCAGCTAGAATTACAGACTGGAGGCTCTGTGCCTCAAAGCCAGTTCTATAAGGCAACAATGGAAACTCCATCAAACAACCGACAGATGGAAAGTTTAAAGAAGTGTACAGTGCAGGCACTGGCACCTCTATTTGCACTAAAGCAGAGACAGCTGACCTCAGCTCTCCAAATGATGCCCATGAAATATTACCTATCCACATGGCGATTAGGAGTTGGCTTAAAAGGAACAGCAGCTTCCCCTTGGTCCTGATGGGGTCCTCTTGTGTAAATGTTATTGAATGCATACCCATCTGGTGGAGGTGGAAGATACTCTGATACACTGGATTGCTGAAAGACAGAGAAGAGATTAAAGAATCACCAACATTAATTCACTGAATGAGCACTGATGTCAATCAATAAGAACATTCAGCTACACTGTGTGATCAACTATGCAGTTTCACTTTCAAGTAACTGATCATTAAATTAATAAATTATGAAATGAAGTGGATATATTTTGTATAAGACCTACTTATAATAAGAAAATTAATTAGAACAAAGGCTAAATTTTAGTTCCGGAAATATCCAGGTGTAAAAACTATACAGGCATAACTTGGAGATATTGTGGGTTTGGTTGCAGACCACCACAATGAAGCCAGTATCCCAATTAAAAAGGCGGGACTATTTTTGCTGGTGAAGGGTCTGGCCTTCAATTTGTAAAAAACGCAACGTCTGTGAAGAGCAATAAAGTGAGGCACACTACAATGAGGTATGCCCATAAATTCTTTCCTCCGGAATCTCAGTAAGAGTTGATTTTACAATTAGGCAGACTTTAACAGCTTGTATAAAATAAAATTAGTTTAAAAACAACAATGAAACCCTTAACCCTTGCTTTCAATGTTTAAGAAACAGTCCTTTATCACTCCAGCAAGGTAAATATTGTCCCATGAAGATCATCTGAACTCAGTGCATTAAAATTATACCACCCTCTCGTTTTTTCTCATTTTTTAAAATTTGTACAGACAATTTTTTTTTTTTAATGGCAGCACTATTATCAGATTTACTGTTAAGGAAAACACAAACAGGCAGAAGCACACTGATATTAAAAGACAGTAAGCCAGAAGACAATGCTGGAGTCTCTTCTGTCTGCAGTTAACACAGCTCAGACCTGAGCTCATGGGCTAACCAAGAGCAGAACTGCAGTCTATGGTTCTCACTGAGCAGCATGGTTTTAAAGCTATGGGCGGGGGGAACAAAGAAACAAAAAAAAAGGCATCTAAAGATTTTGTATTGTTACCTTACATAAAATGAAATACGGGGTGATGCAAAAAGAAAAAGGACTCCAACACGGACAACAGTGTGGGTATTGCAATGGGTGTGAAATGGGTGGAGGTGAAAGAGGGTATAAAGGGAGATAAACAGTAATGAAAAATACAATAAAAATGTATTCAAAAATAAAAACAAAAAAATTAAAAATAAAACTACTATATGATTCAGCAGTCCTTCTACTGGGAATATTACTGAAGAAAATAAGATTAGAACCTTGGAGAGATATGCACCCCAATGTTCATTTCAGCATTATTCATGATGGCTAAGATATAGAAACAGCCTAGGTGTCCATCAACAGATGAGTAGATAAGGAAGATGAGGCATACTGTGTATGCAGGGCGGGGCAGAGGTACGCTTACAGTTGTGAGTACACGAAACATGAAGTTTACTCTTGTATGATTATTTATCATTATATTATTTTCCGTACAAACAACTGTAAACCTACTTTCGCCCCATCCTGTACATACTACAATGGAACTATTACTCAGCCATGAGAAAGAAGGAAATCCTACCATTTGGGACGATATGGATAGACAGATCTTAAGGACATTACATTCCGTGAAATAAGCCAGAAAGAATAAGATAAATATTGCACAGTATCACTTACATGTGGAATCTTTTTAAAAAAGAGTCAAACTCATAGAAAAAGTAGAAAAGTGGTTGCCTGGGTCTGGGGAAAATAGGGAGAGGTTTGTGTACAGGTCTGAGGATCTCATGTAAAACATGGTGACTATAATTTATAATGTGGTAACATATAATTAAAATTTGCTAGAAGAGTAGACTTTAAATGCTATCAGCAACAACAAAGATAAATTATGTGAGGTGGTGGATGTGTTAATGTGTTAATTAACCAGATTAGGGACACGTTTCACTATACATCAAATCACTATAATACATTGTAGTGGTACTTCATGTAAAGATACTTAAAGATTTTTTGTCAATTGTACCTCAATAAAGCTGAAAACAAAAATAAAAACAAATGCCTTAATTAATTCAGTTTATCATTTTCCTAGGGGAGGATAGAGGAATTAGATGGCCAGGCAATGTTTTATTAAAGGCTGTTATAGAGGGAGGAGTTCAGGAAACTGTGAGCATCACCCACACCTTTCGCCCAGCTCAGAACATAACAGAGTGAGGTCAGCCAGGATGAAATCACTGGCCCTGAGAGTGACTGGGTGTATTAGAAGGGAGGAGAGAAACGAGGCCAAATGACTAAGTGTGATGACTGCACAACCTTGGTTGGAACTGCTGCTGGCTCAGAGGAAGTGCGGAAGCTGAGTACTGCCACCCTATCTGTCATTCGACTTCACCTGTGTCTTTTGATTCTAAACAAAGCCTGAATCATCCAAGTCTTGTCCTGAGTGTATTTATAATAGTAGCAATAAAGTATAATAAGATCTCTCTTCTGGGGATGATTACATTTTTTATGCATTTTAAATCACCATTACTTGGCTTCTTTTCCAACAAATCTTATGGTATAAAATTCCCTAGAACTTCTAGCAGGCACATTTATTTTTTTAAACCTCTGAATAAGTACTTAAGCCATAAAATGGAAAATAATTTACAACAGGAAAATGGTAATTCATTGTAAGAAAGGATTCTCAATAATTCCTCTTTTAAAATTATTTGTTCAGTGAGAGCAGACAAACTTTTACATTGGAAGCCCCAAATATATTTGTCTCTCTTTAAATATACAAACTGAAAAAGAACTCACGTATGTGAATTTCTGAGGCTTAATTATTGAGTAGATATATTTTCTTATTTAAGATATGAAGATTGTTAACTGGAAATTTCTATAATTTGAAAATAGTCAGCTGTAACCATAGCAACAGCAAGTGTATCATAATTTCATGGTTGATTACGATTTTCCTCTAAAAACGTTGCCCTTTATGAGGAAAAATAAATTCATAGTGATGGGGTCTGAACTACGAAATTATAGCTAGGGACATATGCCTGCAAACCAATTGCCAGAGCTATGAGGTCATCTTCTTAATTACTCAATTAGAGGGAAGGACGGTTAAGGAATCCACCTATACTCTTATATGTAATCAGAGAGGGGAAAAAGAGTTACATTAGAAAAAAATTATTTAAAGCAATACGGTTGCTTTATTTCTAAAGTTTCAGAATTTAACCAATCTTCTATAATATTATGGTTATTGTCAGAGGGAACAATTTTAAGATATTTAATTTACGTACATTTTTTCTCTTTAAAAGTAAAGATTTACTCTGGTTTGTTCATTCACTCACTGATATCATATTCACTACATTATAAATACCCACAGTAGTCCAGGAAAATTAACCTAAGAGACTGAACGAAATGAACAGGATTTCAAGGCGAATGTAGTCATCAATTACTGTTTCTTCTTCAAACTAGATCTCATTCATTTACTTCCTAAATTCTGACCATCCTATTCAGTTTGGTTAACCATTAACCAATGCTTAATTTAGTTTTCTGATAGAATAAGAAAAGTTATAGAAAGCTCTGGTTGGTGTGGCTCAGTAGATTGATTGAGCACAGGCCTGCGAAGCAAAGGGTCACAGGTTTGATTCCCAGTCAGGGCACATGCCTGGGTTGCAGGCCAGTTCCCCAGGAGAGGGTGTGCAAGAGGCAACCACACACTGAGGTCTCTCTCCCTCTTTCTCTTCCTTCCCCTCTAAAATTAAATAAATAAAATCTTTAAAGAAAAGTTATAGAAAAATAATTTTTAAGGAATCCCTTAATTTGCTCCCCAAATAGGTTTACTATGAAGCGTACTAAATATATAAAAGATACAATAAATTTTGTCATCTCATCAGGGTGTAATAGTGTCATAAATGATCGTTCGAAGCTGGGACTTCCTTCTAGCCAGGCTGATAGGAGTCTAGAAGTTTAAAACTAGAGGGGCTGGGGAGGAAGAAGGGAGGGAAGGAGGAAATAGGCCATTCAGGAAAGAGCTGCTTGGGACAGGCTTAAAGAACCTGGGCTCTGAGAAATGTCGTGAGGCTCTGATGATGGCAGAGGGAAATAGAAAGAATAAGCCAAGTGGCAGCAGGGTAATTCCCTGACAAGCAGAGAAAGTACACACGTGAAGAAGACAGGATCACTGGGGCTCGGGAGCGCAGCAGGATGAGGGGTGGTGGGGGCTGGCCCCTGCAAGGAATATGGGCTCACGTCTGGGCTTTGCAGGGAAACAGCAACTGTCACAACAATGACAAAGAGGTGAGAGAAAGAGGTAACTAAGGGCAGAACATTTAATCATTGATTCTAGAACAACCTTCAGATAAAATAAGAATTCACAATCAGAATTACAAGAAAATGCACAGATTACTGCATTTTCTGCAAAGGATATGTAAAAAACACGTCACCTCCGTGGAATATCTTTTTGTATCATGTCTGTGTTGATGTTCTGCTACATTGGCCACAGTCCCGGCCAACTGATAAAGGTCTTGTTCCACTGGAGCTCCCATGAAGTTCAGCATTGGGGGCTCCCAACCATTGCGGAACCGTGGGACGTACGGTGGAATAAATTGCTCTTTTGGCCACTCTGCTCTGTTGAAGGACATTAAGACACACAAAAAACAAAATTAAGAAATGCACTCGTGCTCGAGATTATCTTTAGTAAGACTGGCCATACAACACAAAAACGAACGCAAAAAACAACAGAAACAAGGCATACCTAGTCTGCTCTCCTTCCACCAAAAAAGGGATTCTGGTAAAGATGTTCATACTCACACGTAATACGTATAAAATGAAAGGAAGACTGAGTTCTGCTTTGTCACCTGTTCTCACCACAATGTCTCAATTCCCCATTAATTCAACTTTTAAACATGGATACAGGCTTTCAAAAATTTGGGAAGGAAATGTGTAACTAGAAATGTACTATATATTTAGAACATAAATTTCTCTAGCATCTGAAGTAGTTTCAAATGATCATCTTTCCCTTCATTCCCCTCCCATCATTATGAAATCTGCTGATATTAGTTTTCAAAAGGGGAACAGCAGAAAATGTTCTTAAGTTTTATGTTTTTTTTTTAATTTATGAAATCCCCTAAAATAAAACATTACTGATTTCATAAATTAAATGTGTTAGCTACATTTTAATCAGTAAAATCAAGTTAGGACTAATCTGTAGTCCTTATCATATCCAGTCGTTATTTAATAACTCTGAGTGACACTTCTACAGGCTCCTAATCACTAAGTAGGACAGAAATTACAGCTTCATTTCTGCTAAAATACGTTGCTTTATCTTTCACACATGAATTAACTCTTCAGATTATACTTCCACTATGATGAAATTAGCCATTGTATTCAGATTATTATGTACCTTTATGATTATTTTTATATTTAGGAGTTCTTAAGTCAGTGTATTCATTTCCCAATATTCTTAAAAATTAAAATATCTTACCTAGGCTTATCATAACATCACAATTTACATGACTCTAATAGATTTAAGAAATCTATTTAATCAGTTTTTACATGGTATGATATATAAATAGTATGATATAGTATGTTATATTGATATATAAGTAATATAAATAAATGTGATATTCTCAATATAAAAACAATAACTGCAGTGCTTTTAAAGAGTATTCTGCTTGGTAAACCATTCAATGTGTAAACCATATTCTAACAAAAGCAGCTGCCGAAGTCTAAAATGTAAGCGGGAATGCTTTATGTTTCAACAGAAGAAAAGAATGAGAAGAAAATGTGAACTAGGTCATTACTTGCAGGAAGACAAAAGCATCAGGAAGCCAAGCTACTAAGTGACTATAGTGAATGATTCACCGTGAGTATTGAAAGAAATGAAAGATTTGGGAAAATGAAGAAAGCAAAAATTATTTATTCACACACAATGAAAACACTTTTATAATTTACTTTGCTCAGCAAACTTTAACACTGCAGTTGTTAATGATTTGTTTTCCATGATGACTTTATTGACAAGATACAATTCTTAAAATTATCCCCTCCTCCTTCCTCCTTTCCATTCCTACTACAATTCTAGTTCCAGATCTGACTCGGGGTGTGAACACACAATACAATATACAGATGATGTATTACAGAAATATATGTTTAAAGCCTATATAGCTTTATTAATTAATTTCACCCCAATAAATTTAATAAAATTAAAAAAATAAAAATAAAAATAATTAGCCTCTACTATAGCATTATCATTCCAAGGGGCCTCTTTGCCTTTAGTTATTTCTGTCCTTGTCCTTACTAGACTTGAAAGGCCACTAACAGAGTGGCCTCTCTTTCTAAAACATGTGTGTTTTTGTCACACTCTGCTTCACAAGGTCATCGGTTCTCCACAGCCTACAGAGCCTTGCTCCAACCCCACAGCACGGCATTGAGAACCTTCATAACCCAGCCCCGCTCATTCCTGTATGCCTCATTAACACCCTTCCTCCTCCCCTTTCTCCGCAGTCACCCACAGTCTCCTGAATTTCTGCTTAAATGCCAGTTCTTATTTGAAAGCTAACTACCCTCCCCTCTAAATCCTCTTCCTGACTGCTTAACCTTGCCAACCAATAGCAGTTTGTTTATGAGTCACCTTGGCATTGATCATGGATTATATTCCATATGCTTCTATCCTTTCCACTAGATGTTTAGTCTTTTATGAGTTCAGGTTTTTCCATCTATAACACCTATTCCTTCATACATAGATGGTTAATAAATGTATTGTTAGATCATGTATTAAAGAACAATAAGTATGATAGGTATTAAATACTAAACTCATATATGTTTACCTGGCTTTCATCCAAGTTTCTCCCAATGAAATCCACAGCTGCCTTTCATCGGTATTGACAGTATAATTTAAGAAATCAATTGTGTCCTTAGTCAGCAGGGGGCTGAGTACTGAACTGGCTAGTTCAGGACCTCCTGTTGCCTGTACCACCTAAAATGACAATAAATTATTTTTTAGCAAGAAAATGGTAATTATTTGTATATTTTCAAAAGCCAAACCAAAAACAAATACTGGTTTTATGTACTCAAATTAAATTTTGATGTTGTGTAATGCACTACTGAGTGAAAAACAGCTTGCCAAATCATTTTGCCTGGCCCACTGGTGCCTAATAATCTAAAACAAAAACTTAATAATTTAACAGCTTTCATAGAATCTGTCTGACTGCACTTTATTTGGAAAATACTAATGTCTATGCAGAAAATTCTAAGTTAGATAGTTTAATGAACTCTACTTAAAAAAATGTATCTCTACTGCAAATCTATTAGGCCAAACCTGAAAAATATGGTTCTAGAAATGAAGACTATAGAGAAAAACATGCTCAGGTTAACAGTCTGTGGTTGTGCCTATAAAGAAGTACAAAAAATAAAAGGCTCCAGAGAGAAAGGTGAAAGAATGTATTTTTTCACAGAATTTAATTCCAGCAAATTGTCCTTATTTGAAATGGATAATTTCATGACTACCAGAAACAAAGAGCTGTTAACTCTCTGATAAACAAAGTGATGATAAGTGGATCTCCAAAAACTGCTTCAAATTTACTTCTCAGGGGCTATTTCCTGGCTGAGGAATGGAAGTTTTCTCTGAGACCAGAAACCAGAGCCCTTTTATAAAAATTTCACCTTCCCAGAAATATGGCACAAGAAAAATGGAATTTTTTTGAATGGTGCCAGACCAAGTGGCAATTTCTCCCCAGTCATCCAGGTGTTCTGAGCCTGCTGTGCTGTTGGATACCTCTGTGTATTTGCTCATGCTGCTTCCCAGCTTCCCAGAAGAGGTGGTTCCTGAGTAGGTGTAACTCTGATGTACCCTGGTGTCCCCAAAATCACGCACACACATTAGTAACAAATTGCATTGTAATTTATGGCTTATTTTTCAGTTTCTCTTCCCTTGAGGACTTGGACCAAGACCTATCTGACTTTGAATTGCAGAAGACACAGTGTTAAGGGAATGAATAAAAACAAACAAAAGAAAAAATGAAGGATAAGGGAGGTCGGCTCTTATTTAAGAACAAGATCTATCTTGACAGCCTGATGGTAATTTCTTTTTTCTGAGCCCTGTTAGCACTGCCAGTAAATATGGAGGGATGACTATGAGGAAAAAGTAAGAGTAAAGTGAAGGAGGAGAGGAATAGTAAAGTCTTTGTTTTAACAGAGGAAAGAGGGAGTACAACGAAGGGAGGTAAATGAAAGGCTATGGGCATACTTCCCTCAGGAACGTGAGCAGGCATGCGCAGGCATGTGTGCGGTGGGTGTGCTCGTGGACAGACGCTGCGGGTAGAGGGAGGGACTCGCGAGATTTAATGCCACTAAACTTTGTCTGGCTCATAGTCAGCCCTAAATAAACTTTCCTTCCCATCTCCAAGTAAAACGTCTGGGGCTCTACAGGTAGAACAGTAAATGGAGCGATGGGAGTATTATGATTGGGGAGACCATTCATACGAAGTCATTTTTGAGGAAAAATAAATAAATAAATGTTTTTAGATATGTAGCCTAATCAGAAAGACTAAATTTTGTATGTTATGGAAACCAGTCCCATTATTTTATACTCCTACTCTATGTAATGACGAGGTACCCACTTATCATCTGTGAAGGTGGGAAGTGAAGGAGAGGAGGTGGCAAAGATTGCTTTACAAACAGTACTTCCTAATACTCAAATGTGTTAAAGAATAAAGAATATAAATTTTGTCAGTCAGCTAGTATCAGTTTCTTTATATGAATGGCCTTGATCTAATTTTTAAAAGGTTTATACAGCTGGAATTATCCAACAATAACTAGACAAATAGAAATCTGATGCTCTATGTGTAGCAGCAACATATGCAAGCATTCATAAATTACTGATGTCATCTTGGACTTTCATCTTTTAATGTCTTATTGCCCAATTCTGATATTCATGCTAATAATGCCATTGACTTTCCTATGTTTGTAAAGCAATATTCATTTCATATTCTACTTCAGGCCTTGTCTAGTTATCCTTGGTGAAAGAAGAATAAGATTTATTCCTTTTTATTACTTGGAATCTCTCTTTTCCTCATTTTCTCTGATATCCAAGTAAAAGCTATGAGAAATGCTGAATTTGCTCCATTTTTGATAAAGATTGAAGAACTCAATGACCATAGTCTTCATATGCTCTAAATAAAAAATAGCAAAATATATCTGCTTCATAGAGTTACTATTCCTACTCTTTAAAAAAAATCACAGGAGTAATGCACAGAACAATACTAGCAATCATCTTTACTGCTATTGTCATTCTATAAAGTAATCATTTGCTCTTTCACTCACGGGGTGCAACACTCACGGTCACTCCACACATTCCTGCCTTAGCTCTAAAAGTAGGAAACTCTGTCCTCCTGGAAGTTTTTTTTTTTTTTTTTTTAAATTCTACCTTCTTTCTACTTCTTTCTCATCTGTCCTTCCCACAAGAAGGGAAATGACCTATATCAATAGAAAAGGTGATTTGTAGCCCAGGCTCTTTCGGATCTGTCTGCATGTAAGGCCAACAATTGTTCATCTGCTACCTGTTGCCATGCTTTCCCCAAACGTCAGCACTTTCCTTCGAGTACCCTTAAATATCATTCCAGCTCATGCCTTCTCCCAGCTCTTTTGTAGGACAAGGTGGTTGCACATAATGTCAGTTTAGAAAAACCACTAATATACTATTTCTAAATATAAGAAATGTAAGATGGGAAGGGAAGGACATAACTGTGCCCACTTCATTCAATGTACAAGGAAAGAGCATACCTGGATATTAGAATTCTAGAAAATTAAGATGTGTATCTTGGATCCTGACCTATGACACAAGTGGTAATACTTTTCATGGGATAACATTCCAGCTCCTTCACAAAGGGAATTGTTCCCAACATACCATTTTGTTAGCTTCAAAAACTGTATCTTATACAAAAATACACATGTATGAGAGGAAAGTTTTCTGGGGACAATATTGTGTTATGTGCATATCACTGTACCAAGAACACAGTGTGCAGACCAAAGACTGCTAACTGTCCCCTAGCGTCCATTCTCCTTTTCTTCCTTCTATAAGGAGAAGGCTTTGCATTTAGATGCATATATAGCCACTCAGAGGGAAACTGTATTCCTTTAGTGTTAGGTGTGGAAGTTTAGTGTTTAGTGCTATGAGGAAGCTCAGGCCAACTGGATAATGGCAGAAATTATCTGTTGAAGTCCAGAGTTACCTCTTTAAAGACAAAACTGTCTTATGGACAAAGCCAAAGGGGGGGGTAGGGCTGAGGGTGGGAGGTGGGGGTAGATGGGGTGGGGGGGATGGAGACAACTGTACTTGAACAATAATTTAAAAAAAAGACTGTGAAAAAATAAAATAAAATAAAGTAAAATAAAATAAAGACAAAGCTGTCTTTCTTTGCCTTTGCACAGCTGTTACAAGGACATGGAAATAAACTTCCACCCTAGATAACTAACATAACAGATCAATTCTTCCTCTTGGAAACATTTTTCTTCATTTGGCTTCTAGAACACCACAATAAACTTGTGTTTTGTTTCTTTTACTTATTTATTTACTTACTTATTTATTTTGCTGTTCAAGTATAGTTGTCTCCACTTTCACCCCACCATGGCCCCCCACCCTCTTATCCCCGCCTCCCACCCTCGAACCTAACCCCTTTGGCTTTGTCCATGTGTCTGTCTTTTATCCATGTTCCTCGATGGCCTTTCCCCTATTATCCCCTATTATTCCTCTCCCCGCTCCTCTCTGGTTACTGTCAGTGTGTTCTTTATTTCAATGTCTCTGGTTGTATTTTGCTTGCTTGTTTGTTTTGTTGATCAGGTTCTGCTTATAGCTAAGATCATATGGTATTTGTCTTTCACATCGTGGCTTATTTCACTTAGCATAATGCTCTCCAGTTCCATCTATGCTGTTGCAGAGGGTAGGAGCTCCTTCTTTCTCCCACAGTATTCCATTGTGTAGATGTACGACAGTTTTTTGATCCACTCATGTACTGATGGGCACTTAGGTTGCTTGCAAAATAAACTTGTGTTTCTTCTCAATACTCCTTGCTGGTCTTTCCCGTTCTCCTCTCACTGAAATAGCCTGAAGCTTCATCAGTCCTTACTCTTTTTTATCTATAATCACTCCTTTGGTGACATCATCCAATTTCATGGCTTTAAATGCCTTCTACATGTAGATGATCCTCAAATTTGTATCTGTAGACCCGATTTCTCCATTGAACTCCAAATTCAAATATTCAACTACATTTTCAAGTTTTTCCATCTGGATATATCTTAATCTTCACATGACTAAACTGAATTCCTTATCTTCTTCAAAAAACCTATTTTACCCAGGTTTCACTCTCTCAGTTAATAATCAGTCCATCCTTCCAGCCTTAGGCCAAAAACCTTTGCAACATCCTTGGCTCTTGTGCAGCACATCCAATCCACCTCCAGATCTTGTTGCTTCAATGATTTATAACCAGAATCTGACTTCTTCTCATCACCTCCAATATTACTTGGTCCAAAAACCATAATCTCTCATCTGGATTGTTTTAATATCCACCTCAGTCCCTTCTTCCCTCAAATTCTAAATATTGCAGCCAGAATGATCCATTTTTGTTGAAAACCCTCCAAAAGTGTCAAAGGTTTCACAATCACGTATAAGGACCAAAAAGTATGTCTGCCTACTAATTTGTTGACTTCATCTCCTTCTAACTGAGAGCTCTTCCTTTACTCTGTTCAAGTCGCAATACCTATTTATTCCAAGAACATGACTTACATGTTATCATTTAAGAGCATTTGCATTAGCTGTTCTCTGCCTGGAATTGTCTTTCTTCAGAAATCCACATGACTCATTCGTCACTTTGTTGGCTCAAATGACACCTTTTCAGTGAGCTGTTCTCTTAACCAACCCTATTCAAAAACTATAACACACACACATGCACACACCTGAAACACTCCTTGGTCACCTTCCCTGTTGCATTTTTTTCACATAGCATTTATTTTTCATAAACTGTGTTAGTTACAAATTTATTTAGTTTATTATTTGTCCCTCCATACTAAAATATAAGTTCTGAGAGGGTAAGAATTTATGTTGCTTTTGTTCCTGATGAGCTACTAATAATGCCAAGCACATAGCAGGCTATCAATTAATATTTGTTGAATAAATAAATAAATGAACAAATGACTGAATCAGAGACAGCTCAGGTGATAAAAGAACACCTCAAAGAAAAGAATCTGGGTCTTGGAACAACATCGTGGAGAAAAGCCCTTCATTCAGCACTGACCCTTGATGCCTAGCCTATTTTGTGAGAAAGAGAAAAATGTCTATATTACTAAAGCCATTTGTACTAGAATCTACTGAAACACTAGTATCCAACAAATCTTTACTTCTTTTCATTTCCCTAGCTCTGTCAGGGACATAACTGTTCTCAGCTCTAAAGTAAGGTGTTTAAAATACATGATTTCCAAAGCTCTTTTAAACTCTCAAATTTCACGTTCTCAGTGTTTACACAGATGGCAAGTAACAAAGAAAAACTGTCTAGATAATCTAAATAGACACTCGGGGCTAAAAAACATACTAATAATAATTACTTTCTTAAATTAAGAAAATCTTACCATATTTAATGGAGTAAATAAAAAATGAACCAGATCTGCAGCACTAGGATTCTGAATATGAGACTTCAATTTGGCCTGTAACATTAAGAATATAGACAAACATATTACTATGACATAATTGAGCAAAAGACAGACATTCAAGAATGTCCCACAGAGACTAAGATGAAGAGTTCTTTATTCTTGCATTCACTCATTAGTATATTAATTAAGCCTGGGTGAGTCAGATTAGGAAAATATAGTTTAAAAAAAAAGGAGTCATTTTTTAAAAAATCAGGTCTCTTAGATATATGTTTTATAATCTTTTGTTCTAATTAAAAGCAAATAAAAACATATATACAAAAAAATCTATGAGAACAAGTTACCTCTTATTTTAATCTGCAACACCCTGGCTTGACTTTGATCTCTTTCATTTGTTTCTTTTAGTTATATATAAATTGCACTTACCAGAAGGTTAAATCCATGTTTAAACTTTTGAAAACAGTCAATAAATTCATCAGGGGGTGGAGGTTTTGCCCGCAGAGTTAAAACACCCTCTAAAGAAATAAGCAGGAGGAGGGGTAGGTGAGAGCAAATTGCCAAAAATTACATAAAATGAAAAAATACAATCAAAACACATTTATGGCTGTAAAGTTTAATGATCACACCAGTTATTATGCTATTACTTCCTCTGCCACATCTCATAGTCTGACTATACCAAATTAAGATGATGAATGCATTCCTCTGCCTTTAGGCACCACCAATTCCTCATTAGAGTCCATAAATTTATATTGTAGTCCTTCTTTTTTTACCAATTCCTCATTAGAGTCCATAAATTTATATTGTAGTCCTTCTTTTTTTAAGTATATTTTATTGATTATGCTATTACAGTTGTCCCAATTTTTATCCTCCCTTTTATCCCCCTCCACTCTGTACCACCCCCCTACCCTGCAGCATTCATGTCCTTGGGTTGTACACATAATTCTTTGGCTTGTCCAATTCCTATTCTATTCTTAACCTCCCCGTAAATTTTGTGCCTACCTATTCTGCTTCTTATTCCCTGTACCTTTATTCCCCATTCTCCCCCACCCTACTGATAACCCTCCAGGTGATCTCCATTTCTGTGATTCTATTCCTGTTCTAGTTGTTTGTTTACTATTTGTTTTTGTTTTTTTAGGTTCAGATGTTGATAGTTGTGTTTGTCATTTCACTGTTCATAAGTTTTGATCTTCTATTTCTCAGATAAGTCCCTTTAACATTTCATATAATAAGAACTTGAAGATGATGAACTCCTTTAACTTGACCTTATCTGGGAAGCACTATCTGCTCTTCTATTCTAAATGAAAACTTTGCTGGATAGAGTAATCTTGGATTCAGGTCCTTCCCTTTCATGACTTTGCACACTTCTTTTCAGCCCCTTGTTGCCTTCAAGGTTTCTTTTGAGAAATCAGCTGATAGGCTTATGGGAACTCCTTTGTAGATAATTCTCCCCTTTCCTCTTGCTTCTTTTAAGATTCTCTCCTTATCTTTAATCTGGGTAACTTAATTATGATGTGTCTTGGTGTGCTCCTCGTTAGGTCCAACTTCTTTGGGACTCTCTGAGTTTTCTGGACTTCCTGGAAGTCTACTTCCTTTGCCAGATTGGGGAAGTTCTCCTTCATTATGTTTTCAAATAGGTTTTCAGTATCTTGCTCTTCCTCTTCTCCTGGCACTCCCAGGATTTGTTATGTTGGAACACTTAAAGTTGTCCCAGAGGTTCCTAAGCCTCTCCTCATTTTTTTTGCATTCTTGTTTCTTCATTCTGTTCTGGTTGGATGCGTATTTCTTCCTTTTGATCCAAATCGTTGATATGAATCCTGGTTTCTTTCCCTTCACTGTTGGTTCCCTGTATATTTTCCTTTATTTTGCTTTGTGCAGCCTTCATTTCTTCCTTCATTTTATGACTGAGCTCAATCAATTCTGTGAACATCCTGATTACCAGTGTTTTGAACTCTGCATCAGACAGGTTGTTTATCTCCTTGTTGCTTAGTTCTTTTTCTGGAGTTTTGATCTGTTCTTTCATTTGGGCCATATTTTTTTGTCCCGGAGCACCGGTTACATAGTAAGGGGCAGAGACTTAGGTATTCTTTGGGGGTGGGGGAAGGTGGGCAACCCTCTTTGCTGTCTTGTGATGCTGTATGTGGGGGAGGGGTCAGAGAGGGAGCAATGCCACTTGCTCCGCTGCAGGCTGGCTTTGAGTCACTTCCCCCACTACCCAAAAGCAAATTGGGCCCTTCTGGAGCTGATTACCAGATGGATGGGTTTGTGTGAGTTCTAGGACCCTGTGGGTCTCTCCAGTGAGCTCTCCTGTGAGTATGGGAGTTCCTCCCACCGCCACAATCCCCACAGATTATTTTACAGCCTGGGAGTCTTCAATTTTCCACACTGAAACCCTGGGTTTCACATTCTGTCTCACTTACCAGCTATTCCCTGGGTTTGCACACAAATGTGGGATTCCCCACAAGGTCCACCAGCCACTGCCTTGCCGTGTATCCTCTCTGACCAGCTGCTCTGCCCTTCCTACCACCTGTATGAATGTTTTTTAACTCCTTGGTCATTGCACTTCCATGCAAATGTCTTTCTGGCAGTTGTGGTCGTTCTTTGTTGTTAAATTGCTCGTTAATCTTCTTTTGGTTGTGCGAGGAAGCGAAGTGTTTCTGCCTACACCTCCATCTTGGCGGAGCTTTACACTGTAGCCTTTTTAAATGTCAGTCATTGTGCTTATTATTATGAACACTAAGAAAATGTATAAGTTACAAGCCCTACTATTAAGGTCCTTAAAATCTAATAGAAGACATGAATGTACCAAGTGCTATTAAAAAGAGACTGTGCCTGGTTGGGCGATAAGAGATATGTATACCTAAAAGATGTTTCATGGGGAAAGTAGCTTTTAAGATGAGATTGGAAAGTTTTGTTCCAGAGCAATTTGATATGAAAAACATTAAAAGCAAAAATGTAGAAAAAGGAAATTGCATGTATGTGAAATTACAACATTAAAACAAAGAAACATGAGAATGGAAAAGTAGATCAAGGATAGACTGTGAATGACTTTGACTGCCAGGGTAAGTGAAGAGTGGATTTAAGCAAGAGAACATGGAATTAACATGCTTTTCAGCAGTAGAAAAAAGTTACTGTCTCAAGACAACTATCTTCACAGAATAAGACTGGTGGCTTGAAAACTGCTTAGAAAGCTAGGTAAAAAAAATTGATGCTAGTTTGAACACATTCTGGTTATGAAAATAAAAAGGGAAAAAAAGTGGATAAAAGAGGCTTTGAAAAAATAAAGTCAATGTTGGCTACAAACTAGAGAATAGAGTCATAGAAGAATCTGTGGTGTTGAATCCCAGTGACCGAGAGGATAGTATATCTTTCATAAAGAATACAGGAGCAGCCCTGGCTGGTGTGGCTCAGTGAATTGACTGCTAAGCAAAGGATCACTGGTTCAATTCCCAGTCAGGGAACATGCCTGGGTTGTGGGCCAGGTCCCCAGTAGGGGGAGCATGATAGGCAACCATACATTAATGTTTCTCTCCCTCTCTTTCTCCCTCCCTTCCCCTGTCTCTAAAAATAAATAAATAAAATCTTAAAATACAGGAGCGCTAAGTGGTGTGAGACATCAGGAAGCAATAATACTTAATTTCAGAATATACAAAGGTGAGGTACATCCAGATATACACATCTGCAAGACAAGTCTACAGTTCACATGCTTATGATGTAGAGATAAGCTAGAAAAACATCTGGAAGTCATGGGAAATGAAAGGGATGTTTATTTGCTACTTTTTTATATATTTCAGTCTATAGCATTTTGTTCCATAATTATAATTGTATACATTTTGGTGCCATTTTTAAATTGCTGAACTACAGCATACTAAAAAATTATTTGTATACGATCTGAATATACTTTTGGAGTGTTATGTTAAAAAATTTCAAATCCATTGACATTTCAACAAAATGTCAATCCTTTTATTAAAATAATGAGGTTCAATATTTACAATAAAATAAATCCAAATACGACAAGAATAGAGCTATGACTTTCTTTACCAGACATTAACTACAAACATAGCCACTACCTGAATCCCAGAGTCTCTTTAACTTAGGTCAAGAATCCTAGTGTCTTACTTTACTACAGCCAACTCAGAACCAAAAATGGCCTATTTCCTGGGTGAATCTTAGTCTCTCCCTAAGTTTCTAGTGCTATCCCAAAGCTATAAAAGGAATCTTGGACAATGGTGTGGTGATTGCAGAGGTGGGGAGAGGCGGGGAGGCGCTGTTAGGCGAAAGGGAATTAAACGGTAATGGAAGAAAATGCAATAAAAGGAACCTTGGTTCACTGTCAATGGAGTTGTTCTGAGCAGTTCACAAGGGCAGAAATGGCCTACCACTGGAGTTCTGATTGGTCTTTAGAAGACAAAATCATCCAACTTACCTCCTGGTCCTTTCCTTTTACCTTTCTTAATTTTCTTTCTTTTAGCAAGCTCAGAAAATGCTTCAGCTGCTTTTTGGAGTTTTGTGATAAAAAATTCAATGTCATCCAAAATGTGGTTTAAGATTTGCTGAAATTAGAAAATATAATTACATATAAAACACAACATTTTTTTGCCTTGGCTATATACAGTCAGTAAAGAAAAAATCAGAAAGTTAAAAAATTAAAGAAAAAGAAACTTTCTACATGCAAATCTCAAGTTTATCACCAATTCTGAGAATCGAACTAAATACACCTATGGCCAAGGTCTGATATTTACATTTTTCTTTAGCTTAATTTTGCTCTTTTTTTCAATACCACAAAGAAAACATTCAACAATATCCATTCAGGTCATTATTTTCAATTATTCTAATTTTCTCATAGTGTTCTCCACATAAAGTTAAGGAAAAATAATACTAAGAAACATTTTGTTAGTAAAGCACTGAGCATTTCTGTTTTTCTAATAAATGTCCCAATGAAACACCAACAATATATTGTTGTCATATTACGTCATAGGATTAAAGATATATAAAATGCTGTGATAACCTAATAAAGACATGGATAATCTACAATGACAGGCATTAAGAGTTCTATATGGTAAAACAAAATTAATGATGAGCTATGCTTTCAGGGGTTATCAGATCAGTTTTGATTATCTTGTATACTAGAAATCTTAGTTGACTTTCTCTAGCATGTGTGAAACATCACATTCTTCTAATTAAAAACTAGAAAGTGGGATTAAATGAACTTTTAAGTATAAGAAATAATCATGTGATATAAAAATTAAATTCCAAACTTCAAACTCTTAAGTTTCTGTTTCCAATGGAATACGAGTATAGCATAAGAAGTAATTATACTGACAACACACTTTGTGATTACATCACAGGGCACTGCCTTTCTTGCAAGTAAATTACTATGGAAAAATAAAAATAATATAGCCTTATCCTTCATAAGAAATTAAAATTTACACATGTACCTTTAAAAGTACCACTTAACTTCTTTTAACTTCCAGGCATTATAAAATATTTTCAATAAATTCCAGTAAGACACATTAAAAATACTTCAATTATGAACTTAAAATTGTGAACAAAAATGAAAAACCTTTAAATCTTATAATTTCATTTAAATTCCTTTGTAAACTAGTGACTCTGTTAATTCTCCTATTTACCATGCATTGAAGATTTGCATAAAGTCTACTAGTTAAATGTTGCCATAAAGGCAAAAACAGTTAAGAAGAAAAATAATTCAAAGGTCGGAACTACCACTAAAAAGAGAAAATACAGTTTCTACAAAACATCTTTATTTAATCAACTTCATTTTCCTTATAAATATTCTTCCTCTTTTAAAGTAGAGCCAATGATCTGAAGACGAATGCTGCATTTACCACATCTCTGTCGATTCGGGCCGCCACCATCTCAGGCGTCTCTTCATGCCCATGGTACTGCCTTAGTCTCTCAACTAGAGAAAGAAGAATCGTAACTCTTTCAATCCACTGCTTAAGCAATACCAACATAGATCATTAAACAAAGGCTAGAAACTGATTAGAAAAGAGCCCACTTGCAAAAGGGAACACCTCCACTGGACACCAAATCAAAACTCTGCTCTCATCTACGGCGAGCATCCTTGCCAAGACTAACAGAAGCACTTGGGCAGAGCGGAAGTGCTTGCTTTTCACCTTTATGGTTTTTTTTAAACCTGTAATTTCTCCTCTAGTCTCCCTCTTCCCTATGTCAGCTGCCTATGAAAACAACCCTAACTTAGTACCCTTTAATTCTTACCCAAGAAATATAAATCCACATTTAAGCACCTATTTCATAAACAGTGGCCAAATAATTCTAATGCAACAGAGCTTCTAATTCTTATATATTCCAACACTGTGATTGCAATACACTTTGGGGATTCTGATAGTAAAATGTTTCTTAAAATTCTATTTGTCATTAAACTTAAAACCCACAATCCTGGGCTCATTAATTTTAAATCATTTCTTTAAAAGTATAAATATCTGCAGAAACTTGTAAAATAAAGAATAAATGTCTTAAAAGCATTTAAGATGTTAAGTTAGCTCACTTGGCTAAAGCATGAGGTTAATCATGAGGTCATTATCATGGACTCCTTCCTGGGTGGTATGAGGAAGTTAAAACTACCACTAAACACAGAAACTTGTATACGTATTTCACAGTAGAGGAAATAAAAAAACATTGTATGGATGGAACAGGAAAAATTTATCATCACTAATAGTACTACAATTCTTGATATATCATCATGACTCACTATGTACGATATAGAGAACTGCAGAAAACATTAAAAATTCTGCATTGCTATGTTTCTTTCAGGCCTAACTTCCCATAAATGGAATACTTGTCAAAAAAAAATAGAAAAAATTCCTAAATCTTAATGAAACTTAATGAGTAGCTATTAAGTATTTTAAGATAATTAGAATTTATATGTATAAAATCTTACAAGCTAACTGCTATTTTACCTGTGGGTAGCTACTACCTTGGCTATAGTATACACTACCGACAGCAAGTTGAACTTGAAACACAGTTATTAGGAAGTCCAGATAGGTGAGGTGAGATGGGAGGCTGAGGTAAGGGGCAGATGTGGTATTTCTCGGATTTTTTCAGTGTGTGTGCCTAGCAGCCCCACTGCCACTGCCACTGCCACTGTCACTGTTCTACAGAGATTACTTCCGGGAGTCAGGCTAGAGCTACCTCAAGGATTCAAAGGAGTTGTTCAGCCAAGAAACAACTCAAAGCAGTTGTTCAGCCAAGAAGGTGTGAGTCAGCCAAACCTTTAGAGGGGCCAGAAAGATAGTTCTTGTGGGGAACTTTCCAACTAAAAACTGGCCTGGATCCACACAGAACCTCACAGGAGTGTTCTGTTTGGCCTAGTAGTAGATTAGTTCTGAAAACTTTATCTTATACAGATGAGGTTGGACAGCGTAATTTAGACAAAATTTAATGAGCCCAGGAAGCCATAGTTTTTTTTTACATACAAAATTTTACAAACAAAATGGATTAACAGAAATTTATATAATCCCTAAACACACAACCTGTTATAAAGTTAAAATAACTAATAATTCTGTTACTTTATTGTTTCAAAGATTTCTTTCTTTCATCTGTTTGGTAGCTGAGCTTATGTGTAAATCTCTGAAAATAACTTCAAGGATATGAGAAATATAAATAAAATGAAAAGCATTTCAGAAAGTAAAATGATCTCAATTTGGTAAAAAAAGAGAACCACCACAAATTATTCTTACTATATTGTAATAGATACTATTATAGATATTAACTGCTTTCAGATTCACAGCAATCCATGAGTTATTTATTATCCCCATTATATTATCCATAAGTGATGCTGAAGCTCAGGCAGATAAAACTGTCCAAGGTCACACAGGTAGATCCCAGTCTTGCTCCAGAGCCCAGCTTTTGACTCACCAGACACAAAGTACAGTCCAATGCCACTCACTTTGGCAGTCAAGTTCTACTCATCTATAATGATAGATATCCTCTATGAATGATGCTTTATCCTAGAGAGGATAAATGACTAAGGAATTATTAGTCAAGTCACTTTCCACCTTTGACTACATTTTTTAAAAAAAAGACTCTAATCCTAACACCATATCTATTAAATGATTGGTCTGAACTCTCATATATAATAATCTTACAGTGTTCAAGCTTAACTTTCCTTTACCTAAGATTTAAATTTTTAAAACTAACCTCAAGCTGCAGCTCAGAAATCAGCATCAGAATTTGAAAGCAAGAACTATGTCGCAACTGTAAGTCAAAGTTCATTAAGTACCAGTTCCTAGAAACACTCACAGTCCCCTTGGTCAGCTGCCCAGGCAGACCAGGCTGCCACCCGACTTCTAACATCCACCTGGGTAACAGTCCCAGGGGGCACGGGGGCCGGAGCTCTGGGTGGAGGTGGAATACCAGGATCTGCTTTGGAAATCATCCTGAAAACAACGAGAACAGGTTGAATTTTTACCATCTCCATTTCTATACCATCAGTTCTCACAATTTATGGTGTTAGTTCTCCAACCTCAAAAAGAACTACACCAAGGAGTAAAACAGAAAGGATTTTCTAAGTATTCCTTATTATAAATGAGAAATACAAAAACTTTAAATTCTGCTGAAACCTAGGTTCAACCTTTTTCTGGGTCTCCTGTGGTTTGGAAAGGCCAGCAACCAACTATATAGTCCCAATACCCACTTGTATTCCTTAGGCCACCCTCCCTTTAACACCACTCATCTTTCATGACTATGACAACACAGGTGGCAGAAGCCACATCTGAGACAGACCAGAAACACAGAGGAACAGCATGCACGCACACTGACGATGAACCTGGGAGGGCAAATGAGTTGAGATTACAGGCTGTGATCTGTAAACTGTACCTTCACTGAAAGTAATTTTTATAAATCTTTAGAGGAAAAAAAGACTTAAAAACCAATCAATTCTACCCCTTAATTTCTTTTACCTCAGGGCTTCAGGCCTCCTCTTCTGCTTCCCTCCTTTACTGTCGCTGATTGCACTTTCAATATCTTCAGTAATCAAGTTTGCCTGCGATGAACGACACGTTACCACAGACGTTATAGATTTTCTTCTCTCGATATGTAGGTTAAAACAGAAAAAGGGATATGTTCCCTCTGAATCAATGAGTGTCTTGATGCATCCTTTCTAATCTGCTTTCAAAACTTACCCTTTCTTTTTTTGATGTTGCACTTTATACTGACAAGATTTAAAAACTGAAGGAATTTTAAAATAGTTTAACCTAGATTCCTTTCTTTAGCTTATAGCTATTCTCGCATAAAGGCAAACAGAAAAAGGGTTTGCAAATGTAAAAGTATAATCATAAGCTAAAAATGTAACAAGGTAAATATCACTTCCTGAGAAGAAATGAAGGCGCTAGGAGCATGTGTGTGTTGAGTGGAGTTCCTTCCCTTTCTCATCCTCAGGGTCCACTGGGCACCCACTCACCCATGGAAACAAAGCAGGTGGTGCCAGCAGAGTTACTCTCAGTGTAGGACAACGCCACTACAATCATGGAATGAACCCCAATACTAGGTTGTACCCTTTTGGATAAACACTTTATTTTGTCGTTTCAGGTAAAAATTAACATTCTCCAATCAAGCAACTTTTTCAACAAGAAAACCTGATTTGGTTTTCTTGGGAATCGATGTGAGATTAGCAGCAAAGAGGTTTATTTTGTTCGATTGTGAAGTTCATTTATAGCCAACGATTATTATTATATATCAGATTCTTGCTGGGATATATTCATTGCCTATTTTTGTTCCTGCTTATTTTCTGTAATTATGTGTGTTCTCATATATTTATTTTATATTCTTTTATCAAAGCAAAGGTACTCATAAAATTTTAGAGCTGAAAGGACTCTTAAAGACTATCTAATCTGTTCTCCTTCCTTTATAATTCAGTAAACTAAGGAACACCCCTGTGATGGCATGGTCAAGGTCACACCGCAGGTTAAATGAGAGTGTCAGTGCGGCCCACTCCAGTGTCGTCACCACAGAACATCCTACTTTCAGGAAGACTCTGCAAACATCAGGTTAAAGGCTTTCTCTATGGGGGTGATTAAAACTGAAGATGCCTAAACCCTGAACTTCCTATAGGGGCCTATTTTAAGAAAAATTTTACTTTAAATGTGGGCAGGAACATGGTAAAAGTCCCATTGTAAAGAGACTTTAAAACTCAGAAGTGACATTGCAAAGTGATCCATATAAAAAAAATTATATCATATCTCACTTTCTATTTTCAATGGGGATAGAAAAAATTAAGTCTCATGTGAAATATGGCACCAATGAGTAAACGCATATAGCTACAGAGTAGTACTTACAGTGTACTTTGAAATACAGATCTTCAGGATACAGCATGTTATTACTCGTAACTATGCTCAACTATTTTTGCATTTTCACTTAGGCATTACGAATCTTGAGCAATTATTTAAGTCACATAATTAAAATGGTGAACTTTAAATCAATATCCTGGAAAATATCTAAGTGCTTTCTTGCAATAATCCATGGTCTGTGATTGGTGTAAAATAAAATAATATTGTGTGATTATTTATTGCCCATGAAATGTGATTTCTGTAGAATCAATTCTTAATTATATGTCCAAATCACTCAATAAGTTGTTTAATATATCAGCTATACTTTTTAAAATAAATAGAATGCATCTTATTTTTTTAATACCATTCTATCTCCTCTTTATTTACTTGGCCTGGAAACCCTAAGTAAGATACTAAAGGATTTGTTTTTCTTACAAAATTGTGAGAAACTAAAACTCTAGTACCTACTAGTCATATGACTAAAGTAAATAATTCCAAAGCTGCCAGAACATCTGCTCAAAGGGAAAGACAGTTCACTATTCTTTTACCTTAATCTCATCACATTGGAAAAGATGCAGATCTGGCTTGTTCTGAGTTGGCTCTTTGCACACCAGGGCAAGAATTGAATCATAGTTACAGGAGTGCATCACAGCTTGGCAGTGTTGGATTGTATTTAAAGGAAAATTCTCCAGTTCATTCTATAAAGTAAAAAATATAATTTGCCTTATTTTTTATTGAATATATAAAATCTATTCCACAAAGAGCTCTAGGCATTGTACAAATAATTTTTAAAGTGCACAAATCATATTGACAATGAATATTAGTAAACACTTGTAGACATGGAGGATGAGTAGGCACAAGGCTGGGTTAGATGGTGAGTGGGAGAAAGAGCAATAAAAATGGAGAAATTTAGTACAGAAGTATAATTATGTTCTTAATAAACACTGAATTTAGCATTACTGATTTCCTAAGATTATAAGGTAGGGATGATGTCTTTAACTGCAAAAAAAGTAAACTGAGGGCTCTTTCCAGATTACTCACCATCTCACATGGTATTCTTTCCCATCTGGCTATGTAATGCCAGGTTTTTTTCAACTTGAACACTCAATAGTCATAAGTACAAATATGCATACATACATACATACATACAAATGTCAGGCTAAGAATAGTATGTCATTTGTACATTTTCTATTTCAGTGAATCTCTCAAATGCAAAAATTCACTATATAGATAGAATCCAGCCAAAAATGTAAAACAACAAGGTCAGAAGGATCTCTATGATAAATAAACTGTTCAAAATTAAGGTATTAATATTTGGTGGTATAAAAGTAAATACTCTGTAACCTATAAAGAATCATGCAAATAAAATACCAACAGATTAAATAATTATAGTACTTCTTAAAACTAATGAACGTTCTGCTCACAATTATAATTCTGAACTTAATGATATATTTAAGGTGCTTATCCTTACAGTAATGGCTTTACACAACTTGTGAGGGGTCTTAAACCTTTTATGAAGATTCTCTGGAAAATTTTTCAAAGTTTAATAGGATAAGTTAAAATGAGAATGGCCCTGGCTGGTGTAGCTCAGTGGACTGAGAGCAGGTCTGTGAGCCAAAGGGTCGCCGGTTTGATTCCCAGTCAGGGCACATGCCTGGGTTGTGGGTCAGATCCCCGGCAAGGGGAACGTGAGAGGCAACCACACACTGATGTTTCTCTCTCTCCCTTTCTCCCTTCCTTCCTCTCTTTCTAAAAGTAAATTTAAAAAAAGAAATTATATCTTTGCTCTTCAAAAAATAAAATAAAATATGAATGTAAATTTTTGCCACATCAACATTTCTCAGAGTAAAAAATACAAATTAAAGAATATAAGTAAAGCCCTGGTCAGGTGGCTCAGTTGGTTAGAGCATCCTCCCGTGCACCAAGGGGTTGCGGGTTTGATCCCAGGTCGGGGCTGGTGTGGGAGGCAGCCATTTGATGTGTCTGTCTCTCTCTTTCTCTCTGTCTCTCTCTAAAAATCAATAAAACATATCCTCAGGTGAGGATTAAAATTTTTTTAAGAATATAAGTATAAACAAAAGAAGAGAATGTTAAAGAAAAATAGGTTTCCCCAATTACATTTTATTCTCACTGATAAAGCTTCAAAATGATAATTGTGTAATACTGCTTTAAGATTTGTTTAAAAATTAAGCAAAACTAATTTAAATGACTGCTATACATATATTGAAAATAAAGGCTTTTTAAAGATTTGCCCTAAGTTCACTGTATAAAATGTAAGTAAAAAAACATTTTCCTGAATTGTATTTTGCTGCATACAAAAAGCTGAATGATATTACTAAATGTTCCAGTTGAAAGCAAGCATTTCATTTAATACTTCACACATGTGGCCAGAGTGACTAAATAAGCCATCTTATAGCTAAGAGATTAGAGAAACTACCATTCTGGGTCCATAATGTCAAACTTTTAAAATCTGACCCCCCCCAAAATTTTAATAATCATACTATTTAACAAATTTTCAATAAAATTTCAGGTCTATTCTTATATTTCACAAATTCATTCTATTTTGGTGATATCTGTCTGCATTTGGAATTGGCTTTAGAAAACCAGTGATCTCATCACTCCCCTCATTGAGAATTTGGAAAAAAAATGCATTTTACGGTTCCTCTCTAAAACCAAATCAACACCGTTCAGCAAAATTTTTGGCACTTTATGCATATATAAATCTCCTATTCTGCCTCCTTTTTTAAACAAAAACAACAAATCTCCATATCACTATCTTCCTGACACCTTCCCCCAATCATATAGACCAGAGCTTTCTACTTTCAGAATTCTCTGTTTTCTTACAATTATTGTAATTATCTGTATGTTTTCTTATCTTTCACACTAATGTGAAGGAGATTTAATGGCAAGAACTTCTGTTTTGTCTTTTCTCAATTCCCAACAGGAGTCACAAAGAAGCAACCCGCACGGCAATTTCAGTCTGCAAATACATTTGGTGTCGTTGACATAGTGTGTGTGTGTGTGTGTTTCCTATGCAGTTTTTTAAAAAAAAATTATTGGGGTGTTATAAAAATATTTTATTTGATCAAACTTTCACCCATCTGCAAACAGTCTGTAAACATATTTGTGGACCTTCCTTAAAAGTAAAATAGTATACATTTAACAAACTTGCCTTTGATTCTAAATCAATCAGGCTCACAGCTCTGTCATCCACTTGAAGAATCATATCTTGAGTCCACACTTTGCCCTTGGCATCAAGCAATTTCAGCTTCCTTATTCCATCATCAATGGTTATCATAGCATCTTTCCGATCCAGAACAAAGGTAGTCAAGTGCTTTTGATTGGCAAAAAGAAAAATATTTGTAACATACACACAGTCTCTTAGTACACATTTTCTAAGACAGCAAAGTTAATCTAATCTAAGTCAACTAGCAAAGAGGTGAGGAACAAAAACATTAGTCTAGAAGTTCATGGTTATTTTACTTAGATAACAAAGTCAAGCAGGTTTGCTGAACATAGGAAATGATGTCTTGAATCATAAAATAGCTAAATCTGTTTAAAACTTAGTAATGTTAAACTACATATTTAAACATGCCATAAAAACAAATTCTACACAGTTTAAATATCATTCTCTTAAAATCAGCCCCCAATTTTAATTCACTGCCATTATTTGAATGCTATACAATAGGAGGTATTCCACATGACATCTTGAGAACTATACACAGATAATTGAGAGTAGCAACAGCAATTCTAGTCTGTAACAACTGTCAAACTTTTCACTCTACTAAAACCACTTAATTAAGCAAACTTGAGATAGGGAGAAAAGTGAAAAGAGCAATTTAAAAATTACTTCCCCCCTCATACATTGTCAGTGGGATTATAAATTGGTGTAGCCACTATGTAAAACAGTGTGGAGGTTCCTCAAAAAATTAAGAATAAAACTACCATATGATCCAGTTGTTCCACTTCTGGGTATTTACCTGAAGATATGAAAACACTAATTCAAAAAGATATATGTACCCCTATGTTTACTGCAGCCTTATTTCCAATAGCCAAGAAATATGGAAACAACCTGTGTCTCCAGACAGATGGAGGGATAAAGATGTAACACATCTACATGTACAGAGAGCTTATGTCTGTGTGTGCATATATGTGTACACATACACACACAGACAATCCAATACTACTTCACCATAAAAAGAAGATGAAATACTGCCATTGTGACAACATGTATGGACCTTGGGGCATTATGCTCAGTGAAATAAATCAGCCAGAAAAGGACAAAAACACTGATTTCAATCATATGTGCAATATAAAACAAAAAAGAAACAACACAGAATACATCATAGAAATGAAATAAAACACAATTTTTATTGGTAGTAAATGAACCCCTCAAGATTCATTTCTAAATTTTAGCAAACATCCAAGCATCTTACTTCAACACGGTATTGGGAAATATCTGATACACTGCTGATGCTGTCACGTGCATAATTCTTCCTTTGCTCTGAAAGAGAAGTTTACAAAGCCATTATTTACCCATCAACAGGCTGAAGTTCACATGTCAGTGTCTTGTGGCCAACTATTAACTAGTCTATCTCACATATAAATACAGTTGTCAAGTCACCATTGTGTCATATCTCTGAAAACACTCATTATTCACATTCATTGAAAAAGCTACCAGAAAGCTTAAGTGAAATGCATGAAAATTTGACCTAATACAAATTTTCACAACCCCAGAGGTTAACAAGATTATTAAGACTATAAGGAAAAAAAGGTATTTTGTAATAGTTTTATTAATCAAGGATCTACTATTTGGAAAAAGGATAAAAACTGGTTTGTAAATTTCATCTTTTAGCATACTGAGAACAAAACAGAATTATAAATACTGTCACAGACACTGTATTATATGAGTTAGACTATTAAAATAATAGGCACTGCAAGAAACATCTCCTTTCACAATATCCAAACTATGGAGAGTGTTAGAGGAGATTCAAAACATGATTCAATCATACAGATTGCCATTAAACTTTAACAATTTTCACACATCTACAGAAAAAACAAAAGTGAACTCAGACTTGTAGATATAAGCTGTTAGAAAAAATAAGGAAGGTAGGTAGAAAGTAACTGCATCAAACTATTTTAAAAGTGAAAATAATCCCATAATTTTCTTTTGTAAAATGCTGCAAAACCAAAATAAAATATAAAATATGTGGAGGCAACATTTTGCACTGGTTGCTTTCCAATCAAGCAAGTTGTTTATTTGTAAATACAGAGTTGCCTATTTCTTCTAAAGCAGAATGTTATGATAAAAAATCACGAAACAAAACAAAAACCTCTAAGTGGAAACCAGAGGATTTGTGATATTAGCCCTGGGTCTGTCACTAAGTAGGAGACCTCTGGGCCTCAGCGCCCTTATTGTAAAATAAAAGGGTTAAACAAGATCAAACCACAAGACCCCTCCAGTACTAAAATTCACTTTACACACACCCACACAAACACACACACTCCTTAGCTTTCCTAATAATCAATTTTTGAGATATAATTGTGCTTCTTTCAGTTAATATAGAAACATTTAACCCTTCCTATAACAGAAGTTGAAAGTTCTGCCAAACAGAAAAGCAAATTAAGTACAAAAGTAAGCATGTATACAGACTCAGAATGGTAACTTATAGAATTACTTAAGAACGTCAATAAATTTTTGTTTAATAATGCTTATAAAAGTAATTATCTTTTCATTTACATTCACCTTAAAACTGAGATGAACATATCCATATGCCTTATATTACATCACTCTAGTATTATTCCAATATATTCTATTTTTGTTTTTGCAGCATTAAAGTTACTTAATAAAAACACACACACCACAAAGTTCAGTTTTTGCTACCTTTCTTTTTTTGTTTGGATGATGACCTGAAGAAGTATGATCCATCTGTTCCTACCAAGATAACGTGATCAAAAAGAATGATCTGGCTTTACCTTAAATGTTCTGTTCCAATATGACAAAACATAAACCTTCACTTACATGACTGTATTCTACATATTTTAAAAAGTGAACAAGTATGATTTTTTAATTATCTTTAGTTAAGGGTTAATCAATGTGAGACATTAACAAATAGATAACTATTGTTGGGGAAACCATTATAACTTTTGAAATGTAATGTGTAATGCAAGGACATATCTAAGAAAAGTACTTTTACAAATAATCACTATTTCACAGTCACTTGGCTCATCTTCTACAACAACCCATGGCAGACTCAGAACATGAAGGTAGTTCTATTTCCTTTGGTGTGACCTGAGGACAGCAAAAGAGATGGCAATAGTTGCCGTGGTATCCAGTTATGATATGGCAGCTCTAGGATGTTCAAATGCGTGACTTAGTCTCTTGGATAAGTGATAGGCAAACAGGTGAAGGTCAAAAATACTATTTTTTGTAATCAAATATTCTCATTATGAAGCAGTAAGAATTTGCTCCCCCAAATTTCCTAACACACAGTTTCTCAATCACATAGAAACATCATTTACAGAACTAGAAAACACTATCTAGTGTAGATAGAATGATGTTAACTGAATATTCTGACTGCCTAGAAAATATGGTGCCATTTCCAATATTCCAAATTAAGAATCCATTTTTGGAATTCAAAAGCTGCTTTCTCTCTGATGTTATACAATAAATAAAATGTACGTCTTATGGGAAAAATGTCCTAAAGTGTAGAATGCTGTGAAATGGATTTATAACTAAACATAGTTAGAGTTATATAGCTCCAGTGATTTAAGTCAGTGAATAAATGAAGATTAATATTAACATTTTAATAGGAAATTTTGAAAGGAGGCTTTTAAAAGGCAACTATAGTACATTTCTTTTTTATGAGAATCATATATACTTTCAAGTACAGCTGTAAATATTAGTTATGCTCCTAAGCTGCATTATCTCACCAAAAGTGTTAAAACAGTGTGAAAATCCTAAATAAAGTCTCAACAATACTCAAGATAAAGCTTCTAATGATATAAATCACTTTTTCAAACAAAGGTTCTCAACCCTGGCTTCATATTAGAATAAACTGTGAAAAATACCCCCGCCATCTAGTTGTTCTAAGGTCACTGGTCTAGGGTGCAGTCCAGGCACCAGCATTCATAAAAGCCCCATGGCAATTTTTATGTGCAGACAAGGCTGAAAATCACCGCTTCAGAATCTGTGCAAATGTCAATTCATCTGCTGTATCTTATCACTTTAAATTGAAAAGTTTTCTTTCCAAATTAATAGTGTGAATCATAATAAAGTAGTGCATTAAATAACTGAATGAATCTGGCTGAGGAGTTTTGGGTTTCTAGTGTTACAAGCTGCTCAACTCCCAGTAAAAGAGCAAGTGTCAGTCTCTGTCTCTCTCTCTGAATCAATTCGAAGCAGGAACAAACTTTAATTGATTGCATAGTACCACTGGTTGTGTTTCACTATTTTTCCTAACAGATTCTATCCAATGGACCAGACAGACTATACAAACCCAAAGATATGAAATTAGATGAATTCAGTAACCAAGGATGAAAATGCTTTACATATCATTTTAACATTACTGAGTTGATATACTCCAACAAAAATTGATATTCAACTTCCAGATAAGGAACATTAATTTAGTCTTCAATGGACTTTGGGTGATTATGATATATACCAATATAGGTTCATCAACTGTAACAAATGTTCCAGTCTGGTGGGGGAGGTTAGAAGTGGAGGAGGTTATTTATGTGCACGGGGGTATATGGGAAATCTCTGTACTGCCCCCTCAAGTTTTCCATGAACCTAAAACTGCTCTAAAAAATAGTCTTAATAAAAAATTAGGCTTCATTTAACTTTTCAGTTAGTACAATGATAACTAAAACAATATGCAGGTCTCAGTATTTCCACTTAATTCCCTTTTGCCTGTATAACTATAGCAAAATTTGAAAGGGCAAATATTCACAAAATTTTTATTTTAAGTATTTATCTCTGGAAAAAAAACAAAGAATTGTTTAATAAGTAAGGATTTGGAAATTAGGAAGGGAAAAATCAATATAAAAGCAGCTGCTAAGTATTTCTTTAAATAAGACAAGGAAGTAGAGTTCCTATTACTTTACATTAGAAAAACTTTGAACTACCAGTGAAGGAGAATTCCTTTCCCACTATCTTGGTGCATCATATCCAGAGAGGAGAGGTGCTTAATGGGAATCCGTAAGAACTACTGAGTCGTAATGACAAGTTCTCATTATTTAGGCAACAATAACCACAGTTTGGCAAATAGTATCTGAACCAAGATAATGCTGTTAAAAACAAACAAGGTCAATTTTACAAAATTACATTACATAAGAATTTTACTTGCCAGTTCAACAAATTGTTAAAATAACTTATCCAACAAGGAGAAAAAGAAGCTTCAAAATCTTCATGTAAGTTGGGAAAATTGCCAAACTATCCTTTTGAGTCACATGCTCTGGCACACTCTGAAGCTGAATTGTAACTCTACCACTGCCCAACTTCCTGATAATAATTCTGGGCTATTAACTTCTTAAGAATAACAAAAAAAATTATTGTTCAAAAATATAACTAAATGTTTTTTCATGTAAAATAAGTAAAATGTATATTATAAATAATAAGGAGAGAGAAAAGAGAAATGAGTTTAACTGTTCAGTGCCACTTAAATGTGTAAGAGATTGCTTGGTTTTCAATTTTGACAATTAAACAGACTCTCTCCAAACCAAGACCAGGAGAATGAGAGGAAGATGGGTACAAAAATAAAATTATGTAGAATAGATATCTATTAGTAGAAGCAGATATTCCAAAATTTTACTCTGAAAAAGGTGAGTTAAACACTGTGTAAAAACACAGGGAAATGTATAGTCAAGTCAATCATAGAAATTGTGCAGTTTATAGGTTACTTATACTTAATTCTACTCTGTAGCTCCCTGAGAAGAAAAAAGAAAAGCAGGAAAAACACAAGTATAGTTTCCTACTTGCTAACATCACAAAAAAATTCAAACTTAAGGCTAAGTGAGACTTGAGAGTATACATCATATTTATCCATTATTACCTGGCCTCCCCAAAACACAAATTTCAAAGTTACTGCAAATGTTGATAATGACAACAAAGTATTATTAATTGGTAATTCTGTGAAACTTGAGGTTTTTCTGGAGATACGATGAGTATGACTTTAAACAGATCATTATTTATGGTACAGGGTCATATTCCAAATTCAGCAATATCTAATTTAAAGGGAAGTTACTTTTGCAGGAAGTTCAGCTATTTGGAACACAGCCAAGGATCTGTACTTAAATAAGTCCTCTGAATGACAGATATGTCACAATGTCTATACATTAAAAGCTGCACGTATTAATGAATAGGCTCTAACAAGAGAGACTGAATTCCTCCTTCAGAATCTATTTACTGACAGGAGTTTCTATCTAGTGTCTCAGCCCATGCACATCAAAAGCAATGATTAAAGCAAGCAAGTTAACAATAGGGAAAACTGAAAGGCTTGGGATCCATTCAGATGGAAGAAGCAGACCCACACATTCAAAAGTGAAGATTCTGAGTGTGGTGTAAAGGTACGGAATGCGGCCTTTGAGCACACGGCAGCACACTGGGTAGCGCCCACGCCCGTGACCCTATGAGTCACTGACAGGAGATTACAGGGTCTACACCCTGATGAGAAGGAATGTTTAATACAATTAACAAGTATTTCCCTTAAAACATTTTTTTTAAGTTTTAGTGCTTAAAGGCTTCGACAAACAGCCTAGCTGGAAAAATATACATTATATATACACAATATTTTTTTTTAATTCTGGGATAACAGTAGCTAAGTGATATATTACCATCATAAGTGGAGAAGAAAAATATTATTTATCTTCTTAAGCAAAAAGTCCCTATGTTGTCAGAGACTCTAGTGATGCAGAGCCTCCCACATGCTGGCTTTGAAATTTCTTTGAAGAAATGACAAAATATGGTTATTAAAACTGCAGCACATTTTAATTGTTTTCCTTGAATACATTAAATTAAAACACATTCAAAGAAAACAAATTTACTGTCATAATTGTGTTATTCAATAAACATTTATAGGTTTATAAAAATAATTTGTAGAATATGAGCTTAGAAATATGCCATGACGATTACCTCTTGATCCTATCAAAGTATCACTGTGATCATTTAGATGTATTAACACACTAAATTTGAGGGCCTTCACTAAGCCAAGGATGCAGGATTAAAAGTGACTCTCCTATACTTCCCACTGCCACAATAGACTCATTGCCTGTATTTTCTCATACGATCTTATTATAGTATTATTATTGCTGTTTTCTATTTTACAGATGAGGAAACTGGGGCCCATAGGTTAAATCATTTGCTCAAAACGGCAGCCTCTGGTAGCGCACCATGCCTCAGCTACAGATCACTGGGCCTCCGACACCGTGCGCCCTCTCTTGTCACGTGTCTGACATGGCGGTGTCAGACTGAAGACGGCTCTCAGGAAAGGAGCAAGGTGCATGAAACTCTGCATGCAGTATCTAGCCTGCAGTCAGGGTGTGAAAAACAGAGGCCATTATTGTAAAACTCATGTTCCAAAGAAGTTAATATACCGTCCATGAAGGCAGTTAATTCTTGAAAGATCTATCCAACTAGTTTAACTGTGAAAGGAAAAATTTTTACAGAAAATGTATACAATATGAAAAAATAAACATTACAGATTTCTCTTCACAAACTTTCTAGATACAAAAAGAACGTTCAAACTATGAAGGCTAGAAAGCGAAACACTCCCGATGTTAACTAAATGCAGTGCAAATTTCAGCTAGAATTTGTTTATTGCAAGCAAATGCATGTTCTAAACATGCATACATTTCACTATTGCCATCATCTTTCTATCCATTCATTCCACAGGCACTGACTGAGAGTCTGTTAGAGAAAAGGCGCGTGCGCGCGTGTGTGTGTGTGTGTGTAGTGTGTTGGGAGGGAGTGGCAGGCATTACATACAAAGGGACGGAAACATTATCTGCAACTTCCAGGTGCTTAAAACCCTCTTATCTGTAAGCCCAATACATTGCTGAGTCCTCTTTATTCCTTATAAATGCTTCTTGATTTTGCCTCTCTTTATATCCTCTGTTTTACCTATATGCTGTTCATTTTTATCATGTGACATAAAATTAACTGTCATTTCTTACAACCAAGATTTTTTAAGTTATGTGACTTTGAGAAATCACCTCACCTTAATAAAGGGCCTCAGCTTGCTTTATATGTAAAAAGGGGAAAATAAAAGTTTACTGCCTAAAAGCTAAAGATTTTTAATCCTTGAATCTATGATTTTATGAAGCTGCTGCTAATGACATTAAAATTTGCAAAGGAGTCCTACTTTTTAATCCCTTATTCCTTTCTTAGTTCCCTGAAAACAAACCTTTGGGCCTGAGTTATTGGTGAGAAGATTAATATTCTTTCTGCTTAAAAAAAGTCTTAGGGCTCTTACACAGACATCTGATTCATCTATTCCTACCCATATGCACCAAATTACCCTTAATGCCATTACTTAAAGAGACCCAAGGCAAATGTGACCTATTACTCCTCTGATTAAAACACATCAATGGCTAATCATCCCCCGTAATCAATGTCCAATTCATTAGTATGATTCTTCCTAATATGAGCCATGTTTGTATTTCCAATCTTATTTCCTAATGCACCACCACCCTGTACCCTCCAGGTAACACCAAACTATTTGTAGTTCACTAATTCATTACATTCATTCCACAAGTATTTATTGAGCATAAATTACACATTAGCCACTATGCTAAAGCTTAGTGAATCCTGAAGTAAACATGGCAAAGATCACTCACTGCTATAGAATTTAGAGTCAAGTTTTAGAAGAGCATACACTGCTTTTTGCAGCACCCTCTGGCCCTGGCCCTTCCCACACCCCCCACCCTCCAATGCCCGGCGAACACTACTTAACTTTCAAAGTTCGTGGCAAGGCTCAGCTCTTCTACCTGACTACCTCCTCCTCCCTGGTGCACCTTACACACACTACCATCCAGCTCTAAATAAAGAGCTTATTTAGCTCTTTATTAGGACAATATATTTGCTAGTCTACCTTCTCACCACAATGGTGTACAAGCGATGATCATCTCTTATCCATCTTCAAAATGAATGAAGGGACATGGAAGTGGATGCTATGATGATCAAGGCCTAGTGCACAGACTCACTTAAATATTTCTCTAGAAACGAGAGACTGAAGAAATTAATTACTTTATTTTTACCTTTTAAAAAAAATTCCAGTTTCTTAAAATCACTCTCTAGACTACAAGTGCCTTAAAGTCAGGGATGATATATCACTGGCCCTGTTTTAAGCACAATTAACCACAAAGTAAGTTATTTGTTGAATACATTCTCTAGATCTACAATTCTCAACTACTGGACCATAGTAAGAATCTCACAATATAATACTCAACAAAACTGAAAGCCAAACAAACCGGATTGACAAGGCCAGAAGAAAATGTCTCCATGTACGGCACAAAATCAATTTTCTCAATGTATAATTTGAGTCCTAAAGTGTAGTCACTGAACATATAGGCAGAAAAAGGATTTTAAAAAACCTTAGAAGTTTTCACTCTTACCATAGCCAAGGCACTGTAGTTCTAGGTAACATTAAAAAAAAATCCAAATTTAGAAAATGCTGTTGGTTCCCAGATAATAATAATAATAATAACACCAATAATGATAATAATAGCAGCAAATATAAAATGTTTCCTACCAGCCAGGCACCATTCTAAGCATTTTACATGTAGTAACTCATTTAATTCTCATATGAACAAAATGAGGCAGCTCCATTATACAGATAAACAAAATGAGATAGAGACAAGCAAAATAACTTGCCCAAGATCACTCAGCTAATAAATGGTAGAAATGAATTTGAACCAGAATGTCTGGTTCCAGAGTCTCTGCTCTTAACTACAATCATATTGTGATTCTTTATTGTTGTACGATATTAAAAAGCCATAAGTCCTGTAAAAGCAAATGCCTTCCTAAACGTATGTGGTCCTCAGCTTCTTTTTAGTAATAACTTTTATAATTGAAGTCTTCAACATCAATTATAATTTTTAGTCCTCAACTTCTTTTTAGTGATAACTTTTATAATCAAAGTTTAAAACACATTATTTATAATGTGAGACCATCTAGAGAGAACCGTGGAGGTTACAGAAGAATCAGGGAGAAAGCCTACTTGCGTTGCAGTGCAGAATGAAATCATATAAATGCTACTGGGCATACTATAACACTACCCAAAAAAGTTCAAGAACTAGACATAAGAAGTTCCATCAACTGACATCCACAATCAACTGGATCAGTCACAAGGATCAATAAGCCCATCGTAAGTAATTAGGTGGGGAAATGCACCTAAAGCACTGGGGCCATGCAAGTGCCTCCTTAGAAAGCACTGAAATGCATCGTCTGTAGTTCTAATACACCAGCAGCAAGCAGAGGTCACAGCTTTGGTAGTTTTTGTAAAAACTCTTTTTAGAATAATTCTTATTTATCACTACTTCATTCCAAAGAATACAAAAGAAAGCATGGACTCAAACGATGAATCTGAAAATTTTACTTGTAAAAATAAAAAGTGGTTAGAAATAGAATTATACTTGTATCTAAAAAAATTAAACATACCATAAAGGGCCTTTGCACTTGTTTTTGAACTTTGTTCTCTGTCCATCTGGGAAAAGGTGGATGATGATCCGTAACCACTGTAATAAAAACAGTCATTGTGCTGGGTTAAAGTCCAAAGTAAGTTAAAAATAATTCAAAACTGCAAATACAAGTTCCAATATACCACAATCATCATGTGCTTTGAACAAACATACTGAATTGACGCTAACTAGAATTGCCGAAACGAGACAGTTCGTGTTCGGGTGAGGGGTCAGGACATAGAATATAAACCATGCCTCCCAAATGAGGTCTCATGCTGATGCGAACCACAGCCTTCTCTCAGATGCCAAGTTAGAACTGTGGCCAAGACATTCACCAAGGTTGTAAGTACCTCAGAAGAGTTGCAGTTGGCCACACTAAATCAGGTTCAGAGCAGTGATCCGGTTATAAACACTCCCCAGGACCCAAGCTATAATGGAATAGTCACTGTTTTCACAAATATTTAAATGCAGTTAACTAAAATAACACTTGATCATCAAATTTTATCTGCTTTACCTTATTTCTAGCCTCCTGTTCCTAATACATTATATGAAGTAAACATATTATCTAAATTTTTAATTATTGTTCATTTTTTCAGTAAACCTTTATTAAGCCCTAAACCAGAAGAATATGTGGCATGGGGGTTAGGGGAACAGGGTACTGTTAATGAAACAATTAAAAGAGTTACAACAAAATGTGGTATCTGGATCAACTAATAGCTATAACATGTAGGATCAAAGAAGGGCTAACTTTTTATCAGGATGCCCAAGAATTTACAGCCAAGTTGATGTTTAAGCAGAGTCTAAAAAAAGGAAAGAAGTTCTTCACACAAGTGGAGAATTGAGTGAGCAAACGGCACCTGGCGCTGGCCCAACAACAAGCACAGTGTTTGAGGGAGAATGCACGTAATGGGATGTGCCCAGTCAGATGAACGACTTGAGAAGTAGAGAGGCAAATAGAGGCCTTAATCATTTCAATGTTTATGCTCTAGGCATAGCAAATACGTTTATACAAGGAAGGGACATGATCCAGAACTTTTTTTAAAGAAGACATTCTAGAAACTAGTGGCAAGGTGACCAGATAGAAAGATGCTGTAAAAATTCAGGCAGGAGACAATGGCCATAAATAGGGCTAGAATAGAAGGAACAGAAGAAAGGGACAGAAACAAGGGTTCTTTAATAGAAGAAACTGTTATAAATTCCTAATTAAATGGATATTTGTTGTTAAGAAAAAGGAAAAAATCAAGCCAAACTTTCTGGTTTGTATAACTGATGGACAAGGAAAGATGGCACCTGGCATACCCCTCCCTGCCCCATATGGGGTGTTTCTTACTGACCAACGCTAAAGAGATTTGCAATAATCTTTGTAAAAAGAAAAAGGAAAGTATAACTCTTTACAATGTGAGTTACCTAGTTTTGAAAAATGAAGAGCAAACTATGTATCACAAAGGCCTAAAATAACAATATTAACCACAATGTGTAAGGCAATGGCCACTTAAGTCAGGGAGGTGAATTCAAGTTCTACCTGGAGCCACAGGGTTAGTTTTGTTTGTGTGCCTGATCTTTTTGCGTTTTACACAATGGTTAGTATTTTTGTAGAATGGACTAGATGACACTTATCTCTCCTCAAATGCCAAAATTTTATGAAGAACATTAATAGAATGCTCCAGAGAAAACTGAAAACTTTGAAGCAGAGTATATACTCAACTATAAGAAAGCAATAAAACTTCAAATACCAGGACAAAACATCTATTAAATCACTACCACTGGAGTTGATATTACTTAACCATTTTTTTCTTACCAGAAACAGCAAATTTATGTTAAAACATATTAGCATTATAAAGATATTATATATTAATGAGGCATGAACTACATAAAGAACTAAAACTAATATTTTCATTAAAAATATAAAATAACCAAATTTTAAAAAACCAACAAATTAAATATAAACCTTCCAACTTACTTCATTTGAGATGCATACATTCCAAAACCACTGGGATGATTAGAAATATGACCATTCATCGTGGCTTTCAATCATACGTTCTAAAAAACGAAAGGTACAAAGATTGAAGGCGATAAAAGGGTCAAGACACCTCGGTTTCACAGTTACTCATTCAACGAACATCTGTCACTGCCAGGATGGTGCTAGAAATACAAAGACAAATATCTCCACCCTCGAAGAGCTCAGGCACAAAAAGTACAAATGGATATATAAAAACAAGGATCCAATTGATATTTAACATTAATATACTAAAATTGTTAGAAAATTTAGGCAAGTTAGAAAATCTAAAATTTAGTTCTGAATCCTCTAAGTATATAGGCTTAAACTCATAATCAATTATCAGTTTCATGAAATTGTACTGTTTATTGTTTCATTGTAAGCTAACAAGTTCAATTTAAAAACTTGAAAAATATTAATATAAAATACATAAAAGTACAAAAGGGAAAAAATATCACCCTAAGTCCTATCCTTTAAAGATAATCATTTAACGGTCCTATCAATTTCCTTCCAGTCTTTTTTCCTACATCTAATTTTCTTTTCTTCCTCCCTCTCCCCTTCCTTCCTCCAAAGCACTTCAGACAATATCTTCTACATACACACTTGGATACATCTTATTTTCAAGATGTGTTCATTCAAACATTCTTTTACCTTTCATAAAAAATAATTTTAAAAATTAACACCAGATATTTAACTTCAGAAATGATTTTTAATGTTTCACAAACTGAACAAATTTCCTTCAAACAAGTAAAACTTCCTTACTGCCAAATCCAGTGACCTTTTCTTTTATCCTCCTAGGCCATACTGCTACTCTGATTTATTTTAGTTTACTCCTGGATACCTGGTGTTCCCTAGGTTCTATGGCATGAAACTAAATATTTTGTGTATTGTCTTATTTTTCTGACTTTCATATATAGAGTGGGGGAGAAAGGAGGTTTATAGTTGTAAGTATACAAAACATGAAGTTTATTCTTTTATTATCATTTATTAATTATTGTATTATTTTCCCTACAAACAACTATAAACCTACTTTTGTCCCACCCTGTATATTATATTACTATGTCTTCTTAATAAATCAGAAGTAAGGAGGACACTGTCTTATAAGACACTGGCAAAATGACTATTATGTGTCAGGTACCAGCAAAGTAAAGAAAACAGACAGTCCCAGCTTTGGGCTAAGAGTCTAGTGGGAAAAAACAGACATGTGAATAAATGTAAAACTAAAAATTATTGTTACCTTTAAAACAGAAAATTCAGAATGATATAGAGGGTATATAATTAGGGAACTTAATTCAGATTGGGAAAGCGTAAGTCTATATTAAGAAATGATAGTCAAAACCTAGTAACTTCAAATTAATTCTCATTCTTCAGATGTGTTCAATCACAGTGCTCTCAGGGAAGCTTTCACTGACCTCCATGAATAAATAAAAACCCACTATCAGACACTCTCAACACTATGAACAATTCTTCAAAGCACCTACCAGTTATATTTTTCATTTGTTTGAATTAATTACTGACTCTTTACTAGACGATAAGTTCCATAAGGGCACAGACTTTTGTGTGATAATTGGTGTTTCTCAGGCAATAAGAAGAGCAGCAGTACCCTGATCATGGTGGCTGAGCGGGTTGGAGCATCATTCTATTCATAAAAAGGTTATGGGTTCGATTCCCAGGCAGGGCACATGACTGGGTTGTGGATTTGAAGCAACCAATTAATGTCTCTGTCTCTGTTTCTCTCTCTCTCCCCCCTCCTTTCCTTCCCCTTTCTCTCTCTCTAAAATCAATAAAAACATCTTTGGGTGAGGATAAAAAAATAAAAAAAGAGTAGCAGCATGGATATAATAGGTGTTCATTAAAAATGTATTCAAAGAAAGAAAAAAGAAAGTCCATGTCTCATTCTTCAAAGCGTCTACTGTACTCTTAAAGTGACAAATTAATCCATATGAAACACACAGTAAATAAGTCTCAACGAATGTGGCTCTATTTGCAACCTTCTAAAAGTTCTGAAAAGGGAAAAGCCATGCCAACTGCCATAATTTTTGCAAGTGCTAGAACTTGACATAGATCTAAAAAATGTTAGGACCTGTGAACACTCAAGCTTTCCTAATTTATAGCTTAGAAGCAAATTTCTAAATTAAGGCACAAAGAAACACTGACCTGTACCCTAGATAAGTACTATATTTATAAAATTATATCTGTAAAAAAACTGTATTACATTTATACTAAACTATTCTATTTTTAATGTTGTTTGTTTCCCTTCTTCAATGTACACTTTGATACAGTGGTATACAGATAAAGCATTTCTTGGGGGAAAAAATGAAACCCTGATTTATAGTGCTTACTAATTGCCATGGTATTCCCACCATGGCCCATTTCAAAATATTACTGGTTTAACAGCAGTTTACCAAACTCCTAAATTATTTATAATTGGATCTCATAAGCTACAGAATCCAGATAGAGCACATCACTATCACATTCTAGAAGTCTAACAATTACAGAGGACTGGAACAACATTATGAATCTAGAGTTAACAGTTAAGACACAGGCATTCACATTTGAAAGGCTGGAATTCTAACTCTATTTCTGGCACAGACTAGCCTACAAAAGTCAATTAAATCTCTGTCTCAGTTTTCTCATCAATAAAATGGAGATAATTATAATTCCTGGTCTTCATAGCTCACAGGGCTAGTGAAAGATCAAATAAGATAGATATATATGCAGCTCTTTCCCAAAGTTAAAAAAAAAAGTTCTTTTTCAAAACAAGCTGGGTCATTCAGATTTAAACCCCTAGGATTTGTAATGATTTTGATCTGGTTAGCATTTTAAAACCACAGTGGCTGGTTTTAATAAAAAGTGATAGCCACAGTATCTCATCTTTTTCATGTTTAATTCTTCATGACAGTCAAATAAATGGATGGTTTGTGCTGTGTTTTTTAAATAGTGATCTGTCAGAAGAGAGCATTAGAAAAGGGAACAGAAAATGTTGATCTGCTAAAGTGAATTTTAAATGTAGAAACTTTTGTCATTTGGCAATCATAGTTTCACTTGTCACAATGTTCATGTAGCAATATACAGGTTTTCAAATATTTATTTTGTAATACATTTTATTGATTATGCTATTACAGTTGTCCCATTTTTTCCTCCCCTTTATTCCCCTCTGCTCTGTACCCCACCTCCCACCAGCATTCCCCCACCTTGTTCATATCCATGGGTAGTACACATAAGTTCTTTGGCTTCTACATTTCCCATACTATTCTTAACCTCTGCCTGCCTATTCTGTACCTACAATTTATGCTTCTTAGTCCCTGTACCTTTTTCCCATTCTCCCCCACTCTTCCCTGCGGATAGCCCTCCATGTGATCTCCATTTCTGTGATTCTGTTCCTGTTCTAGTTGTTTGCTTTGTTTTGTTTTCAGTTCAGTTGTTAATAGCTGTGAGTTTGTCATCATTTTACTGTTCATATGTTTTATCTTCTTCTTCTTAAATAAGTCCCTTTAACATTTCATATAATAAGGGCTTGGTGATGATGAACTCCTTTAACTTGAACTTATCGGGGAAGCACTTTATCTGCCCTTCCATTCTAAATGATAGCTTTGCTGGATAGAGTAATCTTGCATGTAGGTCCTTGCCTTTCATGACTTGGAAGACTTCTTTCCAGCCCTTTCTGGCTTGCAAGGTTTTGAGTAATCAGCTGATAGGCTTATGGGAACTCCTTTGTAGGTACCTATCTCCTTTTCTCTTGCTGCTTCTAAAATTGTCTCCTTAACGTTAATGTTGGCTAATGCAATTATGATGTGCCTTGGTGTGTGCTTTCTTTGGGATTCTCTGAGCTTCCTGGACTTCCTGGAAGTCTACTTCCCTTGCCAGATTGGGGAAGTTCTCCGTCATTATGTTTTCAAATAAGTTTTCCATTTCTTGCTCCTCTTCTTCTCCTTCTGGAACCCCTATGATTCAGATATTGGAACATTTAAGGTGTCCTGGAGGTTCCTAAGCCTCTCATTTTTTTTGCATTCTTGCTTCTTCATTCTGTTCTGATTGAATGTTTATTTCTTCCTGGTCCAAATCATTGATTTGAGTACCAGTGTCCTTCCCATTACTGTTGGTTCCCTGAACATTTTCCTTTATTTCACTTTGCAGAGCCTTAACTTCTTCTTCTACTTTGTGACCATACTCAACCAATTCTGTGAGCAACCTGATTACCAGTGTTTTGAACTCTGCATCTGATAGGGTGGCTATCTCTTCATTGTTTAGTTCTATTTTTGGAGCTTTGATTTGTTCTTTCATTTGGACATTTTTTTGTCTTGGTGAGTCTGTTACACAGTAAGGGGCATCACCTTAGGTATTCACCAGTGTGGGGCAATCCATGTTACTGCATTGTGTTGCTATATATGGGGGAGGGGTCCAAGAGGGAACAACACCACTTGCTTGCCTCTCAGCCAGCTTTCAGTCACTTCCCCCACTACCCACAAGCAAATTGGGCCCTTCTGGAACTGATTCCTGGGTGGGAGGGTTTGTGTATGTTCCAGGACCCTGTGGGTCTCTCCAACAAACTATCCTGAACCTGGGAATTTATCCTGCTGCCACAATCCCCACAGGATTTTTCAGCCAGAGGTTTTGAGGTTTTATTTCCCTGCACTGGTACCCTGGGTTGTGCAGCCTGTCTCACTCCCCAGTTGTTCCTCCTGGTTTTTCTGCATGCAAATGTGAGACCACCCCCTCCCCCAGCTGCTACATTGCCATGAGTCCTCTCTGCCCAGCTGCCCATCTCCACCCCTCCTATCGGTCTGGATGAATGTTTCTTCTTTAACTCCTTGGTCGTCAGACTTCCATACAGTTCAATTTCCTGGCAGTTCTGGTTATTTTTTTGTTTTTAAATGTGTTGTTGTCCTTCTTTTGGTTGTGTTAAGAGGCAAAGTATATCTACCTACACATCCATCTTGGCCAAAAGTCTCGAATATTTAAATATAGCAATTACAGTACACACTTTGCAAAAGAAACAATTATAGATGTTTGTTTTACTTTATGCTTTTAAAACACACCCAACTTATATATATATGGACCATACAATTTAGAACCATCAACTCTTACTGAAAAATTAGGTTGTTTAATTTTTATTAACTGTTAAAACAACTTAAAAGCCAAGGAGACAAAGTTTTTCTTTATCACATTCAGTTTAAGGACTCACAAATTCAGTGAAATCTACTAAATTATCTATTTAATTCTGCTGGAAGTGTATATTAAAACTGTCACAATGCTTCCAAAAGATTTGAAATAGAGTATCAGTTTCCTTATGAAAACACCTTTTATAAGTCATAGTTACTCTAATTTTCCTTTTAACTTGTACAGAATATTTTTGGCAATTACAAAGATAAAAATAAAAAGTTTAAGATTGAAGTTAAGCACACCAAAACGTTAAACACAAATTTTAAAATGAAAGTAAGCAGAATGTATAAAAATCACTGTAAGAAGAAATGAGGCTGTAATAAGCTAAATCAGCAAGTTAAATCTGTGTTAGAAGGTCCTAAGATCCAGATGGAAAGATGGAAAAAAATTTAGACTCCTTTTCCTTTCCTTTTGCTTATATCTAGTATCAATTTTCAAACTGATGAAGGTGTAGTCATGACTCAACGTCAGAACACCACCTACACAACCTGGCTAACACACAACCAGTGGCTCTTTGTATATTGAGCTGTCCTTAAAAATAACTTGTACTCTGAGAAAATGTCACAGACTGTACTTGTTTACTTAAGGTTTTGTTTACTTATTTGTCTGTTTAGATTTAACAAAGTATCTTCAAGTATGCATACTTCAATTTCAATTTAATTTAATTCATAGTGGTCTTAGATGGAGTGGTCTCTCCATCTAAGTTATAACCAAGATGGGGGTGATTATTATTGTTATTTAAGGCTTTAACTAAAAGACCACTGAGATTCATTTTTTAAGCAATACATTGTGACATTATATACCAATGGCTGTGCTTAAAACATAAAAAGACAAAGGATCTGCTTTAAATGGTCTGAAATCACTACATATTGTCTCCTGCAGGGTCTTCTAGAATGATCACTTTTCAATACCTCTTACCAGTACTGTCAGTAGAAATGTCACCATCTATTTCTCTCTGTCATTTGGACTAATACTCAGAAATAAAGACTTTTTGTGTATGAATAAACTTGGAAAACTAATAAAAACATTCAACTGTTATAACAGTAATGATAATAAAAATGTTTAAATCTGAATCAGTGAAACAACCAGCTGAAGAAAAAAACTTGTTATTAAAATTCAATAACCAACTAACATGAAATATTTTGGCAGTAATCATATGGTCAATATTATGACAGACTTCATATGAAGGCCTAACACAGAAGAGCATATATACCCCTATTACTACTGCTTCAGTATCTCCCTCTGCTTCTGGTTGCTATGATGACATCATCAGCAGCACACACACACTGCTTGGATGTTACACATAGATATGACTACTAATCTGTTCAAAATGTCATTAATACCATACTGATTTGAGAAAATATGCTAATTTTGTAAAAAGCAACTGCTATTTATTGACCATTTACCCTGTACCAAGTTATTGTAATAAATGTTCTCTATCCATTTCTCAACATTCACATTAAGTTCTGAAGTACTATTTCTCATTCTCATTTTATAAATGAAGAATGATATTGAGCTAAAGATACTAGGTGCCATTTGTGTGTTATTTTGAAACTTAAAAATCATCTAGTGCCATGTAATGAACTATCTGTTTCTTGTATCAGATATAGCCACAGGCAGAAAATAAAAAGGGGGAAGAAAACAACATTCAATGAGCTCCCACTTCATATAATATTTTATAAACCTCCCCTCATTCCAACCTTAAAACAACATTTTGAAGTAGTTATTAGCTCTGTCTCACAGAGATAGATGACAGCCTCAAATAAGTCATTTGCCTGAGTGGTAACACAAGAAGCTAGAATTAGAACCAGGATTCAATCTCTGACCCGGCTGACTTCTATCAAATTTTCTTTCCAGCAAGTTATGCTGCTAGTTTGACCAGAAGTTTTCAGTTCTTTTCATTCTGAGTGCTTCAATAACATTCTTTATTTTATTCAACAATTTTTTCTTAAAATAAGGTACTAAAAAATGCTGATGTAAAAATGGAAGGCAAGAGGATTTACTTTATGGAACGGATATTATGAAAACAATAGTGCCACTATTTTGAGAAATAGCTTTATTGCTTCATTAACACACTGTTCTCTGAAGAATGTGGGAAAAAATCATCAAGGCTACACATAAAACGTATTAAAAACTACTTTTAATTAGAATGCTGTAAATGTATTAGTTAAGCTGAATACAGCTTTGAGTAATAACTTTTCACTTGTTAATGAGTATTTATTTGTATTACTTTAGTGGGTTTATTTTTTTACCAGAGTTGAGACAGTTTCTAAATATAAAAGTGGATCAATTGAATGCTTCATCCCTAGTAAATAGCATGTGATGCCCATAAATTTGCTGCTATCATTTGCATTTTTCCATTATAATACATATGAAAGGGGGAAAGCAAGTAAGCCTCCAATTTAGCTGGAATCTTCCAACAACAATAAAAATGTGGTAGGAAAGGGAATGATTCAGAGAGAGAAGAAATTGTCCCACTGGGGATGGGTGTGGGGAGATCAGATCTTGAACTATTTCTCAGCAAGATTTCCATTAAATTTCACACATGGTATGAGGCATTTTAATTAAAATCTCCATATGTTTACTTACATATGAGTTTTCCTTCTTACATGTTATTATTTCCATGATTAACAAGGACTTACAGATAGCCTTACATAATGTTTAAAAGGCATATACTTTATCAGTGGAAGTTTTTGATTCAAAAGCACCCTGTGATGTAAGTGATTAGCCAAAGTAGGTTCAGTTACCTCCTCACTATTGCCACCACCTTGAAGATAGTGTCATTCACTCCTCTGTAAGCTGTGGAGGTCTAATGAAAACTGCAGCTAGCCGGGGCCAGTTTGCTCAGTTGGTTGGTGCATCTTCCTGTACACCAAAAGGCTGCAGGTTTGATTTCCAGTCAGGGTGTGTATGGGAGGCAACCTATCAATGTTTCTCTCTCACACTGATGTGTGTGTGTGTGTGTGTGTGTGTGTGTGTGTGTGTCTGTGTGTCTTCCTCCATCCCTCTCCCTCCCTTCCTCCCTCCTTCCCTCCCTCCCTTCCTTTCTCTAAATCAATAATAAAAAAATATCCTCAGGTGAGGATTAAAAAACTTTTTTAACTGCAGCTAAATTTGGGTTCTTTAAAAATGTTTGCAATAAATTTTTTTTAATTTTGAATCATTTTAGATTTACAGAAAAGTAGTAAAGAAAATTCTAGTCCACACACCATTTCCTTATTTTTAACATCTTACATTAGCATGATATAGTTGTCATGATGAATAAACCAATATCCATGTTTTTTAACTAAAGTGGATACTTTGTTTAAAGTTGCTCAGTGTTGTTTTTTTAACCTAGTATTTTCCAGGATGCTATCCACGACACTACATTTCATTTAGCCCTCATGCTCATTAGGCTCCTCTAGACTGCAGCCACTTCATGCCTCTTCTTCCTTCTGATGACTGTGTTACTTTCCTGGGGTTGCGATAACAAATTATCACAAACTAGGTAGGTTTAAAACAAGAGAAATGTATTTTCTCACAGTTCTTAAGGCTAGAAATCTGAAATCAAGGTGTTGGCAGAACTAAGCTCTCTCTGAAGGCTGTGTAACAGGATCCTGCCTGGCCTCCTCCAGCTCTGATGGTTGCTAGTAATCTTGGCTTTTTTTGGCTGTAGATGTATCACTCCAGTCACTGCCTCTGCCTTCCAGTGGCCTCCTCTGTGTGTCTATGTGCGTCCAAATGTCCTTCTTCTTATAAAGACACCAGTCAGTAGGTTAGGGTCCACCCCAATCCAGTATGACCTTATCTTAACTGTCTTTCATCTGTAAAGACCCTATCCAAACGAGGTCACAGTCACAGATATGGGAGGGGAGCACTAGGATTTGAACACATCTGCATGGGGGACACAATTCATCCTGCAACAATGACCTTGATGGTTTTTGGAGGAGTACTGTACTTTGATGTCCTATAGGATGTCTCTCAATAAGGGTCTGTCCAATGTTTTTCTCTTGATTAGACTGGAGATACACATTTTGGAGAGGAAGACCACAGAATATGTGCCATTCTCATCACATCTGTGATCAGCATGACCTACCACTGCTTATGCTAACTTTAGTCACCGTCTGAGGCAGCATTTGTTAGGCTTTTCCACTATCAAGTGACTTCCCACATCACCACTAGACAGGCTTCTTTGGAAGGAAGTCACTATATGCAGCCCACTCTTAAGGAATGCAGACTTCTGCTCCACCTCCTAGAGGAGAGAGTATTTGCATAAATTATTTTGAATTCTTCTGTATGGGAAATTTATATATTCTCCACCATTTATTTATCCTGTGTTTTTTTAATTGAACTGAAGAGATGAAAAAACAAAAAGTAGGTTTAAGATTCATCAAACAGAAACTCCTGATTATTCATCCCCTGTAAAACTCCTATTTCAGGTGGTGCAGAAAAGATCTGAGTTAAGCTTTGATTGTGTGCTGGGTATAGGAGGGAGGGAGGAAGGGAGTGGCGGGGAGGGAAGGAAGAGAGAGAGAGATCAGGGCATGAGAGAGATCCCAGCCCTTAACAAAAAACCTTGGCTAACACCACCAAAAAATGATCAGAATTTTAAAAAGGAAACATTACCTAAGAAGTTCAAATCTTCACAGAAGCAAAAAGTTGTTGAGTACAGATTCTCAGAAGTGGCAGAAGAATATCACTATTGGCATTTTCTCCCAGGATAAGAATAAAAGTTCAACTTTTTCTGCCAATTCAGTTCTCATTCGAGCACATTTCAGGAAATAAGAAGTAGAGGAAAACATCTCACCTACCCCAACCCCTCCCCACTGTCCAGTAATTTTTTTTAAATCTCTACTTTTGTAAAATTAGCCTTAAGGGTTATTATTTGCTCATATTCTATGCACCTTAGTGCAAAGTTTCCAAAATTAAACTTTGTGTCACTAACTGGTGCAAACAAAAATCACTGAAGAAATTAGCATCACGTATGATATATTTTTTATCGTGAGATATCCTTTTTCCATAGGAGTGCCGAACGCTAAATTAGTAAAGCTGAACATATTTCACAAAGGCAAACAGATCAAGAGCTACCCGGGCCTGATGGAGCCCAGCTGGGTGGAAAGACAGGGAAATGTGTTCTAAAATTATCTGTAATAAAATAAAAACTCTTGAATTCAAATTTCATTATGATGTATTAAATGGTCTCTAAAAATAGTAAATCATAAAACCTTGCAGGTACAGTGAGAGCTCTAACCCAAGATGAGCTATAACATTTTAATATTTAACTACCCCATTGCCACATAACTATCTTCCTCTGTATTACCTTGAGCAAAGAACTTCAAGCAGTAAGCAAAATACTGCAGGTGATTCACTCTGTACTTTCAGTACAGTTCCTTAAGAGGATCAATGGTTTCCAAACTGTATGATGTATTTTTATAAACGGTTACAACCCACAAAGTGAGATATGTCACCTTTAAGCGGCTGCTGTACTGACTTCATCCCACTCTTCTAAATCATAAATACATCTCCCTAAGGTTATTACAAGTAAAATGCTTAATTGCTAAAATATACAGGACTTTTCTCAGCAATGAAGTTTTGTTTAAACGAAGGTTAAAGAAAGCTTTCTACTGTATTATAATACACATTCTTATATCACCCTTCCCAGATATTTTATTTTAAAAAAACGCTACACATGTCAACATCCTCTGCCATACTACTTAAGCATGGGTTACTTTAATAAGAGGACAAGAACTACCATATCTTGTCAAGGATTATTATTTCAATTTGTTTGTTCTATTTTAGCAAGGTATGTTTTATAGATCTAGTATAATGGTTACACGGGAGCAGGTGTTTTGCTCTAATAGAATACTTTGTACACTGCGTTAGGTATCAGAGTGGATTAAGTTCAACATGTATAACTTTATAAGCCCAAGGAAAGTTCATGACTGGCAGATAAGGTGAAACTCTCCAATCATTCTTAATTGCTCCTTATTCCTGTTATTGTAAACCATTTAACATTTTGTTGACAGAAATAAAAATGTACTTCTTTCACAATACCATCTTTCATGTATCTTCAAAAACTAGAGGCAATCCTAATGTGCTGTTAGAAAGTAATGCAATGAAGAACTCAAAACAAAACAAAAAAATCAACTCAACATTTGTCTGACTACAAAAAACAACTGATTTCCAGTAGGTACTCCTACAAAGAAAACAATTCCCTGGCACTTCATCCACCTCACAGAAGATCTAGAACAAAAACTTTCTTGAAAACCTTCCCATCTTTCCATTTTTTTTAGGAAAAAAGAAAAAGCATATTTAGGAAAAGAGCACATTACAGACAATGTAAGAACAGCAGAGCATAAAGTTCAGGAGAAGCTAGATGGGGGGTGGCGGGGGGCTCCGCAGAACAAAATCTCCCTCAAAGGACTGAATCAATGCTGGCAAGATAAAGCTCTCTAGAAATGTATAATGGGAAAGAGAGGCATCAAAAGGATCATTTATAGTACAAGGTGGCAAGAAGACAAAGTGCAAGGTGCGTGCCCTCAGGCTTCAAGCTGTGATGCAAGAGCTGAGTGAGCCAGAAGGGAGAAGAGCAAAGACAGGAGACAGTTTGGTGCCTTTAGGAAACCACCAGCAGTGCGGTTACTGAAGAATAACTTAAGAGTAGAAAGTGAGGAGGGATGAAGCTGGAGATAAAATGGGAATGCGTCAAGTTACATTTATATCAAACTGTGTTAGACCAAAATTCAGTGTTTACTTATTGTATCTGTGTAACTGCTAGTCATATATACTAAGATTACATTTGCTTTTTTATTCAACCTTTTGTATTTCTCAGATGCCATGATATAAACTGTTGTTATAACTCCTGTGATGAGGGTATATTATGGCTGGTAACTGTCTTGTAGGTTGATCTGAGTCCTTTTATAATGTTACTTTCCCTGGTTTGAGCATCCTCTTTCACTCATAGCATACATAGTTCAGATGAACTCTATATCTTCAGAAAAACTGTCAAAATGTTCATGAACAATTTACTTTCTGAACCTTTGCATGTCTGCTGATGTTTTTATGTTGTTTTATAAGTGAACTACTAATTGGTTGTGGGTGAAATGCTTCTATCACAAAATCATAAACAATACTGAGGGGGTATTATGTGCCTACATGAAACTTTGAGCATCTCTTTCATTATTTTCTTAGGATAAATTCCAGAATTAGAATTATAAAATGCTGAGTCATGGCTACCTGAAAATGCTAGGTCATGACAAGTTAAAATGATCTCACTTTCAACCCCTAGGTCTCCTATATATATACCTTTATTAATTTCACTCCTTTAGTCTCACCACAGTGAAGTCTCCTTTCAATATATGTAAACACTATCATTTTTATCTTTTAGCAGGCATCTCTCCCCAGTCCCTATACTATGTTCCTGTTAGGATTGGAACTGACTACTCTTTAGGCCTCCTACAGTTTCGTGGTGGATCCAAATTCAACATTATCCTGCTTGTTCCCCTCGCCTTTCTCCTGTCTTAGATCCTTGTTTCCTGGATCCCGAGTCTCCCTCCTCCTTACTTTTACTTCTTTTTATCTTTGGAGGGCATATCTTCAGGAACTTCCTGAGAAAGAATATAAAAAAGGTAATTTTACATGACTGAAAGGTGTTTACTGTACCTTCACAGATGATCACAGGAGTTTATCTTCGTTTCAAATTCTATATTGCAAATTATATTTGCCCCAGAATTTTGAACCCATTGTTCTTGTCTTCAGTGTTGCTGCTGAGATGTTAGTGCCATTTTGTTTCTCAATCTTTTATATAGAATTTTTTTTAAAACCTTCTCTGCTCCTGGAGTGAGAGGATTTTCATTTTTCCCTGGTGTTCTGAAATTTCATCAATACACTGGTACAGGTGTTTTTTAAAACTTCAGTGTAGTAGGAACTCAATAGATTTTTCAACTTTGAAAATCACTGTCCTTAAAATCTAGGATATCTTCTTGAGTTATTTCTTTGATAGTTTTTTCACCACATTTTTCTTTTTCTAAAACATTCAATTGCTCAGAATAGGACCTCTTAAACTGAGTCTGTAGTTTTTTGTCTTTTCTCTTTTGTTTTTCATTTCCTGGTAATTTTGTTCTATTTTCTGAGTGGCTTCCTCAACTTTATTTTCAAAAACATTTTAATTTTTTTATGTCTTCTCTCAATTTTCAATGTCCAGGAATACACTTTTGTTCCTTTTCTTATAATACCTGTTCTTATTTCCTGATTGTTGTATATTGTTTCATCTATCTGGGAATATAATGATAATATTTTAAAGTTTTCTTTTCCCTTCACTGTCTCTATTTCTGTCAATTTCCTTGTTTTCTGCTGGTCTATTTTGGTCTCAGAATATCTTCAAATGTCTGGTGATCATTGGTTAGTACTCTCATTGAAGATGGAGCAATACACAGCTGATCGGAAAGTCTATGCAGATGGGTGTGCTTCCTGGCAACGCAATCGGGCTGGGCTATCCCACTGGGGGACCTCCAACTACCAGGATCTACAGAGCTTTTGCACAGATTTATCAGATTCTTCAAAGAAACGTCTTCCAATTCTGTACCTGGAGAACATGGACCTGACTACCAAAATCTTGGGTAGAAGATATGGGCTGGAGGTTTCTCACTGGTTAGTAAGTATTTCTAGTAACTATTTCATTTACTCTTCTTCCCTCCATTTGTGCCTTAGTAACCCCCACTTAAGAGATCCCAGTTCACATTCTGCACAGAATAAACTTCCACTCTCTATGGAGTATGCGGAGGCATCTGGGATGCAAGTTCACTTAAATACACTACCATCTAATCCTCCTGTTTCTGCCTCACCCTCACTGTTGAGCCTGACTGAGGTTCTGAAGTGAAAATCAGGTCGCTTCTCAATGTCTCTCTCTAGCAGCTTAGATTTCAGCTTCTTGGGGCTCTAGGTATGTTACAGTCATTCATGGGCTTTCCAGAGTCCCACTGCTTGCATTTTTAAAATCCTTTTACTAACTTTTATTTGGAGGGAGTAGAATAAATATATGGGGTTAATCTGCCTTTTTCTGTAGTATATTTTCATTGTCTAAACATTGGCAAATATTCGTTAATGAAAAACTCAGGAGAAAAAAACAAGTCACCTCGAATATGAACTTGAGAGGTTAAATTGGACTATGAAATATGAGTACAAGTTTATATTAAAAATAAAAGTATCCTAAGGGCCAGAATAAAAGTAACACAAAAAATGAAGGAAATTTACCTTACATGAAGTCAGCTGATATTTTGGTAGTAAATGTTTAATTACCTGTTGTTATTATAAAAACAAATACTGCTTTCAAATCCCAGAAAAGGGGGGAAAAACATTAGTGAGGCAATATCTTCAGCAATATCAGGCACTATAATTAATGAAAAATGCTTTAATTGTTTTTCTAGAAATTAAATCATAGCTTTAAATGCACAACTGAGTTAGGTGCTTAAAATGGAGGTGATATTCCCAGCTAAACCAGGTGTCATTGTAATGAAAAATGCTTTACTTGTTTTTCTATAAATTAAATCATAGCTTTAAAATCATAACAGTTATGTGCCTAAATGAAATCTGAAATTCACCATTAGGTAAATAACAACTAATTTATTCATTTTAATTATGCAGATTTTTTTTCCAAAAAGAAGCTTATTTACATGAATATAGGCAGGGACAAATTCTTTTTGAGCTACCCAAAAGAAAGATCAGAGGTATCTGTGCATTAGTCTTAAAAGTCAAGTTGCCTATAAAACCGTGAACTTTCTTTGCTGAAGATGTTAGATATTTACATAGTCATAAAAATTAAAAGAAGAGAAAAATTAAGTCTAAGGGGAAAATTTTTTGAATCTATTAATTTTCATATTCGAAAGACAGTAAATTTAAAGCTTTGATTATAGATAGTACTGCCTTTTTAAAATGTCTACCAAATTATAACAATGGATATTCTCAAAAATAGTAGTCAAGTTCTTCCTAACCCTGAAATCATCCATGAACTGGGTAAATTTAGACATATATCTCTGTTCAGTATTGTAAGAATAATAATCATAATAATTCTCATTTATTAAGCATTTTAGTGTGTCAGCCTCTCTGCCAAAGCACTTTATGTACATCATCCTACTTAATTCTTACCACCTTACAAGGCTGTATCCCCATTTGAATGGGGAATCCTGGACTTACAAAAGCTGTGAGCGGTAACTCGGTCACGACACCTACGCACAGAGCATGACCACCAGTCGTGCTCCTGTCCACTGTTGTACACTTTCCTTTCATGATAAATCCACTATTTTGAAATCAGCTGGGGATACGTCAACATTGATGAATTAAAAGCCAAAATAAACTTTTTAGATGAGTAGTCAAATAAAATTCACTCAGTGTTACTTGGTACCAGCCAGTAAGAGTACTCATTCTTTCACTCATTCTACAAGTAAGCAATGTGTGATCATCAGTGCTCTAGACGAGCACTGTCAAAAGTAACTTCCTTTGATGATGAAAATACACTGTATCATCACTGTTGAACACCTGAAGTGTGGCTAGAGTGACTGAGAAACTGAAATTTTAATTTTATTAAATATAAGTTAGTTTATATTGAGGGGCATAAAACCACGTATGGTTAACAGCTACAGTACTAGACAGGATAGCTCGAGATACCGAGAACACAGTTAACAAAATAGACATAGACATGGTTCTTACTATCATGGAGCTTACAATCTAGGGGGCGGCCAACATGAAATAAGTAAAATAATGAATATAGTATTACACCTTCTGTCAACTGCAGAGAAGAAAGTATTTATACACACATAAAGTTAGACTGAGGCAAGTCTAGCTATGAACTTCTAAAAGGTACGAGAGTGAATGATTCATTCTGAAAATGTTATTTCAGGATGTCCTCATTCAAAATCTAGCATAACTAGTAAACCATTGAAACAGAGTTTATGCATTTTTTTCAAAGTGCTTTCAATATTTCAAGACTGATGCACAAAAACTGTTGAGAAATTCATGCAAAAATAACTGAACAAGAATATTGTTCTTGTCCAATTTTAGATAACAGTCTGAATTTAAATAAAAGAGAGTAAAAAAAGAAAAGAATCAAAAAAATAAAGCAGTAAAATCTATAAAATGTTAACTTCAGATACTTTGAGTTTCAGAACCTGGATTCGATGAGAAATTGGAAAGTGAGAGAAAAACAACTGAACTACTCATTCTACTTGGGCAGCAATGGGGTGTTTTTTATAGGAACATGTCCACTTTGGGGCCAGTATTAATTCATAAATCAAATAAGAATTTTTTTTGGCCAAGAATTATATTCCCTGACTTGAACACCTGGAATTGAAACAGAGCAAACACAACTCTCTACAGTGAATTAATAAGTGAAAAAAGTGTCTGGATCAGCCAGGGGATGGGAGCATCACCAAAAACCTCCATGTTCCTGGATCACATTGTGTGGATTTTTGTTTGGGTAAGTAGGATATTTGAGGTCAGAAGGAAGCGGAAATTTGAGGAGGGAATTATCACAGGGCTGGTAATGCCACATTTGCATTTCTTTCTTCCCATCCCCACAGTTCCCATCTCTAAGCACCTGGGAAAATGGTCTGTAAGCTGAGGTGGAAAACTGGAGGGAGAAACATGGTCTGATTTAATAATAAATATGTTGCTCATAAGAACAAGTTTAATATTTCTAAATAGCCACCAAAATTAATTACAGATCTTTATTAAATAAATTAGGTTTTGATTTAGCTAACATAACCACTGTCCCCATTTTAAGCCACCTGACTTTATAAAATCAATATACTAAGTACTAACCGACTACTAGGACAGCTGGCAGTAATGAAAGGAGAGAGAAGAGGAGGGAACAGCCAGCAGTAGCAGCTAACATTTACATAACACTATGTGCTCCGCACTACTCTAAGTCACTATGTACTATTTTCTTTTGTCACAACAAACTCATGAGGTAGGAACCATTACTATCCTCGCCTTACAGATGTGTTAAACTAGTTTTCAAGTTTAATAATATGCCCAATGTCAAACAGCACATAAGTAACAGTTATGAAATCTAACCACTTTGCCACACAGAGGAAAGTAATGGTTAAAAAGTTGTTTTTCACCCCAAATCACATGGTCACAAAGCATCTAGATTGAATTAAAGGTATTTCTTTCTTTTGCTATAAATTTATTATACATGAGCATGCACACATTTATTTAGAAAAGAACTAACAATCTAGCTTTTACTTATGAACAAGAAAGAAAAGAAAGTGGATTTTGAAAGTTTATGAAGACAGGCGATAATCAGGACTATTAGAAGAAGTATCAAGACAAAAAGTCAAAAGTAGCACTGAAATAAAGACAGTGGACCCTAGAGTTTCAAAAAGATCCCAAATTTCTAATGGTCAATGGCATCTCCTTGACTGTTGTTCAGTTCAGCCCATGCCTACCACAGAATACTTATCTATGGGAACAGATTTCCAACTGCGTAAGGGCAATCAAAAAACTAGACTTGACTCTTACATCCAACTGTTAAGCAACGCGTGTTTTTACAAACAAGGGGATGTAAGAATTATTATGAAAGAGATGTATCAAAAAGAAAAAAAAAGACAAACTTGTAGAGATTTTCCATTTTACCTCTATGTAACAGAATACTACATAGTAGGTACTTTTCCTCCAACTTCTGTAGGAAATATACTCTTTCAGGAACTTCAACAAATCAACTTAAAAGTATACATTGCTTTTTCTAACAAAACCTTTTTTGGTTTTATGGAGTTTGATGGGGAAGAGTTACCAGTTTTCCTCAAGCACCTAAGCTGTCAGCATAGCTTACACCCAGCAACCTCTTTTAATAGTTTCAATATATTACACTTCGAGAGAGGAACGCGACTGTTTCTGATAATGTTTTTCCTATATTTGGTCTTATTTCTTGAAGTAGTTTTTAAAGTCCATACATTTGTGTTATGTAAGCAGTAAAAATCTATCAATGAAGAGTAACATCATTTTAAATGATCTTTTGGTCTCTGAATGATCTAAACTGAAAAAATTTCAGTTTTTATAGATAAAATTTGAATCAATCTAATATTACACCCTTCTAAAACTTAATTTTTTATTCTTCTTTTACTGAGATTCTATCAAAGTTTCCCAGTGCCCTGTAGATAACATCCCACAGATAACATCCAATTCGAATGCACAGCACAGCACTCTTCTGCGAGCTGTCCCTTCATACCTGTTCAGTTTCTTCTTTCACCATCCTTGCTTTCTTGCCACCTCTCCTACTCCCTCCAAGACCTACCCTCCAGCCCCTCCCCTTGCTAACTATGTATCAGTCCTACTGAATTGTTTTTCATACTCTTGCCTTCAAGGGACATCATCTATCTGAAATATCCTTTCACCCAAAAACCTCTCTGTCCCCTTCACCTGGTCAACTCTATTAAACTTTAGATGTGTCTCGGGAGTCCCGCCCTCATTTCCCCACAGTAGGATGGATGCCTCTCTCACGTATTCCCATAAAACTGGAGACTAACTATGATGCACTTATCATACTGTAGTAACTTCCTATTTTCTTGTTTGTACATAGGATTTTAAGTTTCTTGAGGGCAGGGGCTAAATAATTTTAATGAATACCAAGTGCTAAGCATAGCTCCTAACATGAAGTAAGTCCTCAGTAAATATTTATTTAACAAATAAAAAAGTATGTCCTTAAGTATTTTTTACTTGACTAAATTAAGATGCTTAACTTCAAATCTTCTTATTAAGAAAAGACAGAATGATCATAGACGTGGACGACAGGGTGGTGATTGGTGGGGGGAGGTGTAAGAAGATATGGGGGAATACATGGTAATGGAAAAAATACAATAAAAATAATGTAAAAAATAAAATAAAAATTTTTAAAAAGAAAAGATAGAATGAGGCCCTGGCCAGGTAGCTCAGTTAGTTGGAGAGTGGTCTATTGCAATACGCCAAGTCTGCAGGTTCAATCCCCAGTCAGGGCACATACAAGAAACAACTAATGAATGCACAGGTAAGTGGAACAACAAATCAATGTGTCTGTGTGTGTCTCTTTCTCGTAAATATAAATAAATGAGTAAGTAATGAAACAATGATCTAAAAGCAAGAAAAACTTAGTATGAAATATTTTAACTAGTTGAAGAGTTAAAAACAGAAAATATTTAGCATCACTAGCCTCTAACAAGAGCCTTTAGGGAAACGAGCAGGCAGTGTCAACTCAACTCCCCAAAAGTCTCTCCAAGTTGCTTCCATTCACTCTGTAAAACAGACATCTCCTCCTACTTGCCTGCCATCTTACCTGAACCCATCCGCTTTCTGTGTGGAGAAAATATCATTGCTGGAACATCCTAGATGTCAACTTGATTTAGATTTGTCCTGAGTTTGAAGAGAACACTGAACGTTGAAGTTAATACTATTCCTTGCTTTGTCAGTACTATTTCTCACTCTGTGCCCTTGGACACGTCACTTAAACTAGTGTGTCCTTCGTCAGTACTGACTAGGCTGGAAACTAGGGTACTTCCAAGAGTTCTTTGCAGCTCTAACGCATTAGATCAGTGACATCAGTGACAAAGGCCCGCATATTAGCTCAGTGACCTGCTTCCTGTCATATAAATTTACCTATACAGATCACATGACAGAACAGAGCATAGGAGAAAGGCATCCTATTTTCTCATTTGTGTGGAGGGGAAGTTACTTAAATACCTTTGACAATTGGCTCTCAGTTACCCTCATAAACTCAAAGCCTGCCTACAAATAAAGGTGTGGTGACAAGAGGGATTTTTTTACTTTTCTTCCTTTACAATTTAGCTGGTAAGAATCCCTAGGAATAGTACGTAGCAGTACAAAGTAGCGCATTCCAGCTAGTTAGCTGGGAAGAAAAAGATGAATTTCCCTGCTCTCCCAAGAACTGAAGCTATTTCATTCAGGGATGCTAAAACAAAAATTTTCCCAGGAAACAAGTGTTTGAATTTTATGAGACATGAGGCAGTGTTTACAAGAGTGGTGCTTTATCTCAACTACCACTGTTGTTGCTTCAAGAAAGGCCAACTTTGCCAAGAGTCACATAGCTGCTTCCCTGCCCATGAAAATAGGATGGAACAAAGTGGCATGCTCTTGTAACGACTGGAGATGCCAAGACGAAAAAGCAGACTCCAAACAGGGCAAAGTATTCACAGCATGAATCACCACTACCCAAAAATTTTCCCTAAACATATTCAACTGACATTGAGAATGTTACAGAGGTTCAATGACAATAATCTGCTGCTAGAAAAAAGATAGTCCTGGCCCTGAATGGTGTGGCTCAGTTGGATGGGCATCATCCCACAAACCAAAATGTCACCAATTTGATTCCCAATTAGGGCATGTACCTGGGTTGTGGGTTTGGTCTTGGCTGGGGTGCATGCAAGAAGCAACTAATCAATGTTTCTCTCTTACATCGATGTTTCCTTCCTTTTATTTCTCCCTCTCTTCCCCTCTTTCTAAAAATAAATAAATAAAATCTTTTTTTTGAAGTCCTATTTGCTGCTCCCTAAGGGTTGGGGGCAGCTAGCAAATTTGACCATAAGGCAATTTCCTAGCATCCAATTTCCCTAGCCCTTAAAAAAATTAATAATATTTCTGTGAAGAAGGAAAACGCTTACTGGATGTTTTTTTCAGAGCTACTAGAAACAACACGCCAATGCTTTCACTGTGGTATTGTGTCACAGTGAAAAGAACATGCTATGAACGCAGGCAGCCCTGAATGTAAATTCTGACTCTACTATCTCCCTATGATTTTAGGCAAATCATATCCTCTCTCAGGCTCTCTTTACTCATCACACACAGATTAGTTAAGATTTATTATCTACACCTATCAGTTCCTTTATGACTTACCCTAAACACCCTTCGTACTTGCAATTTTAGACCTTACATCTATTAATTCCTCAATCACTACCCAATTTTTAAAGTCTTCCCTAAATAACTCAACCTTAACAACATCTGGTCATTCAACAATTATTAATTATGTTTAGCACTTTTTAATGTAGCTACAGAGAATCACTCCGATTTATTCCTTTGTATCTCTAACACAGCTCCAAGATTTGGCAAACTAGCACAGCATTTTGTAAAATAATTCCTGTGCTAAAGTCATGCTATAGTTTTATATGTGTGTGCTAAAGAAAGTTCATAGAATTTTAGTGACCACAGTGGATATTACCAATGTAGATTTCCTCTAAAATTGACACAAATGGACACGTGACACATACGACTCTTATCTGAAGCAAATTTGATGCAAAATAGGAACTAATTCAGAAATACAGAAATGAATTAATTTTTTAAATTTACTTAGCAGAATTTCTAGAGTTTCAATTAGATAAGACCGCCTTCAGTGTTAACTGAGTTGAAATATCAGTGAAAGGACTGTTCTTGGTGTGGTCATGTATCAATAATGATTTTAACATCTGATCTGAAAAGCAGAACTTTTGGTAAAGGATGCCTATTTATATCAAGGAGATTCAGAACTGACTCAGAGGAAAAAGTATTAACCTCTGACTCACTAAGACCACTTCCTGAAACACCCAATGTTTTTCTTGGAAGGAAGTCTAACAAGTGCCATTTCTGTCAAACAGTCATTAGACAAAATTGAAGTCTAGTGAAAAATGGACAAGGGACATATATCTTCCTAAACCTACCAGTTTTAAAGTAGAGACCATCCCATAAACACACATTATCTGTTCATGACAGGGAAAATTGTAAATACAGTCAGAACAGATAATCCAAGGTATATGATGATAAATAAATCACTTACAACTTATACATATGCCTCTTTATACCATAATCTCTTAAATGATAAAGAAACAACTTCATGATTTGAACCTGCAAAATTAACTAATGTTTTTGGCTTCAGTCACTTTTTTTTTCCAAAGTAATTCACTTTTTTCTCTCTGAATTAACTGTGTGGCTAATATTTAATAATAATTTATAAAAAACAGTAAATAACACAAGTGCTTATATGAGCCAAACATTCTTACATATTTTTGGCACACAAATTCAAATGGTAATCACAATTCCTCTAAGAGGTACTATTATTATCTCAATTTTGCAGATAAGGAAACTGAGTCACAGAACCACCCTTACCCAGTATCACACATTGTAAGACCTCCAAACCCAAGCAGACCAATGGAGGAGCTCAAACTCGGTTTCTGCAAGTATGACCGTCTGTGATTCCCTAGCCCTCACATTAGAATGCTTGTTAAAACTTAAACATACTTAAGCACACAGAGACACATACACATGTATAATTACACATATGTACTTATGTACACTTATGAACATTTACAAAATCTGTGCCAAAATTTATGTATGTCCTCATACACTACTTTATTAATTCTAGTGTATTATATCAGTAGGATTTGGGTACAAATAATACCAAGCCTTTATAATCTACAAGAACAATTACTTAGATAAACGTTGAAACATTCCACTGTCCAGATACATTTACGTCAGTCTCACTTGTTTTTTAGTTCTAAAACATTGAAAATATCTCAGAGAACTATAAAAACACCAAAATGATACTGCCCTGAACACAGGCCTTGGGGGAGAAAATAACACATAACATGTTCTTCTTCAAAATAAGAAGCAATTAAACTGCATCTTGCTGTTTGTTTCCTCTTGAGTAATCTAGACTGGAAAGATTTCAAACACCTGACCCTCACAGTATTTTGCTTACAGTAGAAAGACTGTGATTTCATATGTTGAGTCAGCTAATAAGTGTTCACTCATATCTGTAACCGATTCAGAGAAACTAGTTTAAATATTAAATGACTACATATTTCTACTTCTAAATATTTAACAAAGAAATTCCTAGTTAACTAATAATGCAGACTATGTACTTTGAAAGAAGCCACATCACTCTGACCTGCCTATTACTGAGAAGCAGTGTAAGAGAAGGGCAAACCCCTAAGGCAGCAGCCTAAGGAAACACAGTATTCCCCGAGTTAGCACCACTCCAGAGGCGCGGAAGATCCGGAGGTGCTCTGGGAAGCCTGCCTGTCTGCCCACTGTGATTTTAGGGCCAGGGCAGAGCATCCTGCTTCCTGAAAGCGTATCACTTACCCAAACAACACACGGAATGAAATCCTACCACTGGAAATTAATTCATTCCTTTTCTGAATTAAGCATTTTTACCTAGGAACCACTTTTACACCATAAAAACTTCTAGGAATAATAACAGATTATGTCATTAACATTTAAGTATGAATTACCAAGTACTTTCTCCTAGGACAGGAGGGATCTAGGGTAATGTAAGGACAGCCATGAAGTCAGTGTGGCCAGAAGTGTGCGAAATCTGCATAGAAATGGAGCAGTGGCAAGCTACTGAAGAAAATTAAATCAGCCTGTTTGGTACTTCTGCCCATGATAAGATATGCCCAGTTGTTAGTAATTAGTGAAATTATGACAGGAATTTCAGCTTATCTGTGGAATAATTCTTTAGTAGAAGCAAACTCCACAGTGAGCAAAACCACGAAGAAATTCATTCAGTATTTTTTTGTCTGCACCCACCAGGTGTGCTTCGCACAAAGGCATATGACAAGAACAGTGTTTCTCTCCTCCAAGAGCACTCAGCTTAGACAGATACGCAGAGATGATTACAATGCAATTTAGTAAATGCTATTGTGATCTGAATGATGTACCATGAAAGCATCGACCTAGAGCAGCTGTTGGTAGGTTTCACATAAAAGGGAACTATGGAACCAGGTCTGAAAGACACAGAAGGAGCCGATCGGTACATGGGAGGGTGGTGAGAGTGCCTGCCAGGCACATGCGAAGCTGGCACCGGGAAGGACGGCAGTTTCGGGGAACAGTGAGATATCTGGTGTGGCTGCAACAGGAGGATAAAAAAGACGGTGTGGCAAAGAAGAGCTTGACACCGATTGTGAGAGAACTGGTAGAGTATGTAAAGAAATCTGGACTTAATTTTTATAAAAAAGGAAAACTAGCAGTCATTACTAATTTTTAATGAAATAATTTAATTATAGGGGCATTCTGGAGGGCAGACTAGATTAGAAAACAAAATTAATTAATTTTTAGATAATTTTATGTTTCATTCCTATGGGAATCTTCCCAATTGTATTCCACTCTACATATCTTTTTGGAAAAACTAAGACTCATCTGTGGCACCACCCTAATTTTTTCAAACTCCTGAGTTCTCCAGAGAGAAACAGGAAGATAATTTAACTAATTTAAAATGTGCCTACCAATAACCTATAAGGACACAACCTATATATTTTTAATTATTAGTTACCTAAGAAATCCAATCTATATAGAAATCCAACTATTATCCATCCTATTTTAGAAAGTTCATTTAAAAAATCTAGAGACTAAAAGAATTGAAGGTTGGTTTTTGTCTGGTTTTCATTTAAAACACTCCTTTAATGGTGAGGCCACTGAGGAAAATGGTGAGGGAGGCAGTTTCTCAAAAGAATTCAACCCAGAATTACCATGTATTCCAGCAACTCCACTTCTGGGTCTATACCCAACAGCACTGAAGGCAGGGACTAAAACAGGTATTTGTACACTCATTTATTAGCAACATTATTCACAATAGCCAAAAGGCAGAAGCAACCTAACTGTACACTAATGAATGAATGGATAAGCAATATGCAATATACACATACAACAGAATATCATTCAGACTTTTAAAGGAAGGACAGTGATACATGCTACAACATGGTTGAAGCTTGAAGCTGGGTTAAGTAAAGTGAGCCAGTCACAAAAGGGCAAATACTATATGATTCCACTATGATTCCACTGCATTTCTACCTAGAGTAACCAAATTCACAGAGACAGGAAGTAGAGTGGTGCTTTCAAGGGACTTGGGGCTGGGGAAATGGGCATTTATTGTTGAATGGGCACGGAGTTTCCATTTGTGAAAATGTACAAGCTGTGAAGATGAATGGTACTGGTGGCTGCACTACAATGCCACTGAACTATACACTTAAAGATGAATAAAATGGTAAATGTTGTATTTGTGTATTTTACCAAAATAATAACTAAGGAGTGTATAAACTAGGAACATCTGTGACTCCATCAGGTACAGGTGACTGATCTGGAAGACGAAAGCTGTATCTTACCGCAGCCGTCTCTATATTGTACCAGAGGCTAAAAATTTCCAGGGCAAACACACAAACTCATAAATTAAAACCATCTTTATCATACTTTGTGTATGTATGCATGCATATATAAATATACATGTGTATATATGTACTTTTTAATATGAATTAAATTATCATATACTCGCACTTTAATAGAAATCAAGAGACACAATTCCTAATTTACAAGAGCCACCAAACAAGCTGTTTTGGGGGAAAAAAGAGCACTGGTTCAGTGTTTACCAATCCTGGACTGGGGTCCAGCACTAACATTATCTGAAAGTGCCTCTTACAGACGCCATTTCTCACTGATCCAAATGGAGTGGGGCAATAAGATGACTTCTAAGGTCAAACTTTTAAAGTGATAAGAAAAGACTTAGATCTTGCTTTTATAATTAATTAGTCCATTCAATTCCATAGCAAATATCAATAGGAATTACAAAAGAATGCTAACAAAAGTTGTTAAGACTTTAAGAGATTTAAAAAGCACAAGAAACATCTCTAATTTTCATTTTAAAACTTATCATTAACTTGATGTCTTATGAAAAAATCAATTGTTAACTGCAATAGTTAAAATATTCTCTGCTCCTGGTAACGAGCCAAATGACTTGATAATAGCTAACTCAATAATTTTAACTTAAAAAAGAAACCATTAAAAAATAACTAAGAGTTTTCTACATTCCAATACCACCTTACAATATCTGCTGGGGGAGAGGAATTGTCTCCACCCCCCGCCCCGCCCCCGCACTGATCAAAAAGAAAAAACACAACTCTTAACGAGCACTTAACCTCATATGCTGGACAATACTGTTTGTATCACACTTTCTGTAAGGAAAGAGATTCATGACAGATGACAGCCAGTAAGAAAATTCCTGAAACTTCACAAGAAACCCCCAACAATCTGATAGCATTGAACTAAGCTCACTGAAGTTTAAGTATAAGCATACACAAGTGTCATTACTAAATTCTTGTATGATCAACTATACATGTGTTTTTAGTACTTGTTGCCTGTTCTTTATTTAACTCAAAAATTCATATTCACGAATAACTCTGAAAGGTTGTCTTTCCTTCTGTCTCCAATTTCCATTTGGCTTCCCACCTCAAGTTATCATCTCTCTTTCCTTAATTGTTGTAAACCTCCAATTCACCTCAGTTTTATGGTAAATACCTTGTAAAGTTATCTACTACAACTTTATTTCATATACTTGGCAAATGTGCAAATCTTTCGCCATTCTCTTTCTACTTTATAAATTCCTTAATGCGCCTAACCTATAAGAAAAATTCTTAATTTAGAAGTTCAAATTTGATTATGAAGAAATAAGCCCCACAAATGGGAAGCATCTGAATATTTTTCTCACTTGAACCTCTAGCCTGATTCTCATGTGGTATCTGGTGACTGGTGATCACCCAGAGAACCTGGGATCATGTGTTTTAGTACCGAACACCCCCACCCTCAGCTGGTTATTTTTAGAAAAGTGGCTATATTCATTCTATGTCAGATTTGTTGCTGACGTTGTAATAATGCAAATTCACCTTTCCTTCTCAGAGTAATATTCATTTAAAGCGGTCTACATTCCTTTTTCCTGACTTTTCTGTGCGGGCTGTCTCCAGGTCAAGCTCCATTCAGATACCCTGGCAGCACCAGTGACGGTTTGGGAAAGCGGGGCTGCAAGTAGCCCAGGGTGAGGAGGGATAGTGACCAATTTGAGTCCTTAATATAATTAGGCAGGCTTCAGAAAGAAGGGTAGTAGCCTTCATCCAGGCAATCTCTGTACTCATAATTATACAATGAACTGCAGAGTGAAATGTCCATTCATTCTTTATGAATTCAATGATCTTGTTGAGGACTCATTATGCGTCAGTAGGTACTGTATGTATGAAGGTGGATACACAATGATGAACAAAACAGATGTAATTCCTGTCCTCAAAGTTGTTAGGAGATACAGTGGCCTTTTTAGATACTTACTTGAACATGCTAAGCTCTTTCCATCCTCAAGGCCTGTCAATATTCTGTCTGAAATAATAATCCTCTATGTCTTTGCCTGACTAACTCTCGGATCTCAGCTTAAATGGCCCATCCGGAGGAGTCTTGTCCTGACCCACCAATGTATATTAGATCCCTCATTACACATTTTCATAAGACCCTGAATCTTCATAAAACTTTACAATTAAACAAATGGGCCAATATTTGTTTAACATCTGCTTTTCAAAAATCCACTGCTTCCTGGTACACTTCTATTGACACAGAACACATTTTTCTGTTTTGCACTTTATATTGACAATATTTTAAGCCTCATACTTCTTTAAGGGTGACCATAATTTTAAGTTTTTAATATGAGACTTCAATGTTTCTTTACGTTTTCTTTACAACTCTAAATACAGTTTATCCAAAGATCTTCCTTCATATGCAAATACTATAATAAAATTACATAGTTCTCCAACCACTCCTATTCTTTGCATGTAAAATTTAAATATTTTGTTTATACTTTAGGTACTAGCTAAAGTTATTTAGCTAAAGTTATTACAAATGTCCACATCTGATACCTAATTAGATATTTACAAGCCAGAATTGTGAACAGTCATACTCAATTTTTACAAACAAACTTTCTCCACTATTTTCTTATCTCTTATCTGGGAGATTCAGACAAACATGAATCCCACTACTTATTAAATGTGAAACCTTAAGCTTACTTAGCATCTATGAGCCGACTTTCCTCCTTTATAAAGCAGTTATAATCCTTCAAGGTTATAAAGTACACAAAACCCCTAGCAAAATACCATACTAAATAAATATCAAGTCCTTTCTACATGTAAAGGGGAAAAAAGTGCATGTCAGAAAATGCAGCCCTCTATTTACTCCACTATAATACCAGTTTCTATTACCTAACATGATCTCCTAAAAAAGATGGAGTATAACTTTTGCTTCATGGGCTATACGTCAGGTCAGGGATTGACAAAAGTTCTGCAAAGGGTCAACTTTGGGGTTTATCGGCCACATGTGGTCTCTGTTGTTATTCTTTGTTTTCATTTTTATTTTTATTGACCCACTAAAAATGTAAAAACCATTCTTAGCTCAGAAAGGAAAACAGCTCCACTAGCCATAGTTTGCTGACCCTTGCTTCAAGTTCATAAACACTCATTAATTCCACCATTACGTATCCTATTATCTGTATAATATTTGGCTCTTAATCAACACTCAACTGAAGAACTGCTCTCTATCAAACCTCCAGTTCAGCAAACACTGATGAAATACTTGTTTATGTGCGAGGTAACTGACTACCTAAAGAAATAGAGATGAGGCTATACACACAAATAAAGCCTTGTGAGTGAGGGCTTTCACTAGTGTCTTTGCTCTCTTTTTCCTGTGTGTGTGTGTGTGTGTGTGTGTGTGTGTGTTTCTGAGCTTACCACCAATCAGGACTTAGAGCATAATCAGTTTATTATGCTCACGGCCTCAAATCTCTCTTACCGTATTCCTGTGCTGAAACTGGTACTCATTCGAGTCCCCTTATGAGAACGTGATTGGGCTTTCTGTACCAGAGTTAGAGGCTCCTACTGCTCATTCTCCATTCAGCTCCCTCCTTTCAGTTGTGACATAGTCTTATAAATTCACCTTCTTGTCCCCAGCTTCCAACACAATCATTTCTTCTTCTCTTTTTTTAGTTCAGCTCACCTCTATTATTGCCAATTATCCAATTTTTCTCCCTTTTTATACGGGATAAAACTCTGAATTAGGAGTCTGTTATTAGTTTCTGTTATTGTTCTGTCTCTGATCGTCTGTGTATTTTTTAGTCTAAGTACCTTTCTTTCTTCATCTATTATAGAGGTCAAAAGAGTTTGTGATGCCAACCTGACACAGTTAAGTGCAGAGGAAATAACACATCGGAAGTTATTTACAATCTACAAAGTACTTGAAGAGGCCCCTAAGGTCTGTGGCAAAGAAGTTAGACTTGATTTAAGAACTGGCCCTGCCATTTATATCTAGGAGTTTTCGGCCTTGGGCAAATGAATTAATCTCTGTAAGCCATTTTTTCCTCGTCTGTAAAATAAAGACAATAATAATGCCTACTTTATAGTGTTTGTAAAAATTACATAACATAATCCATGTCAAGATTTATGGTGTGTAGTACACAGCAAAGGCTCCAAAACTGTTAAACATAATTTTTATTATTTAAGGGTAAGATATATTTTTACTCCAGGGGGCCATGGGCCTTTTATGTTAGCTTCACCTCTACCTGCTTTGGACCCCATTTTTTCCCATGGGTAAATGCATGCCCCCCCCTTTTAACAACACTGTTTAAATAAGTTCTTTGACATTTTGCTGTGTGGTACTGGGCTCTTCCTTACAGGGACTATTTACTGTCTTTCACCATTAAAAGAGAGGGGAGAAGGGGGGTTAAAACGAAGAGAGAGAGAACTATCAGTTCATACTCTGTATGTAATCCATTAGCACAGTCAGTTGTGTTATAATGCAACATGTGCATTACTAAAAATCACGATGCTATGCAAAAATCATGTCATTAAAACCCCAGGGTTTATGGGAATAATGGCCACAAGTAACATGTAAAAAAAGAAAAGAATCTAATAAAAACCATAGCACAGTTTTACATATGTTAAATGGTTCAAAAATAAATGTGGAAGAAGTTGCTTGTGGAATTGACTGTCCAAAGGGTGGCAGCCTGTGAGTTATTGTGAAAATGGTAGAAGAAGAATTATCTGAAATTGAAGGGAAAATTATAAAACAAGATATGGATGGTTGTAGCCCATAATATGCAGTGAAGCGAGGTAGCTGGAAGATAGAGGTGTGTGCTCATATCTTCATGTATTTTGTGTATTCCTATGTGGCTTGGTTCAGCTAGGTGAAGTTTTCTGTGTCTACCTACTATTACTGAGATAAAATCACACGTAAATGTAAGAACTATAATATATTCAAATTATTCCCTCATATCAACAAGGTAGGAATAAATCCTCATTTTCAAAACAAGCATGATAAGCAGAACTGACAGTATTTATTCCCTAACAATAAACTTTGGAAAAATGTTCTGATTCAGAACTACAGTCACTATTTACAAAGCCTATATTACTCTTCAGTTTCCTATTCAGCCTGAAGCCTTTACCTAGAAAACGGCTTCCCTGTCAGTATTCTTTCCTTGTCAGCATCAAGCCACTAAACATAATCTAAACGATTTCTTAACCGCATTTGGACTGTTCCTTCAGATTTCACTGTTGAGAATAGCTGATTCAGAAAGCCACGCCATACTGTTTAGATCTCTAGTTGATCCTCTGTCCTTAAATGTCTGCTCCAACAGAGCAGTGAAACATCTGGTGGTCAGGAACTCACTATCATGTCATTCCATTTCTTCAGTCGTCCAATTTTTACAATGAAATCTACTAAATACAACATGGGACACACACAATGAAACCACAGCCAACCATCAAAAGAGATGCAGGCTTAACTCAGTGGATCATTTAAACTCAGTCAGTTTTATAACAGGAGGTGTTAAATATTATAACACATGGAAAAATAACACTAAGACAAGACAGAACAGGAAGCACCTTAAGAAAATGCAAAAAGTACGTAATAGATTACCTTCCATGTTGAAAGAGGGGACCAGAAGAAATTTGATGAGGGTGAATGGTAGATGTTACGGATGAAGTAAACTCTGAATGTTAAGAGACTTTCTGACTGAAGTCTGAGTAAAGAGAAAGACAGGAATGGGAGGTGTGAAGCATTAAGATCAAGAAGCTTAGGCCATAAATTAAACTACATGTCTACAAATGATAAGTTACATACCAGACTTTGAGTTCTATATGATAGGAAATGAGAAAGCTGCTGACAAGTTTTATCAAGAAGAGTGCAACATAGTTATGAATGGGCAGAAGGGAGCCCCGTTGGCTTTCACAAATCCAGGCTTTGAATAAATTGAGAGACTACATTCAGAGTCTTTGGAAGGAGAGGCAGGAGCAGCAGGAGGGCTTTCCCCAAGTACAATCCCAGGCTTTGTGTCCAAGATTGATATTCACGGGCTCTACTTAATGGATACTAACTGTGTCACTTAGTCTGGCAAATTGTATAAAACAGTGGAATAAAGAAAAACTACCTGCAGATGAGGGCAAAGTGTTTTTTTTTTTTCACAAACAATGAGAGAAAACAAGGACTGCAATGCAACCTAATAGTAATAAGAAGTGGGATATTTAAATCGGATCATTAAGATCATGTAATTAGTAAAATTAAATAATATGGTTCTGGAATGCATAAATAATTAACATGATGTATTTTTAATACTCAAGGAACTGTATACCAATGTTCCTAAAAGGAAAGTCTTTTTGGACAAATATTCATGTGAGATTCTACAACAAGCTTAAGAAACAGACACAATTCATCTCAGATTTTACATTACTAAGTACAGAGAGACAAGATTTTACAAACTGCTTTAAAATTTTTAAAAATGTATTGAGAATTAAAACTATCAGGTGTCCTCTAATCAAATTCCTAAATCTGGTTAATATATTCTATAGATAAGATTCTGTATACAAATGCCACAACTTTTAACTAAAATAAAAAGCATAATTTTTCATATAGCTGAAAAGTCCATTTTAAGTGCTTACATATTAAACAATTAAAAACATATACACAACCCTAACTCTATAATAAAAAAAATTAAATACTTTTTAAATTATATTAGAACTATCTTATAAGGTAAATGACCAAAAGACTATACGATAATCTATTTTATTATATCATCTGCACAAAATTTTTATACAATTCAACTAAACTATTATTTAAAAGTCTAAAGGCTTCCGGTCAAAATGGTGACAAAGGCAGACATGGCTCACCTCTTCATACAATGTCAAAATTACAACTAGAATATAGAACAACCATCATTAGAAATGGTTAGAAATTGAGTTGAATGGAAGTCCGACAACTACAGAATTGAAGAAACAACATCCATCCAGACTGGTAGGAGGGGCGCGGATGCAGAACAGGCTGGCCCCACACCCACATGGATAAAAATTCGGGAGGGATATCATGAGAGCGTGGAGACCCAGACCCACACCAGGCCCCCCAGCCCAGGATTCCAGTGCCAGGAAGATAAATACCCACAACTTCTGGCTGTGAAAACTGGAAATCTATCTGAAAAAATAGTGAAAGAAAACTTCCCTAATTTGGTGAAAGAAATACACATGCAAGTCCAGGAAGCACAGACATTCCCAAATATGATGGATGCAAAGAGGCCCACTCCCAGACACGTCATTATTAAAAAGCCAAAGGTTAAAGATAAAGAGAGACTATTAAAAGAGAGAGAAAAGAAGTTAGTTACCAGAAGGTTGCCAGATGGGAGAGGAGAGGGGGAGATTGGATAAAGAGATGAGGGGATTAAAGAAGTAAAAATAGGTAGTTGCAGAATAGCCATGGGGATATAAAGTACAGTAGAGGAAATGGAGTAGCTAAGGAACTTATATGCATGACCTATGGACATGAACAATGGTGGAGGGATCACCTGATGGAGTGGGGGGCGCTTGGGTGGAGGGAACAAGGGGGAAAATCAGGACTAAATATCATAATAAAATATAATTAAAAAAATAAAATAAAAGTACAATGAGTTGATTTTTCTTCCTCTAAAACTCCAAGAAAGTTCCCCTAAGTAAACTTCAATGAATCAATGACACAATTTCATTGAAAAATAAACTAAAAGAGACTTCTCTACATAATTTATTTCAGAATTATTTGCATAGAATATGAGTTTAACATCTTATCCTCTCCATAGTCATTTTCTCTTACGTGAGATTTACTTAAATTGAATAAACTGTTTCCAAGTCTAGCTGCTGAAAAACAGAAACCTCTTTTAAAGCACTACAGGTAAAGTAGGTGCAGGGATAGCCTCCTTTAGGGGACAAGGGGGGGTGTCAAAAAGCAAAATATTTTATATATCATTCCCAGAGCATGTATGAAATTTAACTCAACATGATACTAACATTTGCCTTTAAATTTGGCCTTTAAAGTTGCCCAAAGCTTTGCAGCAACAGTAAAACTATATCGAGCCATAACTTCTCAAGCCACCTCATTTATGCTACCAAAAAGTTGCGTTGGATGTCAGTATGGATAGTGAGAATTTGTGTACATTGATCGTTGTCCTTATTGTGTAGAAATAAAGAGACACACTAGAAAGAAACATTTTCAAGAATGTATTCCAAAAAGAAGCTATACAGCCAGAAAAATGGCATTTTAACTCAAGAATGCATTATACTTCCCAGCATCAAAATAGTGATATAACCAGTTATTTACTTTTGTTCTTTATCTAATATACTGTGATACAGTATTATTAGCTCTTGTTTGTTTCTAAATACTAAAACTTAGTCTTGCACCCAACTCCTAGTAACAGAACAGTAATAAAAACACTCTTCCTGAATTAAACTAAATGTAACAAATAAATCGGTAAAAGCTATAAAAGTAGATCTGTGTTAAAACTCATATATATTTGTCACTAAAGACAACTTTTATATTTAAAACATCATAATTATAAAATTGGATTTTTTAAAAGAGTTGTTCTTTAAAAAAATCCCATTAATTGACTATTTAAACGTTTACAAGTTCCATTAACATACATGGGTTTAGAAAAAAACACAAACTTTAAATACACATATTCACTCCATCTTAGGTCCAAGAAAATGTTTACACAGAAATTTGGCAGTGTTAAGTCTGTGGACTCAAAGCCAATAACAACCTAAGAAGGCTGAACTTGGTTAATAAGCAAATTTTCATAGTACAACTAACATTATATAAACAATCCAAAGCAGTTAGTATTTTATAGGATAATCACAGCATTTTGTGTATCATACTAATTTAAAAATAGTTTTATGAAAGCATGATATGTCTGGACTTTCCTAACTGTGAACAGTCAACAGATTTCTTCCTACTATAATTTTTTGGGGAAAATTATCTCTTAAACACTATGACCTAAGTAAGGGAAATCCTTTAATCCCCATCTCCGTACACAAGGAGCCAGGAGGCAGGAGGCAGGACCCTGTGGAATCTAAGGTACCAATTTCACCAAATTCAGAATCCACTTGGAATATCAATTGGGAATTTAAAAGACTGTTAAAGAGCCTACCAGGACTAAAAGTATTACTACTACTACGTGTTTCAAGGTCTACAAATATCCTCTATAATAATTATGCCTTTGAGAGCCCTCCTTAGCAAAGAAAATATTCCACAAACTCAAACTTACCTACCCACAGTCCAGGCAAAACTCCTCTGAGCAATCATCCAGGGCAGCACTGAGAGGACATTCTCTCCGTTCACTCTCGGTGCCAAGTGACCTTTGGTGTATCAACAGAAAGGGTGGGGCTGCAAGCTTCAGTTTCAGCAACGTACTACACTGCACAAAGTTTCTCCTTTGGTCTCCCTAGGGAGTGAACTAAGACTTCCTCTTCTTGTTGAGTAAGTAAACACGGTCCCTACTACATTTCCAACTCTTCCCTAAGGTGGTAAATTAAAGCTTTAAATGGTGCAAATAATGATGGCTAACACTGATTGAGAACTTACTATGTGCCCCAAACTAACACTTTACAGATAGACACTAGTATTACTCCCATTTTAAAGACGAGGAATCTGAGGATTATAGGTTAGTAAGTAACTTGTGGGAATTTCAGATATAGCAATATGATCAACTAAGCAAATGAAGACTTTCCACAATAAACATAAAAGATGAGAAAGAGTGTAGCAAAATTTAAAAATTAATACAGCCCTGGCTGGATAACTGAGTTGGTTAGAGCATCAAGGTTGGAAATTCAATCTCCAGTCAGGGCACAGAAAAAGCAACCAGCAAATGCATAAGTAAGTGGAACAACAAAATCAATCTCTCTCCTTCTTTCTCTCTCTCTCTAAATAAAATCAATAGGTAAAAATTAAATAGTTTTACCTACTATAGAGAAAATCCCTGGTGCCAATCCAAAGCTAGAACTGATGGCCAAAGTGGTGAGCACAAAAGCAAATACTGCCAACTGTGGCTGCCAGGAATGATCACTGGAGTCTCTTTAGCGCTTACTGCTAATTGAAATTGGTAAGGAGATGCCCTCTCAAGGAGAAGTGATCAGAATAAAGTGCTCTCTCAAGACAGCTAGATTTCCAGCCCCACTTTTCTTAACACAGGATACACCATGCACAACTATATGTAGTAGCCCTGACGATGCCCATGCAGTGGCAGAAGAGGTCTTAAGGGTACAAGGTATAAAATTGGTCCTTCTGAGATCCTTCCACAAAACCACAGCTGTCTTCAAAGGGCTGCAGTCACAGTTAAAAAATGGTGAGGGGGCAGAACAAATCCACTATTGTCTCAGAAAGACGTCAAGGGAGCTAGCTTGTCTCTGAGAATCTGGATGAGAGGGCAGGGAAAATGCTACATCCAGAAATTAAAACCCTAGGCCTGTGTCACAACAGTTTTGAGGTTTGAATCTTATTTGTATAAGAAACTCCAAGCTAAGAAATTAAGATAAATTAGGGCCTGGGCTAATGATATCCTTGGACTATCTGGAATAAACAAACATAAAACCATTTTAAAGTAACACGCCATAAAAAAGGCCACATGGGATTTCTACAAGCTAGAAAAACTTAACCAAACCAAAACAAAAAAAAAAACAACCGCCTTGAAGATGAGTTTATAATTTAGGAATTACAAAATATGTGAGGAAATGATTTGCTGTGATTAAGCATTTTAAAAAGGCATAATTATTAAGAAGATAGAGGAAGGGAAAAAAGCCCATGAAGAATAGGAAACTGAGCCCTGAACAGTGTGACCTAGGTGGTTGGGCATCGTCCTGCAAAGCAAAAGGTAACCGGAAAAATTCCCCATCAGGGTACATGCCTGGGTTGTGGGTTTGGTGCCTGGTTGGGGCACATATAAGAGAGCCAACAAATCACCTGGACTGGTGTGGCTCAGAGGATCAAGCACTGGCCTGTGGACCTAAAGGTTGCTGGTTCGATTCCCGGTCAGGGTACATGCCTGGGTTGCAGCCAGGTCCCAGGTTGGGGGTGTGTGAGGGGCGACCATTCAATGTGATGTTTCTCTCCCTCTCTTTAAAAATAAATAAATAAAATCTTAAAAGAATATGAAACTGAAAAAATAAGTAGGTTTTACAAAAACCAAACAGAATTTATATAGATATGTACACTGCTCTGCAAATAACACTCAAGAGTTTTCATCAGGTTTCGGTAACTTTAAAAGGGAACGGCATCACTGTAGACAGAAATTTTAAAACTTTTTAGGAAAGCAATAATCAATGTCAGAAGTCAATTACCTGTCAGAACCACTTCCACACCAACTTTTCTCTACCATTTCTCAAGCTCCTGACCAGGATGCAACTCCCTATTCCTGGGAATTCTGACCCATCCCCCAGGCCATTCTGAACCACCTCTAGCACCCTGGCAAAACATACAGAGTGGAGATGGTGATGCACCACCAAGATCCCCTTTTCAGGACTGAAGGATTTATCTTCCAGTTGCTACAGCAGTCAGCCCTCAGCTATTAGCTCTCTTGAGATTGGCCTTGCCTGAAGAGTCTGCTCACATAAGCTCATGCTCCCTTCCCAAGGCAGCCCACATCCAAAGATGGGTGGACATGGGAAATACAAAGGCTTGGACCCTCTCCCCAACTAAGACAGACAATGGTAAAAAGCAATTCCAGTTTCAGAGCTCCCTATGGGGTCAGACCTCCACGAGACTGCATGGCAGCCCGACTTCCCCTCTGCCCAAACCAGTTTCTTCCTTCCCTTCCTTGCACAGGGGCTGATCCCAAGGACTTTCCAGTATACTTCCTGCACACTGCTTTCCACCTCAGAGTAAGTGTGCTGGGGAATCCAGACTGCCTGAGACAGAAGAGCATCAGGGGGGAAGAAAGGCAGCATTACCAAGGGAGTGAGATGAGAAAAATGGCCTTGGAACCAATGGGGAGAGCAACAGAAAGTAGTAATATAATCCCTTTCATGAGACTATCAGCTACATAAGGGAAAGCCTTTTTCAAAATGAAAAATACAATCACAAAATTCCAACCCCACATTTCAATGTATCATGGAACCGAAAGGGATGTTAAAGGGTATCCCAATTCCAACCCCTGTCATTTTGAAGATAATATCTCTTAGGCTAATATCTCTTAGGTCTGCTAAATGCCAAACATGTTACTGTTTGGAAACAGGCCCATTTATTCTTCTAAGACAGTCATTTGCCTAATAAGTTAACAAGTATATTTAATACCCTGCTGTTAAAGTAACAGAACTCTGATATATCTTTTGGCTCTGAATCATTGGTAAAGATGTTAATGACAGTTTCACAAAAGGCTAATCTGGTACATGCTGGTATACTACTAATCATTATCCAGTATACTCATTAAAAAACTGCACGGAATAAAACCATAATCATTCATGTGCAAACTCAGGACACCAATGACATGGTACAAATCAAACAAAGACTCATGGGTATTTTCTGATTCCCTCACCTTTCTAAGATAGGGCAATTAACAGAAGTATCTATAAGAAATATCATATGTTTGGAACATTACAGATTTGATTACCAAAGATTTTTCCATTAATTACTGAAGGAAGCTGGAAATTGCACCCCCCCACACACACTTCTCTATTAGCAACCCTGCCCTACATTCCACACTGTTATAACCACAAATATACTGGCAGATAAGACAGGCTATAGCTAAACCTATTACCTAAAACTAGGTCTAGGTTTAGACTACTGGATCCAAAATGATACAAAGTCATCCACATAAATTGTTACGACAGCCAAGTAGAATGGATGAGCAATGTCACAATCCATTCATCTTGGAAATATAAGCAGAACTTTGCTCTCAGTTCCTAAACACTTTAACTTCAGTTCCTCATTTGTGAATCATTCCTTCCCCTCCCAAGACTCACTATCTGCTTTCTCTTCTCTAAATCAACCCTTCTTTTCTTGTAACTTTAAAACCCTTTTTTAAAGGAGTAAGGAATTAATGTGTGACTAACAAAACAGAATTCCTGATTTCTAGAAGAAACTTTAAACTACATATTGCCAAATCTCAACAGATACAAGCTAAGCTAGCTAAATTTGTTTGGGTAGAATGACCAACCACATGCTTCTTATCTGGAAGAAGAATAGGAGATAAACTATAATTTCTATTTTGGGAGAATCATGTCTAACTACTAATATATTGTAAGTATGCAAAAGGGCAAACATGCATGGGCATGTAAATAATGGAAAGAACTAACTGGTTCATATAAAAAAGATTAATGAGTTACTATGGGTTTGGAGCAATTGTTTGGTCACAGAAACTGAATTAAAGACAGAAAATGAAAAACATACAAATGAGCACTTCTTGGGATGTTTATAAACAGCAGAGCCAACATTATCTATTCTTCTCACATGAGTGGGAGAGTAAGATCATAATTAAATCTTCATGTCTACAGATGGTTTGAGTCTCTTATAAGTTAGGGAAATTCTGATTTGACAAAGATGAACTGCAAAATGATGTAACAGTGAATATAAGTGAACAAAATAGTGATTTTCCTTTAAATTGGCAATGTTTAGGTATGCGACACGGTCTGTCCAGAAAAAGTCCAGCCGGTCTGTCCAGAAAAAGTCCAGCCATCATTAATATAACAAGAATGGTTTGCATGATGTCAATGTAACCTGGCAGCCAAGGACAGTGGACTACAATACACATGCTTGAACAATAACGACTTCACTGTGCTAGTCAGTATGGGCTGTAGACACTGTTGGGTGAGTATGTGTATTGTGTGGCTATCACATTCAAAATGACTGAACAAGTGGAGCAACAAAACTGCATCAAATTTTGCGTTAAGGTTGAACACTCCTGCATGGAAAATACCCAGATGATTCAGAAGGCTTTCAAGGAAAATGCAATCAGTGCAGTGCAAATAAAAGTGTGACACAAATGCTTCAAAGATGGTCAAGCATCTGTTGAAAGTGATCCATATTCTGGAAGGCCTGCAACAAGCAGAACACCTGAGAATGTTGAAGGTGTAAAGGCTGCAACCTACAAAGATCAGTGACTGACAGAGAGAACTAAAGCTGATCTGGGGATTCCAAAAACTACTGTGTCTGAGATTTTGACACAGGTTCTTGACATGAAATGTGTCGTGGCAAAATTCATTCTGTAACTTCTGCTACCAGAGCAGAAGGAACATTGCGCTACAGTTGCTAACAACTTGATTTAGACCGCTGTCAATTAACCAGATTTCCTCCAGAAGGGCAGAGCAGAGATGAATTGTGGATCTGTCTATGACCTGGAAACAAAGAGCCAGTCATCCCAATGGAAGTTACCCGGTTACACGCGCAAAGAAGGTGCAGCAAAGTCATAGCAAAATCAAGACCATGTTCACTATGTTTTTTGATTGGGAAGGTGTTGTCCATCATAAGTACACCCCTCCATGACAAACAATTAATAAGGAGTACTGCCTCAATGTCCTTTGTCAGTTAAGGGATGTAATATGATGAAAGCAGCTGCAGCCATCAGCAACTGGTGATTGGTAGCTTCATCACAACAACACGCCCACTAGTGCTTCACTGTATCCTGCAGATTTTGGTGAAACATCAAATCACCCAGGTGACTCAGCCCCACTACAACCCGATTTGGTGCCCTGTGACTTCTGGCTTTTCCCAAAACTAAAATCACCTTTGAAAGGGAAGAGATTCAGACCACTGAGGAGATTCAGGAAAATACTATGGGACAGCTGATGGCAATTCCCAACTAAGGGATTTTGCAGAGTGTTTTGAACAGTGGAAGAGAAGCTGGGAGAGCTGTGTGAGACAAAGGTGCCTACTTTGAAGGGGACTGAGGTGTCACTGTCCTATGTACAATGTTTCTTGTATCATGTATCTTCTTCAATAAATGTCTCTATTTTTCATATTATGTGGCTGGATACTTTCTGGACAGGCCTCATATACTAACAGAAAAACCACACAAATATATTTAATTATGGATTTTAAATATAATTTTCAAACTAGAAATCACTGTATAGTTCCAATACATCACACTCTTTTTTGGCAATGCCAATCAAAAAGCCAACAAAATTTTGAAGAAAATGGTAAAAAAAAAATGGAAAAAAAGTGATTTCTCACTTCTACTCATATACTAATGACCAAAAACATAAAGTGTAAAGACTTCAGCACTTGGCAACCGAAGGCTTGTTTTTATGCATGAAGTCTGCCACTTAATAGCTGTGTAACCTCGAGCAGGTAACTTAACCTCCCTCAGCCTCCATTTCCTCACTTGTAAGATGAGATCAATGAAACAAATTTGTAAGATCTCATTCAGACCTACCGTTCTAGAGTATTTTCCAAATTTGAATTTAAAAAGAGAAAACCTACTTAATTAGGTTTTGGCTTAAAATAGTAATTAGCAGTTTTACTCTTTTCAACATAGAGTAAATTTCCAGAAAAATTAAATTACCAAATAGTTAGACAATGTAATGATAAATGATGAGAAACTTTTAGTTGCTGAGAGGACATCTGTAAAGTCACCTCACAAATTATCAAACAACACTTTGACAGAACCTCCAATTTCTGCTGAAAATTCCCTAGTTAAATATAGACTCAGCTGAAACACGATAGGTACAAAGAATTTCTGAGAGACAGGGAAAATGGTTTTGGCATGTAGTACCAATATTTCCTATCATTATTAAGACTTCACTTAGAGCTTCTTCATTTCACCTAACTCAAGATAGCGTTAGTATTGCACTTAATCAGTTGGGTGAATGTGTATCAAAAGACCTGACAAGGTGTCCCTCATGAAACAGCATTTTTTAAACATAGCATCATCTCCAAAATCTATGCTTTACATAAAAAGTTAAACTCTAAAAAACATTTAGACTTTAAAATGGACTGGACCATTTTAGCTTATTAAAATCATGAGCACTTCTGGATCTTAAGTACCATTTGGAAAGAAAAAGGCATTTTGTATGAGAGTACTGATGCTTCTCAGAGCACTTGTACCTTAACTCTGTAATACAGTCAGGAAATCATCACATTACACACATAATGCCCTCTCCTGAATATAATCATGTGCTGTAGCACTAGGAGGAAGTGAGGGGGACAAATCAGCAAATACAGAAAATGAATTGTGAATGTTGATAAGGTACCATCTTATGAAAAAATCAGGAGAAATGCCCAAGTTTAATTTCAAAGTCTGAGTCCACTAAAAGAATCATGCTATGTATACTTTAACAAGCTAATACTGAGCAAGCAGCCTTGAAGAATCAAATGAGGACTTATAATAAACAGAATAAAATGCCTGCTTTCAGAACAGCCATATAGAAAAAGCTGTGTAAATAGCTGTTAGAATGATATAGCTTAAGTCGTCATTTGAAAATAAGACCTGTAATTAAATTTGCACATCAAATGATCCTTGAAGCTTGTATGTTACCAATAGATATGCGTGGCAGAGGGGGCTGAAGTCAGACAAGCTGCGTCATCGGCAAGTGGCAGGACTGCGGTCACACAGCTGAAGCCATTACAGCAACACTTTAATGTGATCTGCGCTGAATGCCACAGTGATATGCTGATATTAAATTGCCAGAATATATATCAATTTTAAAAGTGATTTAACATCTTTGAATATAACTGAACTGGGGCTTGCCCAAGCAGCAGAATGTAGATATGGCCTTTGGCTGAGAAGTGTTAATACAATGAAGGATTACCCGGGATGGGCAAAATATTAAGGGTCACTTTCAACTGTATTTTCAATCAATAAAATGTTGATTCTCCAGACCAATTCTTAATCTTTCAGTTTGCAGTTTCAAGACCTTTTAATGACAATTCTAACAATAGCATCTAATTCCTTAGTATTTCTGACATGTGGCTATGAAAAATAGATTAAATAAACCTATGTCAAGAGGTGGCAAGTTGTGGTCAAAAGACCCATGGATTTGAAACCTAAAATCTAAATTTTTTTCTTTGGTTCTATAATTTAGAATTACTTGACCTTAAACAAATCATTAATATAGGCTATAAAATATAGTTGTAAAGAACTTCGGTGCAATGCAAAACAGGTGCAAATACTGCAGCTGTGACTTACAGATGTATGACTTTGGCCAAGTAACTTCACTAAGACTGTCTGCTTATCTGTGAAATAAGAATAATACTATTTTCTTTATAGAGACAATAAAATAATGCATGTAAAGTGCACAGCACAATGCCATATTAATAATTACTAATAAACATATCTTAAAAATATCACTACTTCTCTGAGTTTTCTTTACCTTTTAAGAAATCCATCTTAAAACCAACATGTTATAACTTAGAATAATTTCCTGTGCTTCACACAGTCTTTATAAGGTCTTTGATATCTTAAGAAAACTGAGTCTTGCCCTGGCTGGCGTAGCTCAGTGGATTGAGCGCGGGCTGTGAACAAAAGCATCGCAGGTTCGATTTCCAGTCAGGGCACATGCCTGAGTTGCAGGCCAGGTCCCCAGTGGGGACCACATGAGAGGCAACCACACATTGATGTTTCTCCCTCTCTCCTTCTCCCCCCTTCTCCTCTCTAAAAATAAATAAATAAAATCTTTAAAAAAAATTAAAAAAAAAGAAAACTGAGTCTTCTCAATGTTAAGAGAGCAAAGTTCTGTTCACAACTATGTAACCTTTAATATTTGCTTTGAAAATCTGTTTCCCTTAGTTTAAATAATTAAGCCTTATTTCTAATGATCTGTGATTCTATTTAGTCAAGTGTCCAAACCTTTTTATGTTTTTGAGAAAATTCCCAAAATCAAAATCTAAATAAAATCCTTTTTATCTCAAACTAATTTTAAGGTTTCCCAGAGGAACCCTGGAAAATCTCCAGGAATTTGTTTCTCACCTTGTAAATGAGAGATGTTAAAATAATTATGTTTATTTGTTATGTTAAATTACATAGGAAGCACTGTCAAATAATAGTAATTATAAACCCTTATAGATTATATGTGTATGGATATATCTTATTAATATAGGTATTCCAGAAACTGTGTGAAGTTCACAGATATTTATCAATACCCTCTTTGTCCAATCATTATCTCCAATTGTTACATGCCACAAAAATAACTAAATTTCTTTATCAAATGAACTCTCATCAGAACTTTAACCATGACCATTTTTAAGTCAATTATCATTCACAGACAATTACTGTTTTACTGTGATTCTTTGAAGCTGTTCATAATCAGCTACTGCAAGGATGCTCCCTAATGGCATCACCTGTACAACTCGGAGACCATGCCACTGGGCTAAGATCTCCAGAACTGATGAAGAAGCTGATGGGTTCATGCAACTGCTACCAAAGATCAAGCAGAACAAGAATAAATTACATAGAACTGAGAGAACTGATGTGGATAATTACAATTTTGATGACTTTTGTTTGAAACATGGTTGATTTTTTCAAGTTTTGTTTTCCAAATTTTAGAAAACCTTCTCTTTTCTCTGAAGCCACTTATAACTTATAGCAATTTGGTAAATTATATCTTTTTTTTTTAATTTTTATTTTAGTTTATTCAGTACAGTTTCTATCCTTTATTCCCATTCCAGCCC
>CM052539.1:24299247-24345385 GCA_028533065.1 Trachops cirrhosus
GTGATCCCTCCTACTTTACCCTTCTTTCTCAAAATTGCAGCAGCTATTCGCGGTCGTTTATGGTTCCATATAAATTTTTGAAGTGTTTGTTCTATGTCTGTGAAATATGCCATTGGTATCTTAATAGGTATGGCATTGAATTATATCTTTATAAAGAGTTAAAGTATTTATCTTTTTTCCTACCTGATCCCTCCAAAATTTGTAAACTCATAGTGAGTATTCTTACCTTCATGACAATATAGTTATCTGTGTAAGTTCAATAAGGATCTGTTCTTCTTGAAATAGAGCACAACTGTAAACAATAATTATATTATCAAGGCTTTGACTAGAATGTCATATCTGAGAATGATATGCACAGAATCAGATATGACCAGACACCTTTAAGAAACTACAGGTGACTTTGAGCTAATGCATATACCGTAAAACTCCCCTTCAAAAAACTGCCTGTATCATGTTTAGAGAGCTCCCTCCTAACAGATGAGTAAGGAAAGTCATGTCCTGCAAGACCCAGAAACCTCAGGATATTTGGGGAACACCAAGAAGACAAGAAGAATTCCCAAGTCTAAGTATTACAGGCAAAGTCTGATGGGGAGTCACTAAGACTAGCTCCCTAGTTTCAAGAGGCTTTTAAAAGTCCAATCTGAGAATCCTTATTAAAAGTATCAGCAAAGCTGATTAAAAAGAGCCCTTGGCTGGGTAGCTCTGTTGATTGGAGCGTGATCTTGTACACCAAACGACTGCAGATTCGATTCCCAGTCAGAGCTCATGCCTAGGTTGTGGGTTCAATCCCCATTTGGAATGCATATGGAGGCAACTGATCAACATTTCTCTCTCTCTCAAATCAATTTTTTTAAAAAGAGCCTATACAGTCAATCACTATTCTTGCACTAACATAAATAATCAGGCCAAGTTAATAAGACTAGTCTTATTTTGCAAACAAACTAGTCTTATTTACATTATCTTTGATAGAAATCGGGTGACTATAAAAACAAAAATTATATTTCAAAGGAAAATGAGCAGAGCCTTGTGGATATTAAATTCTAATTTTGGTCATTGTCTTTAAGGTTTTACCTACCTATAAACTGGACCAAACCCTAAATTCATCCAGTCTCCTCCAATATCTAGCTATAATTCTCCAAACCAACATTTCCAATTTATCACCCTCATTTCTGACATGGAAATACTAAAATTATTGTAAAACTGCCTCTTTCCAAAATCCCTGTGAGCTGCAGCTGAACACCTTGATATAAGCTTCAAAGAAATCACCACAGCCCCTGTTGTCAACCTTCATGCCTGTGCTATGGGCCACTCGGAGTTCTCCAGCACACCTGAAGACATCAGCACGCGTGTTCAAACTGTGAACCAGGAAGATCTACCATATTGCCTGTCTCACGCCATCTAAGATGCTTTGAGTCCACATCTAGAAGTACTCTTGACAACTGCCCTGTGGACTCAAGAACTGTTTAAAGTTTGTTTTAAGCATTAACCTTTATTTTTTCTTTTGTTTCCATATAAATATCTAGAACTGAGAGACTGGTTGATTGGGTTATGTTTGGGACAATCTACTAATTCAATTTCTACACTGTAAAACTTCCTGGGGGAGTTTCAGACCGGGGAATGAATGACAGGGTTCAAGACACATTACCCCCAAAATATGGCACCTTGAAATACTGAATATTTCAAGGTGAAGGGGTTTAAGGAAACAGTGAAAGCAGAAAGGTCAATGTGACTTTCCCTTAGCCTTTCGCCCCACAAATAGGTCATGAAAGCCTCCTGTGAGAAATGCCCTCCCTACACCAAGAGGAAAGAAGTATCCTTGTCTCCAAAGACAAAGGAACACCAAGAAGAATCTGAACAAATAGGCCTTGCTACATTTCCCCAGTTTATTGCACTTAAGTCAGAGTCTCTGACCCATCATATACCGGTACCTCATCTGTCCACCCATCATCAAACCTAGCATAAAAACACTCAGGTCCAACTCTTTCTGTAATTTCTCATGACACTGTGTCATGTAAAATTTTTATTAAATAAACATGTGTGTTTTTCTCCTATTAATCTATCTTTGTCAGTTTAATGTGCAAATCCAACCAGGAAACCTATGAGGGCTGAGAAAGCCTTTCCCTCCCCTACACTCCATAGACACGGTACTTACACTCTCACCAGCAACTGATGAGAGTTTTTCCTGTTATTTCACACCCTCACCAAAACACTGCATATCACTTGTTTTAAAATAGCCATTCCAATGTGATGAAGAAAAACTTTTTACACAACTTTTAGTGGTAATATTGATCTCTCTTTACAATCATTTTTGCATGAAAACTTTCAATCAAAATTTTCTTGCTGATTTTTTACCTTTTCTTTCTTTTAGATTGACAGGATTCATGTGGATTTTTCATTGTGTATGTATAAGGCATACAAATGCATAAGATTTTTCCTCCAGACCAAAATAAACATACATTTTATATTTATATTTTCAAGGTCAAGTTCTTACTTAGAAAATACATTATAGACCTATATTGATACCTTTTTTACAGGTACTAGATTAGGTCTATCCATACTCTCAACAATAACATCAGACTTTATCCTAAATTAAAAATACCTATTTATCTTTTTTATAAATCTAATGCATGTGGTAATCCTTTCTCATACCTACCTAGATTATTCTAATTATCTTTAATCTAAAACCAAACCTGACTTTTGTCTAATTCCCAAGTTAAGGTTATTTTGTACTTCAGAAGATAAAGCTTATGCATTAACCCAATGCCACTTCTTCTACCCCAAACAGGGTTCACTTTAATTTTCACTGTAAACACAGAATTAAGTTTTAAGATAACCAATATAGTGACTAAAGTATCACTTCATTTATTTAGGGATGCTTGTTGCCATCCTTTCTTTATTTCTTATTAACTTTGAATATTATAGTATTTAGTGATATAATGGAAAAGTTCTATGGCTTCTTAGTATGAAATCAAAATACTACCTGTGTCAGTCAATCCCTACAGCTAGAAACTTTCAAAACTTGATGTCAGAATCTAATCTTTATCCCACAGTTCTAGGACAAATTATGCACTGGACATACATGTTTCAAATACCACCAGAAAGTCCCTATTAATTGACTTCTACATTAGAGAAAACTAAGATTCAGAAAGAACAAGCTAGCTTTTCTGAATATGAATGAATTTTATCAAAAGTTGTCTATATCTTTAAATATAGAAATTAACTCAAATCAGCTATAATTCCATCTTAAAATTTGGCTGGTATGGTATAATAAGTATACAGTCACTTACATGGATTTTAAGTAAATTTTTACATGGGTCTTTACACACCTATGCACACAAATTCTCCCACAAATTCTCTTGACATTGCTCCCTTTTGTAAGAGGGTGTTTATAGACATCTCAGTATCTGCAAGTAGTGGACACTGCTTTATTTTTAAAACCTATCATTCTTCAAGTTTCCACCCCCCCAAATTAAATTAGCATACAATGCATGAAAATGAGTCTTCAGTACACTTTATGTCATTTTGATTTATTTAACAATGACATAAAATTCAACATCTATCAAAAAAAAATCACTCAATTTTACGTATCCTGTTAGGGAACAATACAAAAAATCCACTTTGTTTACTTCAAGACAAACACTATTCTGCATTTCATTAGGATACCACTAGTCCACGAACCCACGCCAATAAATCAAGATAAGCCAGCACATCTTATCCTGACCTGCTGAATCTCTAAACCAGTTTCTACTCATTTATGAAGTCCATCAAGTAATTATACCAACAACACACTTTCTCTCCTACCACTAAATGTGCATTGCCTGAAATCCCTCTCAGTGTGTATATGTGCATGCACACACTGTATTGTTTACACAGCACTTTTAATTGCATTGTGCTTAATTCTCATACTTTCGTTACCCTATCAAAAACTATACACTGCCCTGGCCAGGTAGTTCAGTTGTTTACAGCATCATCCCAATATGCCAAGATAGCAGGTTCGATTCCTGGTCAGGACACATACAAGAATCAACCAATGAATTCATAAATAAGTGGAAAAATAAATTGACCTCTGTCTCTCTCTGCCTGTCTCTCTGTCTCTGTCTCTCAAATCAATATACAATTTTTTTTAAAAATTATACATCAATGACTCTTAGTCATATGGTAACTCACCCACTACTCAGTACCAACCTTCTACATCAGACTGGACATCAGACTTGTAGAAATCTCATTACAACAGCCCAGCCCAGCCCTGATTCATCATTAAAGGATAGAGATATGAATGCAGAAAAAAACATAAAAAAGAAAATATGAATTTGAAAAGTTCATAAGCTGCTCAATAAACTAATATTTATTATAAGCTTATTGTATCTAAAGCATTTGATGAAATTTGTCTCATGTGAGTATGCTAACTGGTTCATAAATAAGCCACAGAATTGTCCTTTAAGTTAATCTCTGTTACAGATAACGATACACATACTAAATGCACACAAGTAATAGGTATGTGTATGAATATTGAACACAGCATCTCTCTAATAAAACTATACTTAAGTATAAATAAGTGATCAGGAGACTAAATGTGATAGCCAGTGTGGAGTCAGTCATGAAAACGGAATTAATTAGCAGACAGAAAGGTTTCCGGAAGCAAACAGCCACTTCTCTTTCAGTACAGTTACAAAGGCTTTGTGGGAGCTGATATCAGAAGATTTCACAACAGAAATTAAAGGGCCTGAGAAAGCAAGAGGATTAGGAATTTCTTTCATAAGAAGACGAGTTAAAGAACAAAGAATACAAGCAGAAAAACAGCCAGAAACAAGAGGGATGATTATTGTCAAGGACAGTGATGAGAGTTGGAAATGGAACTGAGAATTTTGTATTCATCTGTGGATTATAAAATCCACCTATAGTTTGCAGGGAAGAAAATCTTAAAAAAAAAATTTCACTGGGAGAAGACAGCACTGGCTCGGTAGAATTCAAATACTGTATGTTCCAAAGTCCAAGAAAAAAACAAAGTTTATAGTGATACATGCCAGGCAGATCTGTGAAAAGCAGTCAAGAGAAAAGCACCAGGTTTGTCCAAAGCCTGGGTGATTATGGAGTGACCAGGAAGAGTGAACAGATAAGCGTGCGCACACACACACACACACACACACACAGTGCTTTCTTCCTGGAGCTGTTGTAGCGGGCATTTCTCAAAATAGTGTGATGGCAATAAGAGGTCCTAAAGGGACATCCTGTAGCTTTATCTTTTTTTTTATAATGTAAGTTATCCTGCTCTCCCTTTGTCTCCTGAAAGAATGACTACATAAAGACTTACTGAGTGCTTACAATGTAGCAAGTACTGTTTTAGGTAAAAAGGAAATCACAGTCATTCTAGAAGCAGAAACAATTATTATAATTTTATTAATAATATAGAAGTAAAAGAAAGAAAAATCTCTTTAATTCTGACTAATTAAATGTAAAACCATCTTGATTATGGGTTAGAGAAGACACTAAACTAATGTCTATTTAAATTATTAAATAGATAACAATGACTTTAATTCAGTAAATGATATTTTTTCATTGAAATTCACTACCTTTCTTAAACCACCACTCCACCTATGAAATATTATTATTTGCTTGGCTACATCTGAGTTATGCACGAGTAATCACTGTTCTGAACTTCTCACAAGGCCTGCAGCATCTCGGGGTCTGACTGTTTTCCTGGCTGATTTAATTTCTAAACATCCAGGACTTTATACAGCTGGGTTTGCTATAGGAGCACTGACCCCAAATAGAAAACTGTTATTCTAGCCAGTTTGACCATTTGGCATATAGTATATATCTCCAAGTCAACGACCCATTAACCCAAATTCATTGTTTTGCTTATGTTTTCCCCCCTTATTCTTGGGTTAGGTTTTAAACCTAACTGAAACACATTAAACTATCTTTTAATGTTTGTAGATACCTAGAGGTTTAACTTTAAGACTGCTTCTTCAGCTGATGTAAAAATAGTAAAGTGAGGTATTTGAAATGTTGACTCATTAAAATCAAGAATGGATAAGTCTGATTTCCCTTATCAAGATGCTTTTGTTAATTTTCTTTCCCCTCTCCCATAATGCTTCAACAAATTAAAAAAAAACTTACAACTGCAATATGGGATAATAATTCCTACCAGTGCCGATTGCAATGGAAAGGTTTAAAGCTGTGTGAAATGAGCAAGCTCATGCTAGTTAGCACTAAAAGGAAAAAAATCAACAGATTAAAAGCATTGAGGTAGCTAATTCTACTTAATTACTAGTTTTGCATTAGAACTACTTGCTTTTTAGTGATGGAAATTTAACTGGATGGAAAAATTAACCCAAAGGGAAGGCAACTGGTAGTAAGAAAACACAGGTGGGGAAAAAAAAAAGAAAACACAGGTGACCTAACCCGGAAGAATCATGGCAACCATAAAAGTAAGCAGTATTCATCACCATGGTAATAACTCTTGTAACAGACACAGAAGCCAATTCACAGATTCCATTTTTAAAACAGGGAGTGATCTAGGGGTGTAGGTATGTATATAATTTACACAGTGTCCTGTGCCAAACTAGTAACAGTCCAAGAGATAAAGCTTAAGGAAACTATAGCACTGGCCCTTTTAAGAATATTGACTCCTAATATAATAGAAAGATACTCTGCTCCTAAGGACAAAGATCTGAGAGGATATTACAACAAAGCAGCAATAATCAGAATCACTCTCCTGGGTGCTGAGTCATGAAGTCAATTTGAAAGGTCATTTAAGACACCATTAAGAAAATAAAAGGACAAGCCACAGACTGAAATATTTATACATCGTATTTCTTTTAACATTTCTTTCAACACAAGTGTACAGGTGACAAATTCTCAGTTATGGTGGTGGTATTGTTTTATCTGAGAAAGTATTTCTCCTTCAGTTTTGAAGATAATTATGCTGGATAGAGAATTCTAGGTTGGTGGTCTTGGTTTTGGTTTTCACATATTTTAAATATTTCACTCTATACTCTTCTTGCTTATATGGTTTCTGAAGAAAAAAATGACATAATTCCTCTATAGGTGAGTGTCTTGGGTGCTATTACCCACTATAAGAATAAAAGCCGAGCCTTTCCCTTTAGCACTTAACTCCATACTGCCAGCTTCATTTAACCAATATATCCTCGTAGCACTGAGCTAAGTACTTGAAGACCATCAGAAAAATAGTTAATGAGATACATTGGAACTAGACTGCTTGTGTCTGTAGGGAGGTTAGAAACTAACAGGTTTTATGCTAAATAACTCTAATTTAAAAATGAAACTTACGAACTTTTTGAGGGCAGGGACCCTATCTTTACTTTGGCCTACTACTGCTCAACCTTCTACAAGTCTGCTTCCCGAGCTACTAAGAATTACAAACTTGGCAATTAGGCACACTATAAATTTATATCACTACTAGTTGGATTCTGATTACTGGTCATCAATACTTCATTTCTTGTTAGTTCTGTAAGAGGGGTGTCAAACTCATTTTCACTGGGGGCCACATCAGCCTTGCAGTTGCCTTCAAAGGGCTGAATGTAATTTCAACTCCTTAACAGTTAAGGAGTAATTACATTTATACAGTCCTAAAATTATTTCAGTACTGTTCTATAACATATTCCCCACAATCACCATGTATTCAAGTTATAACACAACCTCCTTTTCTTTATTTCTCCTCAAAAAAATAAATGTACTTGCCTTGGCCAGGTGGCTCAGTTGGCTGAAGCATCATCCCATACACCAAAAAGGCTGCAGGTTCAATCCCTGGTCAGGGCACTTACCTATGTTGCAGGTTCAATCCCCAGTCCAGGCACATATGGGAGGCAAGTGATCAATGTTTCTCTCTCACACTGACGACTCTCTCTCTCACCCCGCCTCCCCACTTCCTCCTTCTAAAAGAAATAAACATATTCTGGGGTGAGGATTTAAAAAAAATTGTACCTCCCACATACTAACTAAAAAGAAAAGAACTAAACTACCTCCATTATCTACATGTAAATAAGAAAATATTTTTTGAAAAAAAAGAAAGAAAATCTTCAGTAACAAAATCTATTAGATGTTAAATACTGCTTCAAAGCTGGATTTACAAATCACAAGCTTCCACATGACATTTAAAATATTATGTTTACTCATTTCAGAAATTTGTCTCAGGCAAAAAGTTCAGTCAACCATGTATCTTACAGTATTTTTAATATGATATGGAAATAAATCCTTTTTGGATAGAATAATCAAAACGTTCTGGGCAACTGCTACCCACAATTTAAACTGATTTAATCAAATCTCCTAAACAGAATCTTGTATTCTTGGAAATGTTTATTCTCTATTCTAAAGAGTTAAATTCAGAATATAAAAATTTTTAATAAGTTTTTCACTGTTTTAAATGTTTCACTCACTCATGACTTTCTCACCTCATGTGAACTGTGTGCTATAGAGTCAAAGAGCTAGAGTAGTTTCTAAATAGAAACACTTTTTCTAATATTCTTGAATAAACAGATTTAATTCAGCTTATGTAATCACCAGTAGTTTCGATCACCCCCAAACTGAAAGCAAGAAGCCCCTGGAAACGCTGCTATCTAACCCCTACAGCAGTGTACTAACGCTCTGAAATGAGCGAAAGTGAACAGTGTCTGTGTGCAGGCAAAGGAAGCTGGCCGATGCATCCCTGTACACGTCTGTCCTTTAAAACCTGGTTTCATGGCAAAATTTTTTCATCATATCCATAAAATGGAAACCCAGTGAAAAATAGTTTTATGTTGCTTTTGCAAAGGTAAATAGTATTAAAACTGCCTACTTGAGAGCAGTTAAGTCTGAAGTTAAGCTGTGTATTTCATAACTCTAATACTACTCCCAGAAACAGCTCATTAGTGAGCAATTAACCCATTTCCCTAAATCTGTGGTAATCTCAGTCAGAGATTACCTATCTCTAAACCTGGATTTTTTCATATTAATGAAAAGATGAATGGCATATCAAAGAACCTATAAACCATACAGAATTTCTTAAGGTGATCTACAGAAACAACGAGGGACCTGATGTTTCTATACATAACCCCCTCTGAGCTTTGTCACATAATGATAACAGTAACGACAACAAGGTGGAGGAGGAGAAATCAGCAATGACAATAATTGTGCAAGCACACACACAGTACGTCCTCACTTAACACTGTCGACAGGTTCTGTGACTTTAAGTGAAACAGCATAAAACAAAACCAATTTTACCACAGGCTGACATAAACAAGAATTAAGTTTCTAAGTCATCTTGTCAACATTATAATAAAATGATGTTATACATTTTATTTGTGCCGCTGTATTTGTTCCCCATACTGTACTAGGCACTTCCCATATGCTATCTCATTTAATCCTAACAATTCTAGGACATAGGTAACACTATAGCCATTTTATAACTATGAAGTCTGAGGCACAGAGAGGATGCATGCCCAAAATTTTACAAGAATGAAACAGTGAAGACTATAAACCAAGGTCTTTCTACTACATCCTATGTGTACTATCTTAAAAATATATATATTGGTAAAATCCCCTACAACTATGTTTCTTTGCTCGGATCAATTACTTTGGGAGAAATCATAGAAACAACTTACAAGTGAAACTGAATAAGCAAATTGTTTACTAAGTAAGAAGCAAGATTTCTTAAAGATACAAAAGAATATACTTTTCAATTGTATAAAAAGAACATAGAAGTAGTTGCCAGATGACTCAGCCAAGCAATAAATTAGAGGTTAAAGTGGCTGACACATAATTAAAACTGTTGAGCTAGCTCTGAAGATTAAAGGACAGGTCACTAATCATTGTGAAAGGCTCTGAACACAGCCCCTCAGTCACACAGCCAGGAACTGAATAGTGAATAAGTTAACTGTGCAAGGAAAACATAACATGCTCCTCTAGACTAAGACACAGAGATAGTCAGCAGCTGAGACATTGGACAAAACATGACCAAATCATCTAACCGCACAAAGACTAACAACCACCATCCTAGAAGCAGGTAATACCTAAACAGAAGTCTGTACATAAAAATAGTAATTTTACTATTATCTAACCAGTATTTCTCTCTCAAGATATAGGTAAATACTCTCAAAACATAGTTACCAAAAGAAAACATAGTAACCACATTTGCTAAATAACATCCTGGTACTATTAAAAAGCCTAGGTGTACATTTTGGGAGACCAAGAATAAAAGGCTACATAAAAAAACTTCAGCCTGAACACAGATAAGATGACAATATGTATGTGGTAGGCTGAAGAACAACAGAAATAAGTAAAGTTAAAATGAAAGCCAAACAAACAAACAAAAAACTGATGGAGTTAGAAGAAATACACTTTCAGTTTTACTAAGCCTCATACCACATACACAAGGCATCCAGAAGAATCACTAAAATGCTAGAGAAGGGAAAAATCAGAACTAGACTTTTATTTTTCCACAGCAAGAATATAAAATTTGGGGTATTAAAATACTAGAAACAGTTTTTTAATGGAAACAACGTTCTTAGTAATCATTCCTTCAAATATTTCTAAGTAAAAAAAAATTTGTTAACACTAGAAACTACAATGCTTTTAAGATCATCTAATTGGTTTTGTTGTATTTTCTTTCCTCCACCACTTCCTCCTCTTTTCTTTTTCTTCTTCTTCTTCTTCTGTGCTTGCCAGTTTTTTTCAGAAACAATATATAACATGGCCCTGTCTTACTACTGTTCCAGCAGTACTAAGCTACAATTACATTCAAAATGTTCATACTTAAAAAGATTTTCTACATGTTAACTGTTAATTCTAATGTGAACTGTGGCAGTTCCCAATATTAATACTTCTACCCTACATTTTTCTGAATAAAATGCTCATATCCATGACCTAAATTTATTCTCAGAACATGTAATCTGGATGGTAAGCAGAGCCCAGAGCCATATCATTCCCGTTTTTTAAAATAGACAAACTGACTCGGAGAAGTCCAGCAATCAGGGCCCTTGGGCGCCTGCAACAGAGTCAAGTGTTGGGGGGGGCGGGGGGGGGCGGGGGGGGGCGGTGCTCAAGACAGCCTGGGGTGCTCATCACCACAACACACTAAAAGCACATCACGGATAACTGCAGTTTCTCTAAGCATGGGAAAATGACAAAATTCTCTAAGAAACAGGAGACTGCTTTAAATATACTAATTTTTCTGCAAAGGAACTCACTTCAAAAATGAAAATATGGGCGAGTTCCAGCCAAGATGGAGGAATACCTAGAGACCCTTCACTTCCTCGCACAACCAAAAGGATAACAACTAATCTGAAATCAATAAATAACCAAAAACACCAAAAAAACCAAACTGCATGGAACTCCAACAACAAAGGAATTAGAGAAAAAATCAACCAGAACAACCAGACCTGTAAGGTGGCAGACAGCGTAGGCAGGACTCAGAAAAACCAGGCGACTTGGAGGACCTTGGGGGCGGGGCTGGCTGCCAAGCTCTGCGGGCTGCATGGGAGGGGCTCACTTAAGGGGACTCAGAGGTGGCTGTGGGCTAGAGTGGTTGCTGCGATAGAAGAAGCTCCCAGTCTCACATGAGAGTGAGAGTCGAAAACTGGGCTAGAGACAAGCAGGCTAGCCACACTGTTCCCTCTCTGGCCCCTCCCCCACAGGCAGCACAGGGGGGAGGGTTGTCCTGCCCAGGTGGTTACCTAAGGCTCCGCCCTCCTACAACTTATCAGCTGGGCCAAGACAAATAAATGGGGCCCAAATGGAAGAATGGAGCGTTGGTGGTATAGTGGTGAGCATAGCTGCCTTCCAAATGGAAGAATGGAGTAAAGCCTCAGAGAGAGAGCTAAGCAAGGAGGTGATTGCCAACCTATCTGATGGGAGAATTTAAAGCCCTGGTAATCAAAATGCCCACAGATCTGATTGAGTGTGGTCAAAAAATGAAATAACAAATGAAGAATACCCAAAGTGAAATAAAGCAGAATGTTCAGGGAACCAACAGTGACAAGAAAGAAACCAGGATTCATAGCAATGATTTGGAACAAAAGGAAGAAATAAACATCCAACTGGATCAGAATGAAGAAACAAGAATCCAAAAAAATGAAGAAAGGCTGAGGATTCTCTGGGACAACCTGAAATGTTCCAATATCCTAATTACAGGAGTGCCAGAAGGAGAAGAGCAATAGCGAGAAATTCAAAACTTATTTGAACAAATAATGAAGGAAAACTTCCCCAATCTGGCAAAGGAAATAGACTTCCAAGAAGTCCAGAGAGTGCCAAAGAAGTTGAACCCAAAGAGGAACACACCAAGGCACATTATCATTAAGTTATCCAAGATTAAATATAAAAAGAGAATCCTAAAAAAAAGCAAGAGGAAAGGAGACAGTTACCTACAAAGGAGTTCCCATTAGACTATCAGCTGATTTCTCAAAAGAAACCTTGCAGGCAAGAAGGGGCTGGAAAGAAGTATTCCAAGTCATGAAAGGCAAGGACCTACATCCAAGATTACTCTATCCAGCAAAGCTATCATTTAGAATGGAAGGGCAGATAAAGTGCGTCCCAGATAAGGTCAAGTTAAAGGAGTTCATCATCACCAAGCCCTTATTATAAGAAATGTTAAAGGGACTTATCTAAGAAAAAGAAGATAAAAAATATGAACAGTAAAATGACAACAAACTCACAACTATCAACAAATGAACCTAAAAGAAAAACAACAAAAACAAAAACTAAGCAAACAACCAGAACAGAAACAGAATCAGAGAAATGGACATCACATGGAGGGATTTCAGTGGGGAGAGGGAAGGGAAGAATGGGGGGAGAAGGCACAGGGAAGAAGAAGTATGGTTAGTAGGTATAAGGTGGACGGGGGAGAGATAAAAAATGGTATGGGAAACAGAGGACTCAAAGAACTTACATGTACAACCCATGGACATGGACTAAGGGGGGGAATGCTGAGGGGTTGGGGGGTGCAGGGTAGAAGGGGGATAGAGGGGTAAAATTGGGAAAACTGTAACAGCATAATGAATAAAAAATATTTAAAAAAATGAAAATATTTTCTAATTCTTATGCTTCTACTTCAGTCCATGAGAGTAAGAGTAAAGATAACCTGTGCATAAAAACAAGTGAACAACAGTAAAATACCCTTCCTTTTGAAGCATAGTATGAAAGCAATAGTTGCTTTAGCTTAATAAATATATACCTTGTTATCTTTTACTTATATTTTTTGTCCTATATGTGTCTAGATTCAAAATTATATGGGTGGAAAAGCTAAAGAGAAAAGACACTGTAAAGGATCAAATATTGTGACAGGAATGTTAACACACTATTTGATTCAATTATTACAACAACTGCAGTTTTAAACAAACTAAGATTCTAAGATGAACTAGAATGTGAATCCATGTCTAACCCCAAATCCCTCAAAGGTACTTTATTGTGGATTGTTTGAAATTGTTTCTATCATTTTACAATTTGGAAATAAGAGACATATTCAATTATTTCCTGCATATAGATGGACGTGCATATTCAGCTCAAGGCCTATAGTAACCATAGTAACCAAGGTATTAAAATATAGAGCCATAGTAAAAGTACATGTTGTTAAAATGACCTGTATTTATACAACTTATACATTTTGAATATGCACCTATTCATTAGGTATTTAAAGAATCCATAGCCCTGACTAGATGGCTCTGGTGGTTCGAGTGTCATCCCATATACCAAAAGATTACAGGTTCGATCCCTGGTCAGGGCACCTATGGCAGGCAACCAATCAATGTTTCTCACTCACACTGATGTTTGTCTGTCTGTCTGTTTGTCTCCCCACCTCCCTACTCCTTCCCTCACTCCCTCCCCCTTCCTCACTCTCTAAAATCAATAAACATATCCTTGGGTGAGGATCAAAAAAAATTTTGTGGTACATATATACAATAGAATATTACACAGCCATAATAAAAAGAATAAAGTCTTAACCATTTGTGACAGCATGGATAGACCTAGAGGGTATTATGCTAAGTGAAATAAGTCAGAGAAAAACAAATAGCATATGATTTCCTTTCTATGTGGAATCTAAAGAAAAATATAAACAAACAAAACAGAAACAAACTCATAGATACAGAGAACAGACTGATGGCTGCCAACAGGATGTTGGGACTGGGTGAGAAAGACGAAGGGGCCCGGACTGGTGTGGCTCAACCGGCTGGGCGTCTTCCCACAAACCAAAAGGTCGCCACTTCAATCCCCAGTCAGGGCACATCCCTGGGTTGCGGGGTTGGGACACGTTCAAGAGGTGACCAATCGATGTTTCTCTCTCACATCAATGTTTCCCTCCCTGCCTGTCTCCCTGCCTTCCCCTCTCTCTAAAAATAAATAAAATCTTTTAAAAAATAAAAAGTGAAGAAACTGAGGAGCACTGATTGTTAGTTACAAAACAGTCATGGGGACGTAAAGTACAGCATAGGAAATACAGTCAATAATATTGTAAATACTATATATGGTGCCAGTTGGGTACTAGAAATATCAGGGGGAACACTTCGTAAAGTATATGATTGTCGAATCACTATGCTGTCCACCTGAACTAATATAAAATAACACTGAATGCAAGCTGTAACTGAAAAAGATCAATAAAAAATTAATTGGTTCGATTTACTGATAATGCTTTTATTGTAAGAAAATTGGCTTCCATCCAACTCACCCGGTGCCCTAGAGCATTTTGCATTTAACTCAAAGCACATCCTGTTTTATGAGTCATTTGTTTACCTATGTGTCCATAGGTAGAACATGAGCTCCAAAAGGCAGAGGCAGACATTTTCCTTCTGTACCACCAGCAGAGGCACAGTACCTGGAAGTAGCAGGTGCTTAATAAATGTTTGTTGTATTCACATATGCGTGTATATATACTCACTCCAAGGACTTCCAGATCAAATCGTTAAGTACGCCAGAGTTAAACACGTGATGAAGCTGAGTCTAGCAAACATGGGACGAGGACCTCAAGAGACTTCCACTGTGGTCTTATGATCTCTTAGTCTGTAGAGAGCACATCTACTGCAGGTCATCCTAATTCAGCAGAGCAGCCCTGGTTTACTCTTCCAAGCCTGGGCTTCAATCTATAGTACTTGCTGGCATTTACTGACAGCACTCTATGTGCCAACTATACACTAAACACAGCATATGCCTTAATTCCTGTGACCTTAAAATAACCTGGGAGTAAGTTAATATTACTCCCATTTTACAGGTGAGCATGCTGAGGCTTACAGAGGTTACAAAACCTGTCCAGCATCCTACGGTCATAGAAGAGAGGCAGGATTTGAGGCAGTCTGACTGCTGTCTGTCCTCTTACTCACCGAATCTCTGAACAGAAAAGGCTACAAGTCAATAAAGCTTCTCAAAGGTCACTTTAGATGTTTTTTAATGAGCTTTTTGGATCCCTATTAATAAGTAAAAATTATACAGAGTTTAAAACGCACAGAGCATTCAGAAATACACACACTAGTTCACTAAATCAGAAGTTCCTAAGGCACAAAGTGCCACCAGAGATCTGATACCTACATGTCATGTAAATTTGACTCTAAAATTTTCAGTAGAGCCAGTAGAAACAGTACAGGCTAACACACAGGTGGCACACACAAGGCCCTTAGGCTGAACCCGGCCCTCCACCTTGTTTTATCCGCCCCGCACCCTGTTTCTACCTGGCTGCAGCACTGAGCTCTTACATAACTGTTAAGGAGTAGTTACATTGATACAGTCCTACAATTACATTCGGTCCTTTGAAGGCAACCACGAGGCTGATATGGCCCCCAGTGGAAACGAGTTTGATACCCCTGAGCTAATGAATAAGACAGTCTTTCCCAAGTTTAAATCTCAACTTTGCCAGTTACTGCATGATTTTAGAAAAGGTACTTATTGACCACTCTGAGCCTCAGTTTCTAGATATGTGAAATAGAAATAATAGCTACTTTGTAGCAAAACTATAAGTAAATATATAAGGCATCATGTTGTCCAAAACCATTAAGTTGAGCGCATCTATGGATCAATAACAATAGGGAAAAGGTAACAGTCTTGAAATTCTGAGTAACTGTCTCTTTGAATGTGTGCTTCAGACACGAAGTCCAACAGGACTATGAATCTTGCCTTAGGGCCTTGGTTCATGTGTGGTCCCACCTCCCATTACCTCCCCACCGGGGCCAGAAATCAGTTGTAGTAACTGTATTATAAGGAGGAGTTCAGGAGGCATTGGCCATCCCCATTTGGAGCTGGTAGCACTGCTGTCCACTTAAGTGGGTGACTCAGTGGCGTTCTCCTGCCCACCCTCACTTTAGGTACCAAGCAAATCCAGGCACTTGGAGGTCGACCATCTGCAGTTTGGGGCAGCAGCCCTTGGGGAAGGAAAACTGACTTGATCCAAGCTGGATCTCCCCCTCTACCTTATCATTTTTCGCTAGGCCTGCATATTATCAAGCCTACCGGGCCCTTCACTTTATGATGGCAACAAGAATACTATCAACAAGAGAGATGTTTGGTTAGCACACTATTTAAGTATAAAAGCCACTGAGAAACTATCAGCTACTGCCAACTCAGATTAAACCAAACTGTTTTCTGTACAGTTTTCTGAACACTATACTGGGATCAGTAAAATTAAATCTCGGTGACTAAGGAAAAAGAAGTTTTCACCTAGAGTAGAGCTGAGCAAGAATGGAAAGAGCACTTGTAAAATACAAGAGCTGGCCTCTCCTTATTTCACCCTGTGAGACTCTGCACCTTCCTCTGCCACCTTCCTCACTCAACAGTCCTTAAAAATTTATTAAATGCAGACAATGATCTAGGTCCAGGGCTTACAAGGAATAAACCATCAACAGGACAGTGAAGGCAGATCAGCGACAAACAGCAATAACATTTGAGCGCTTGCTGCGTGCCAGGCTCTTTCTCAAGTGCTTGACATATTTAATAATTGCATTCTCACAAGAAGCCCAAGAGGTTAGAAACCCTGTCTGTCCTATCTTAGAGATGAGAAAACTGAGTCATGTAGAATTTGAATAACTTGCAAATTCAAACAGTTACTCAACAGTAAAGCTTGAATTCAAACAAACCCAGGCAGATGACAACAAAATGTAAAAAATGCTAGAACACAGGTTCTGGGAACTCGTTGGATCAAGAATTTAAGTGAGCTGGTTCATAATGAATGAATAAAGTTAATAAAGACAGGGTGGGGCAAAAGAAGGTTTACAGTTGTATGTGAAACACAGTTTATTCCTGAATTATTATTTATTAATTATTGTAGTATTTTCCACGCGAACAACTGTAAACATACTTTTGCCCCACCTCACCCTGTATATTTAAAAGAAATCCTTACAAATCCACAAAGAGGAGGTAAACAAAGACACTGGCCCATCTTTAAAATTTTCATAGACCATATAGATAATAGCTCAAGTTCACCACCTATTAGAAACATCATCGGTTATTATATTTGGTTTCACACATATACATACACATTGTCCAAACGAAACTAGTTAACGTTATTAAACTGAACTACAACCACATGTTACAACATCATAAAATATCACAAAGCCACTCTAGCGATGGGTGAAAAGTAACACCACTTTCTGTAATACATCGTTTTTACATGTGGTTGCACATCTAACTAATACTTTTTTTTTTACGGAGAACATTTTTTAAATCTTCTTTTCCTAATTTTATTTTAATCATTGTTCAAGTACAGTTTTCTGTCCTTTACTCCCATCCCAGCCCACCCACCCACCCCTCCCCAACTCCCTCCCATTTCCACCCTGCCCCTAGTTTTTGTCCATGTGTCCTTTATATTTGTTCCTATAAACCCTTTCCATTCTCCCCTGAAATTCCCCTGAAATTCCCTCCCCTCTCCCCTCTGGTCACTGTCAGCCTGTTCTCTATTTCAGTGTCTTTGGCTATATTTTGCTTGCTTGTTTGTTTTGTTGTTTAGGTTCCTGTTAAAGGTGAGATCATATGGTATTTGTCTTTCACTGCCTGGCTTATTTTGCTTAGCATAATGCTTTCCAGCTCCATCCATGCTGTTGCAAAGGGTAGGAGCTCCTTCTTTCTTTCTGCTGCATAGAATTCCACTGTGTAAATGTACCATAGTTTTTTGATCCATTCATTTACTGATGGGCACCTGGGTTGCTTCTAGCACTTGGCTACTGTAAATTGTGCTGCTAAGAACATTGGGGTGCATGGGTTCTTTTGGTGTTTCAGGGTTCTTAGGATATAATCCGAGCAGTGGAATTGCTGTGTCAAAAGGCAGATCCATTTTTAGTTTTCTGAGGAAGCTCCATACTGTTTTCCACAGTGGTTGTACCAGTCTGCAGTCCCACCAACAGTGCATTAGGGTCCCCTTTTCTCCACAACTTCTCCAACACTTGTTGTTTGTTGCTTTGTTTATGATGGTCATTCTGACAAGTGTGAAGTGGTATCTCATTTTGGTTTTAATTTGCATCTCTCTGATAGCTAGCGATAAAGTCCTTTATTGGTCCTAATGTGTGATTGTATGTTGCTTCTTTTTCTCCAATTAAAGTATTAGTTATCTAATTAGTTATCTAATACTTTAATTGGAGAAAAAGAAGCAACATACAATCACACATTAGGGCCAATAAAGGACTTTTTGAAGTGAGTTTGCCAATACCAGCTAATTAACCAGCTGTTTCATTCAGTGACACATGTAGTAGAAAAAGTATCTTTTCGTGAAGTAACCGTCTTAGGAGACTTTTCCAGAATGAAAGTGCGCTCAGCTGCGCTACGTGAGGAGACTGGCCCTACATCACATGCTGTCCTACTCGTCCATCCTCAGCATCTGTAAGGTATCATTTACCATCTATACAACATCAGTTCCATATCCTTGTCTGCCTAATAAAGCACTTCTCCTTGCTGCCCTCATTCATTCACAACTGAACCTGATCTTCCGTACCAAACAAGTTTACTCTCCAAAAGTACTCATTCATTTTAATGGCACTTCCTTTCTCTTATCATCCAGCTTGAAACTCTAGTCCTTATTGAGTCCTTCGTCTCTTTCACTCCGTATCACTTCATGCCTAAATTACCAAAATTAGTTTAACTGGTTTTCCTATTTCAAATAACTTTCCTTTCTCATTCTTTTCCTAACACTGAAAATTTACTCTTAAAAAGCACAGCTTTTTATTTACAAAGATATATGCATTCTTATATCATTGCAATATTATTAATATTTTTAATGTTCACCTGAGGATATGTTTGATTTTTTTTTTGAGAGAGAGAGAGAAACATCAATTTGTTGCCTCCCATACTTACCCCAACTGAGGACTGAACCTGTAAACTTTTGGTGTATGGGACGACCACACACCAACTGAACCACCCAACCAGGGCTCATTACAGCATTATTTCCAGTGGCCAAGACATGGAAACAATTTCGAGTCCCTCAGCAGATGGCTGGACAAAGATGTGATACATGTATACATATGTATACATATATATACAATAGAATACTGTTCAGCCACAAGGGAAGATGAAATACTGCCATTGCAACAACATGGGTGGATCTTGACACTATCATGCTAAGCAAAGTCAGAGAGAAAAAGTCAAGAACCATATGATTTCACTCATACGTGGGATACAAACTGAAAGCAACAAACAAGACAGCAAACAAAAACTCATAGACACAGACAACAGTATGGTGGTTACCAGAGGGAAAAACAGGGGGTCTGTAGTACAGGGAAAAGGGGGTTTATATGGTGACGGAAAGAGATCTGACTTTGGGTGGTGAACACACAATGCAATATACAGATGATATATAATAGACTAGAACTGTAGGCTTGCAATATACAGATGATATATAATAGACTAGAACTGTAGGCATTCCAATAAATTTAATTTTTTTAAAAAAGCACAGCTTTTACTTTGCTGTCCGTCTGCAGTCTGAGAACAAGGGCAACATATGAGATAATATAATAGAAGCAATATTAGAATAATAATCAAAAGTCTGGGTTCTAGCCCCAATTCCTCCTCCACTAACTAATTTGAGTAACTCAATTTGGTTTCCTTACCTGGAAAACATGAATCCTGGGCTAGAGGAACTCTGCAACTCTGTAGCTTGAGAAAAACAAAACTCTTGTTCCGGAACTCATGGTCCACCACAATCTAGCTAAGTAAACTCACCTACGACTACCCGCTACACATATTCTCCTACTTCCAGCTGGTCTCTGCGGTGCTCCTGAATTTTGTCAGTGTTCTAGTGCTGCACTGGGTCTTTCTTCTAAAATGACCTCACCTTCTTCTCTCACCAAAAACGTTTCAAACAGAAGGGTCCCAAGGAATTATTTTCTTCTTTGTCCTTTTCTGACACCTGCAAATTCTCTATAGTCACTACGTAGGTACTAGTTTGTTCAGAAATAAATACATAAATTTCCTAAACCAGGACTACAAGGTAAATTATCTCAACATATGAAGCCTAATCTAGTAATGCTCCATGTACTGTCTTTTTCTTTCTAGAGATTTTATTTGCTGTAAACATTTGGTCCTATTAACTAAAACTTAATCTATGTAAACTGGGGGGCTCCAGTGTAACAACTCAGTAGTGAAAGAACTGATTTTGGTTCCCTGAAGTGCACAGTCTCACTGGTCAATGCTCAGGTGAAGGAGAAACTGTGTAGAGTTGGCGTGACTATGGGAAAATGCTTGATTAGTACATGAAGAAACATGCTCCCTGTTTCCTAAAAACTCCACCTGTTTTTAAATATCAAACCATATTATGTTATGAGCAACACATTAATTCCAATAGCTATTTGATTACTTTATAACTACAATTAATCTTATGAACTGATCTGAGAACCCCCAACTATCATCTACAGAACTGCATTGGTAAGAGAGTGGCCACTGATGAAACAGTAACTTGGTGGGGGAGCCCCAAATCTATCCCCCTCCCCCAACAGTCATTCTGCTTGCAGAAGGAGAAATCAGTGTCCCAGAGACATCATCCAGTTCCCTGGAATCGGCACTGGCCTGATTTTTACTAAAAGCAGAATACTCACTTAAGAAAATAATTAGGGCTTCACACGTACTAAAAAGATCAAAGGATTTGCTATCAAAAGGCCAGTGCTACTAAGTATCTCCCAGTCACAGGCAAGTGTCAGAACCTCTCATCCTCAGAACCCTCATCATCAAAATGAAGATAATCATTCTACCGGCCTTGACTACTATATAAGACTACTGAGGCTCAAATAACATAGTGTGTTTTGGTAACTGACAAGTGCTTCACAAATACAAATTAAGATATTATGTAAGTAATATTCATAAGGCAAATGCTAGTTTTAAGTATTTGTTTATTGCCAAATAAATTCACTTAGCAGAAAATGAAACTAGGATTAGAAAGAGAAGAATCATCTTTAATGATATCAATTTTCTAACCTGGGATTTTATACATGTTGCTTTTTTAAAGTAGCACACACAAATCTCTACACAAACAATTTCAGACATTAAGTGTCTGAACACCGTTTCTTAACCATCTCCAGGGACAGAAATTCCACAGCTCTCTTGGTATTTTTCACCTGGATCAGAACAACTCAATTGAGGTATGAACAAATAAGTTCTCATTTCATTCACAGGATATAAAAAGAAAACAAAATATACCAAGTTGGTTTAAAATTCTGTTTTGCAACCTGCTTCATGGTGGTTAAGGACAAAATATTCACAGTATAACGGACCTAAGCTTTTTCTCTTTCATTCAAATTCCCTCCTTCCACAGGTGGATGTAACCATTGTCTAGGCAAAAGAAACAAAAATGCAGATCAGATTTCCCAGATTTCATAACGAATACCAACCTTGACACCCGCCAACCTAGAATATAAAACACATGGTCTTCCATTCAATCCACACTGTGAGAATCAGCATGTCACATGCTGGTCAAATGTTAACGTTAAACACCTGACAAAAGCAAATCTTAAAGCAATTAATATTGCAGAGAAATTAACCAAATTTCATTTAACCAAATTTCACAAGATAGCCTGTGTTCTTCTGGAAGAGCTGAATGTAGTGCACCTGAACTATATTATTTTCACTGTTACCAGAATGTATTTATAACTTAACTGTTTTAAGTTATAGCTTCTCACTGAAGGCCAGCATAATAAGAATTAAAAATGTTTTATCCTGTTTCCCAACATTATTCAATGTTATTTAATATGTCTTTTAATACAATATTTTCCTATAGCACTTGCTCTCTGTGGCACTTCATTGAAAATTCACATTATAATTTACTGAAATTCGTATTTGCTTATTTGCTATCACCTCCTCTGGACAGTAAGTTCAAGGGCAGAAACTTCATCTCACTCAACATTATTTATCAAAAGTGATACAGTCTCTGGCACATCAGGAAGCTCAATAATCATTTGTTGAATGAATAAAACATACACTGTAATTTTATTTTTCCAGGACATATATAAAGACCAAAATAGAAAATTATCACTTTATCTCACATCTTTCATTTATTTATCTTCTCCACTCTTCCTGAACTTGCTTTGCTTGTAGGAAGAAATTAATAAACATTTGGTGATTATAATAGCAATAATGACAATAACAATTATTATAGTAGAAGTGACAGGAAGACAAATATCCTCATCAAAACAACTTACAGCATATCACTCATCATTAAAATCAAATACAGAAATATTAAGTGACTATCTTTGTATGTTGAGATTATGAATGGTTACTTTCCTCTTTATTTCCTAAGTTTTCCAATATTGGTTGGGAAAGTTTGGTTGTGCATTCACCAGTAAGCCTAAAAAGAATCAGTTCCTAATGCAAACAAAATCTAGACTGACTCCAGTAATTCATCAAAGAAAAATGAATCTCCTACTACAGGATATGTACATTTCGAAACCTCAAGGTTCAAGTATCTTGCTTTTTGCCCCCTATGTCCATAGTTTCAGATGATAACTTTCCTCTGTTTCCTCCGGCTGAAGACAACTACTTCGAGAATTGGACTGTATCTTTCTGAACCCACTGGGTGCTTGGATGAGGATAAAGAGAAAGCAGGGAGCCAAGAATGACAATGACCTCTCACCTTCTAGGCACAAAGCTGCCATTCTGGTGCTCAGTGTGTGTTTGCCACGGCCCTGCCCTAATTCCTACTCCAGTCTTAGTTCACAGCTGACAGAAGCAATGTCCTTGATTAGCAAGCCTGGCTTTATACTCTATCCTATGGTAGACACTCATGCACCCCCCAAAAAATATCTCATATTTTTTACATGAAACTATGTGTATCACAAACAAGGGGGTGATTTGATCTTATAAACAGTTCAAGCACTCAGTGAAGATAAAACCTCAAGAAGAAATCCATCTAAGTGTATCTATCAAGATAAGCCCTTCTCCACAATTTGATCAATTGGTTTGTACTCTGGATAAGTTCCAATTACCCGAGTACTGGTGTTTAAAAAGCATACATCCCCTTATGGCCTAAAATGGTCCAAGCCAGAGTCCAGAGATGAAGGTAGATGAAGAGGTGAACCTGTACCTAGAAACACTCACTCTGGTGCCCAGATTCAAAGATTCTCAGTGAATATTGCTTAACAGTACAGGATGCAAAACACTAGAAAGAATGAAACAGTATATGCCTTTCATCACTTTACTGAGTTATGCTACTGAAAAGAAATATATTTCTAGTGTTGATGTGCATAAACATGTTGACTATTCACACAGGCAAATTTTTAAAAGCATGTTTTAGAAACATACCTACCCATTTAAATACTGGACTTAAATTAACTCAAAAAGGAACATCTTGTGAAAGAAATAATCCCTTCTTTTCCTTAGTATCAGAAAGATTTTCTTCCTGAATCTTTCACTCAAATAAGAGTATATTTAGAGAACAAAACTCTTAATTACATTAAACAGTAAAAAGTAAACAATAAGATCCAGAACTCTGCTGCTTTCCTGCTCACAATAAAAATCGAATCCTTAGCTGAGCATTCAAGATTCTGCATTACTGATTTCAGCATTCTGGCCTCAATTTCACTAATCCCAACATTCATTCATTCATTCAGCAAAAACATATGGAACTATTCCAATAAACAAAGCTATAATGATCCCAATCCTTAAAAGATCGCATTAAAGTACCCTTCAGGCAAGCAGTTAATTCAGCCAATCCCCCAAACACTCGTTTGACAAATATTTACTGGATAATTTAAATACTGGGCACATTTTCAGACACTGGAAATACAGCAGTAAACAAAGGGACATCTTTCCTTTATGAAATTCACAACCTTGTGAATGAAGAAATGTGCCTTTCCCTTTGTATTTTTATGCTGTTTGTGTCAAGTTTCCCCCACTACCCTTTTCCTCCCAATACCTTCTCTTCTCCTTAGTAACAGTCCTACCAAATTCTACTTATACAGTACTTTAGATAACATGTTAGACATTAACTAAATTGCTGGTGAAGAAACTAAGACTTAACCAAGACTTAACACCTGAAGTGTGGGGGGATGCGAAGTATTGAGGGAGGAGGAGGGTCAGCTTCACCTAGGAAGTCAAAGAGAACTAAGGGATTCTGGACAGGAAATCAGTGATGAGGCCTGGAGTGCAATTGAGGATTTTATCGAACAAGCAAGACAGAAACCCAGTTACCAGACTGAGCCTCAAAGTTAAAATAAAACCAGCAGCAATGGTGCTTGATATCAAGTGATAAGAAGCTAACGAACCAGGGTTCTCAAAATTCTCCAAAGAGTGGAGCTGGCACCTCTGAGCAAGACTGAGCCTTTAATCAGAGGTCAAGTACTCTTCAGTGATGGAATGAAAAGAAATTTACCTTTGCAAATCATATATTTGATAATGGGGTTAATGTCCAAAATACATAAGAAACACACACAGTTCAATAGCAAAAATACATAACCAGATTTTTAAAGTTAGCGAAGGACTTGAATAGACATTTTTCCATAGACGCCATACAATTACCCAACAAATACATGAAAACATGCTCAACATCACTAATCATTAGGGAAATGTGAATCAAATGCACAATGACATACCACTTTACATCTGTTAGAATAGCTGCTACCAGAAAACAAGAGATAACAGGTGTTGGCTAGGTGGTAAGAAAAGAGAGTCCTTAGTCCCTGTTGGTGGGGATGTAAATTGGTACAGCCATTATGGAAAACAGTATGGAGGTTCCTTATGAAATTTAAAGTGGAACTACCATACAATCCAGCAATCTCACTTCTGGGTATATAGCCAAAGGAAATAAAACCAGTATCTCACAGAGACATACTCCCATTTTCCTTGTAGCATTACTAACAAGAGCAAGATACAGAAAGAGCCTAAGTGTCCATCAATGGATGAATGGATAAAGAAAATGTGATACAAACACACACACACACACACACAATGGAATATTATTCAGCCAGTGAAAAGAAGAAAAGCTTGTCATTTGCAATATGAATCAACTTGGAGGACAGTATGCTAAGTGAAATAAGCTAGACAAAGCAAGACAAATACTATATGAACCAACTTATATGTGCAATCTAAAAACGTCAAGCTCATGGAAACAGCAAGGAGAAGGGTGATTGTCAGGGACTGGGGAATGGGGAAATGGGGAGGCGTTGGTCAAAAGCTATAAACGTCAGATTCCAAGTTCTAGGGACCCAGTGTATAGCACGGCAACTAGAGTTACTAATACTGCACTGTACACTTGCAATTCACTAAGAGAAATCATCCATGCTCGGCACATACACACACACGGTAACTATGTGAGGTGCTAGATGTGTTAATTAACTTGACTGTGGTGACCATTTCACAGTGTGTATGTATATCAAACCATCACACTGTACACATTAAATATGTACAATTTTTATTTAGCAATTATGCCTCAATGAAATTTGGGGGTGAAAAAGCAGTTTAGGGGCCCAGAGTCAGGATTATTATATTGCGTCCTCAGATTCCCCAATGAAAAAAAGTTTAAGAAGTCTCTAACAAATTCCAAATTACCAATCGGCACAATTTCCCTTCCCTTTCCTGGTAAGTTAGTCAGAACGTAGAGAAGATAGGTCTAAGAAATTATACTCCAACAGCAAACAATAATGGAGGTGTTAGCAGTGATAAAAGTAACAGTACAAAAGTAACTGCAATAATAGTAACAATCATAATTATAGTGTCTATTGATCACCTAATATCTTAAAATACTTTCCATTTTACTATATCATTTCCTTTCATAAAATCCTATGAGGAAGGGAAGGCAATCATTACTTTTCTAAAGACATCAACAATATTAATTGCCTCATTTCATTATTACGGTGGAAGACGCAATTGTAGGGTAACTATCATTTATGTATAGGATTGTGTCTTAAGGAACGTGGGCCAGGCTGTAACTGGATCCTTAAGAAATCAGGGTATTTCCTCGAGCTGCAAATCCAGTGGTGAACAAGAGAATCCAATCTGGGATAGCAGGAAAAAGTGTTTCTCCCTGCCAACCTACCAAAGTTATTTAGGTTTAAGAAACATTTATATGTCTCTGAAACATCATCAATAAAATTCTTGAACTTCTTCTAAAAAATAGCTTTAAAAAAATAAGCAAAACTCAAATAAAATGCAATTGCAAGAATGCTACTAGTAATGTATCATAATCTTGAAAGCAAATCTAGTGTTCAAATGAAGCATCTATACAGATGAAGCTCTATAAAATGAATAGGTCTTTGTTTCTTTTTTCAGAATTCCTTCTTGATTTCATCATATACCTTCAACTACATCTCAAACTTGAAAACAAATCAGTAACAGTTATAAAATCTATAACCATTATTCAGATAAGGCACACTTAATACTACAGTATGATCTAGGCACAAAAGCCTAAGTACTATCAGATGCAATGGATATATTTCCACTTGAGGGAGAACTTGATGTTCATTTCTGTCTTCCAGATGTCAGAACGTGGATAAAGATAAAAGGTACTAAAACTAATTAATGTAAACCTCAATAGAAGCATTTCTAGTGATCAAGATAGCTATATACATAGTTCATGAACTGTATTAGTTCCATCTAGTTCAAAGCTTTCTACTTCCTGTCCTAGGCTCACTCCAGAAGATCTTTTAATACTTAAACAGTCTGGTGTTAAATGGAGTACATTCTTGAATTTTAGAAAGCATTTGAAGCTTTCATATTACCAATGAAAACACATTGGTAATACTATACTTACAAGTTAGAAGAAAATTATGAAAATATCAAGTAACAGTGAGGGCATTCACTGTTTCCACATGGTAAATCCTGCGAAGGAAGGGACAGCTGGGCACTTTATCCTAGACCTGAGGGGGTTGGGGAAAGGCCAGAGCCAATGGTTCACCCACCAGGTTGCCATCTGGCCTGGGACCAAGCAGAACAACAGAGCTGGGCAAAGGAGTCACTGCGTTGTGCCTCCACTGTGCATTAGCTTCATCCCAATGAACACTGTGTGGGTGCACAGTTGCACGCCATTCTCCCACTCTATGAACTCTCTCCCTGCGCCAGGAGGATGAGGGGAAGATTCCCTCACAGTAGGTGTTGGCCTGACCTCACTTCAGATACTCGTCCCAATTGTAAAAAAAAAAGGGGTGGGGAGAGAGCAACAGAGAGAGTTTAAATGAATTCTGCTCTATAAACTCCCAGAGAGCCCAGAATCCAAACCAAAATTGCAGGCAGAAGGAAAGATGCAGTTGGCAGGGGTCATGAGCTTGGCAGGAAAGGAAAAAGGAGGAATGGAAATCCTGAATCTCTTCACACACCATTAGAAATCTAAAATATGGGAGGAAAGCACTCAAGAAGGATGAGTCACATAACAACATATTCCTGTTTTATTTAGTAGCTTATCTGAAGACAGTGGTTGGCATGGCTTGGTGGTAAATGGGAAATAAGTGAATAGGTGTCCTTCTTCAGATCCTGGGCAAACAAAGCAATGGTCATGTATGCTAACAGAGACAAAGACATCCAAACAATTCTCAGAACCTTTTCCCGTAACTGGAAATTATCAGTGCTTTCCCTGAACGCCCAACCCCATGTATTGTAAGCAAGCTGTATAAATGAATCTAGCAAAAAATGTGAATGAAATATGTGAAAGAACCCCCCAAATCTCTATGAGAAACAATATTGCCTTTGTTTTGTCCCCAAGTGTTAGAGACAGGGATGTAGGCTGCCTGAGGAACACGTAATAGGATGTGACGTGCGCCAGGGCAAGCGTTAAGCTCCACGGGCATTTCTACCCCTCAGTCACTCTCTGCTCCACCTCTCCAAGGTATGAAGGGAGGGAATGCTGCTCCTCGGAAGCCTGAGCCTTTGGAACTGCAGTTCCTCTCCCTGAATAACCTCTCCACCAAAATACCACACTGGCCTGAAGTGCGCGTACCTGGAAAGCCGCCCAGAGGCCAAGCCTGCTTGATCCTGCTGGGTCGAGATGTCAGGAGAACAACTGTATACAGACAACGGCTATCAAAGGTGTATGCAGATAAATAACATCACTCACCTGGAGCACCCTTTCGAAGCCTTTTCAAAGTCTTTCAGCCGATGCTCTCTGTCTCAAGATCTTGGAAAACCAGTACTTCCTCTTTCACACTTAGAAGTATTCATCTTGAAACCATGTGAAGCACTGGTGTCTCATTCTATGGGTTTCTCACTCGTAAATCCTTAAACTAGCTCCTTTCCTAAGCACCTAAACCCACACTTCACTTCAAAATTCAACATGCTTACTCTCCCTTCTCCTCCTTTCCTGTCTGATGGCATGCAAGACTACCCAAATAGGCCCTCCCTGCCTCTCCGAAGACTCGACTCTGCAGTTTTGTACCATTTCTTAAATAGTCCCATACACCTTCAAGTTTATCTCACACTCCCAAAGTTAGACACACAGGTCTTCCTACTACCACATGTCTCTTAGAATTTTAAGCTATGTGGAACTCATTTTTATTTTGATATGGCCCTTTCCCAAGCTAGACAGCATCACTCATATATTTTCATACGATTCTGGAGTATCTGGGATCACATTTCTCCTCTGTATAAAGATATAACACCATTTTACTTAGCAAGAGTTATATTCTGATCTACTTTTCAAAACTGTTGATTGATCCCTTCACTCTCATGCAGAATTTTTCCTGCAACCAAAGTCACATGGAAGAAAATGTTGCTAGATGTTGTCTGAGAGCAAGTAACAGGTGAAAGTGTATCATCCACAAAGGAATTTAATATCATGTACTTGATGACATTAACATCCTAGTCTGAGCAATAGGGTTTCACCAGAAAAAGACAACAATAAAATACTCTAAGTAGACCTATAATTATACAGTAATACAATTAAAGCAATATATAGCAGAAATCAATCTTTATTGAAGGGCTTACACAAAGTGATTTTACACTGAGAAAATCCCAATGTTGAATATGCAAGGAGATTTTGATTAAAAAGTTTTTTAAAAGTTTTTAAGTTGTTTCCATAAAATATACAGAGATGAAGTCATGCTTTGGGGAAAGTTTAAAACTATTTCAATAACCGCATTTATAACTGTTTGATTATACAATGTATAATTTGGCACATAGAACATTTTTACATTACTTATCTATTAGAAACACATTTATGATTCTAGGATTTTAAAGTGAGGTCTGTTCCTTCTTATTGTCCTTAAATTATATGTCCTACTAAGAATTTTAAATAAAATTTGGACAGAGAAATGTAGGTAAAGTTACCATTATCAAACTAAAAAAAGTGCTACCATATTCTTATATCTCAGTCAAAATAAACCAAGAAAACCACGGGTTCTCATTCTGACAGAACTTTAAAGTCTCCATATGATCAAACATCACACTGACATTACATGCCTCCTAATGTGACACAATGGGACAGCACACCATCACTTATATATAGTACTCTTGCCAAAACTGTTTAATCTGTGTATTAGTTATCTACTGTCGTGTATAAATTTCCCAAAATTTAGCAGCTGGAAAGAATAATAGTAATTTATTAGCTCTCTCGGTTTCTGTGCACCAGGAATTCAGACAGACCACAGCTAGGACTGCTCTACTATACCTAGGGCCTCAGCTAGAACTGACCCATCTGATGGCCATTCATTCGAACACGTGGCCACCAACTGAGACCTTGGCTGGTACTATGTAACATCCTCACAGGGCCTGAGCTTCCTCACAGTGTGGAGGCTGGGTTCCAAAGGTCAGCATCCCAAGAAAGAGTTACTCGTAAGTGACATAGCATGGCTTCTACCTTACTTCAATTGTCACCTGTCACAAGTCCTTGCCCACATCCAAAAAGCAGAGAACAAAGACTCCACCTCTCAATTAGTGAACTGTCAGTCTTATTTTTTAAAAAAGGATGTGGGATGTAGCCAATATATTAGTGCAGCTATATCTTTGAAGATCAATCTGTCACAGCCTAAATCTAACGACTCTGAAACAGCCAAGACAAATTCATAATGTGCAACCTTCAACAAGACAACTGGCTTAAACGCTTCAAAAAATAAATTTGATGAAAGACAGAAAGAGGTGGCACATGTCCTAAACCTGTCCAACAGAACTTTCTGTAATGGTGAAGCTATTCTGTGCCGATGCTGTCCAACAGAGGAGCCACCAGCCCACGTGACTACTGAGCACTTGGAATGTGGCTAGTGCGACTGAAGAACTAAATTTTTCATTTTATCAAATTTTAATCTATTTAAATTTAAATAGTCACAGCATAGTATAGTCGCTAAAACTACCATAACAAACAACACAGGTATGGATCAGAAGAAGCCTGTCCTGAAAAGAGAGAATAATCCAACACAATGCATTTGCCTTGATTAGATCCCAGCTCAAACAAACAAAAAAAGCTATGAAAAGTAATTTTAGTTCAGCTGGAGATATTTGAAAATACACTATATAATTGATGATGGTATTGAATCAGTGCTAAAATTTTGAAGTATAAAAAATGGTACTGTAGCCCTGGCTGCTGTGGCTCAGAGGGTTGAGCACTAGCCTGCAAAACAAAAGGTTGCCTGTTCAATTCCTGATCAGGGCACATGCCTGGGTTGTGGGCCAGGTCCCTGACTGGGCGCATGCAAGAGGTAACCAATCAATATTTCTCTCCCTCTTTTTCTCCCACCCATGCCCTCCCTATGAAAATAAATAAAATCTTTAAAAAAATGGTACTGTGGTGATGCAGGAGAATGCACCTCTTCTTAGGAGATAATCAGTGCTGAAGTACCCTGATGTCTATAGCTTAGTATGAAATGATTCCCCATTCTTCCTAACAGTGAACTAAATGCCCTCTTTCTCCAATACACTAAAATGTTTCATACTCACCCACATCCCCCAACTCTACATACTTGCTACAAATGGTGACATGCCTTGCTCTCTTCTAAACATAGTTGATATAATAAAAAAATTTATATGGCTGGTGGCTGTAGCTCTCCTTCCAGGAATACCTGTTGGAATACCCATTTGTCAGTTTTAAGCTATGTGGAAGTATATTTTCCCAAAAGGATTTCCCAAATAAAAACATTTCAAGTGCAAAAAGATAGAATCATTTTTTCCCCAAGAGAATGAGACCCAGATACCTTTTTGGGTGTTAATTTACAAATAAAGTTTTTTACTCAGTTTAGGGTAATTTAAAGAAATGGTAAATATTACCTTAAAAAATAGAATCACACTATTCTTCCATTATAGTTGAGAAAATTAAAATCAAGGACTTATAGAATATTACAGTTGGAAGACATCCAATTTTTAAAGACTGTTCAGGATTGTACAATTAAGACTGAATAATCCTGGGGACATGGAAACAATTGGATTTAAGAATTTTAAAAGCAGAGATAATAACAATTCCCCAGAAAGTTACACAAAGTTGATATGTAGTCCTTCATACTTTAAGTGACAGAATTATCAGAAGCCAGTTTTCTTAAATGGGAGGAAAAGTTTTTTGTATATTAATATCAAACAAATATAATCTCCTTCCATTATAGTAATGATCTGGCTATCTACTTACATCCATACAGAAAAAACACTTTTTTCCTAACCCTTACAGGTGGATGGCTAACATTAAACAATACTGACATGTCTCACGAAATCATCTTAAAGATGATGCCAGGGAAAATATGACACAAGAGAGAAAAGACAAAGGGAGAAGGGGTGGCACTCTCTGCAGATTCCAGCTTTGCACATCTTTTGATTCAGTAGAAAAAAAAATAAAACACTAAAGGGATCAAAACTATTTCTTAGACACATATTATTTTAATCAGCTATACTTCTAAAACTCCCTAAGTGAAATTAAAATCACTTGAGCGTGTAAAAAATAAAATAAAAATTAGGCACAACTATGGTTGTTCATCACTGCAGCGGGAAACAGTTCTCTCTATGAGATATTTAAATTCCTGGTGAAGAGATTTCACGTTTCCTTTTCCCTATGCCCCCCAAATTAAACCAAACTCTTTGTCATCCCAGAAAATCTCACTTTATCTTCCATTAACCAAATCTGCATGAACTAACCTAAAAAAAGGACAGGAGTTCTCTTCCCACAGAAAAATGTTGGCAAAATAAATTGGTGTGTGCTTATCAAAAAGAATACAAAATAAGAGATACAATAAGGAAAATGTTACAAGTCATTCTGACATCATTAATACAAGATAGCAATTCTTCTGTGAATTTTACTGAGACTCATTAAAATAATTGACATGTTTGATATATACATAAAATAGGGAAGAAATAAATAAAAAATGAATTTCTTTTGAAAATATGCAAGGAGATTTTTGAAAATTTTAAGTAAAGTAAGAAAACTAGCATTATGGTTATCAATTAACATTCAAATGTTTAAATAAATATGGAATAAGACATTATTTTTGGCAGAAATTACAATAAAATATTTCCACAGTAAATCTTAAGTATCATATCTGGAAAGAAAACACTTTCAGATATTAACTTATAAAACACACTTATGATTTAAAATAGTCTCTATAAAATAGTGAAAATATTCAAGATTGTTAAATTTCTCTCAAACAATGAACATCTCTAAATAGTAACCATATTTTCAGTCCTTTGTCTAACACCAACATACACCAGAATCTCAGCAGAAAGCAAAATAAACTGAACACAGCACAAAAATACCCCACGTATTTTGACCAAAGCCCTGTTTCATTCTTTCTCAAATGTTTTTTGCAGTTACACTTAATTTTATCCTCAACAGCTGAATGCCCCAAATAGTTCCATTGTCATAATTATTTGTTATTTTTATATTTTAATTGGATTTTATTCATTATAAAAACCTGGATTAGGAATCACTTAAAAATAATACCCTAATAAGCAGCAGTGAATCCAATTCATGTTTTTAAATGTGCAAAATAAATTCAAAAAAGCCTGAAAAAATAGATAGCATTATTCACACTATTAAATTATTCACAGCTACCATGGAGCTTGCTAAAAACAATGTGCTGAAGTATGCCTTTTGAGGCCCTTTTCATGAGGGTTCAGTTCATTAAAATATCAGAAAAATCTCATTGTCTTACTCATAGGTTGATGTTTTATACAGACCTTGAAAACTCTACTCTACTGACAAGACGGGTGGAAAAAGAAAGTGGGAAATTGAAATACTCTCACCTTTATTCTCCTTTTATTTCAAGAATTCAGTTTCTTCACACAGTAAGTTATAAAACACCTTAAAACAATGGCTCACTTATTAGACCTGTGAGAAGTTTAAAGGGAGTAATCACAGTCTACACTTAAAAGACTAGGAAGGACTTGAAAAACAGGCATGTTTGCCAGAAGTTTTATCCTAAATAACAGAGTACATTCCAATTGTCTCTGTGATTAAACTTTTTCAGAGTACCTCAATTTAGGCTCAGTAAAAACTGTGGGCAGTATTATAATTTTCCTTTTTAGACTGAGAATTGAGGTGTTATTGGTATAAAACTCATGAGGAAATCTACAGGACAGAGGCTCATTTATTTCATTATTTAACAGATACTGAGCTTCCATCGCACATGAAATCACCACTCCAGGCCTTGTGGCCTGTTCATAAGGAAAAAAGGATCCTGAGAAAACATATTAGGGGGCAGAGGGCTATCAGAGAAGGTAAAGATGGCACAAAATAAATTTGCCAAATGATAGATTATATTTGCATACGCAGATAGGCTTAAAAGACTTTCCAAGTAAAGAAAGCAAGAAAGGACAGAAATTAAAGGCAGAGAAATTGGACATTGTGGGGGACGTGTATAGTGCTTCGCTTTGGCTACTCAGTAATTTACAGGAAGGAGAGTAGTGGGGCTAAAGTTAAAGTGAAAAGAAGTGACCAGGTTATGGAGGACCTCAGCTGAATCTTCTGCTGGCCATTTTTTAAGTAATGGACCACATGTTCTGAGCTCGGCTGTAACAAAACTGAACTGGAAGTAGTAATTAAAATAAACTGAAGTAATATTGAGGCAAATGCAGAGACCCTTTAGGAAGTAATAGTTTATGAAAACAGTTACATGGCCTGAAAACAATGAACAGGGACAGACAGAGCACACACAACAAGGACATGTACTGGATAAAACCAGCAGGATTTGGCAACAAATTAGATACAGCAGTTAAAGGAGAAGGGGTCAAAGCTGTGTCCTTCTAATGGGTTAGAAATTCTCCCTACCACTGAACTATTTCCAAAGCTACCTCATTGTAAAGGTTACTTGTGCTATCATTGAGAGCTAATTTCAAAATACAGAAGAAAGAAGGAAACCTATTTTATGTAATTTAATCATGAATTCAAATGAGATAACATAAAGAAGTCATCCCAAATTCCCTTCACTCTATCCTTTTTCTTTAAGTCCCTGGATACAAATTAGGGTAAACATACCTTACATACAAGTCATTCAAGTGACAAAGGAAACACAAAATTCAAGTGTCATCTATAACTTTCCTTTTGAACTACAGGCAATAAGCCACTGAATATGAGAAGAGTAAGCTTTGCCCAAACACAGAGTAAGGGTTGGAACAGCACAAGGTTAGCACTCCGGATGGAAAAGCTCTGCTCTCTAGAGAACTGTGGATTCAATCTACTCCATACCAACACAGGGGAGCTCAATTTTGGACACGAACCAATGTGCTAGTCCTATCCCACGCAATCCACCATAACAATGTGTCACCAGAAAGAGCAAAACTATCCCATGAACCATGGCTGAGTGAACTTTTGTCCTTCATGCTTTTTGCCTTCTTGTTTTAATTTTAGAACATTTTACCACCAGACTCTAAACTCAGTTTAATTTCAGTCATATCACTTTAGTAGATGATATGAAAAAAGAATCAATTTATCAGCACATTAAGACTTGGGGGAATAGTTTAGGATGCCAAAAATAATATTGACAAAACACAAACTTAAATAGCATAAACATAATTTAAGATCAAGATAGCTGAAATGACATAAGCCAACTTAATCACTTTATCATACAGAAAAGAGTGTCTTCTTTTGGCAAGAGGAGTTGTTCTTTTACCCCTGAATCAGCAAAGGGGAAGAGAGATGAAAACCTCTCTCCTGAGGGGAAAAATGTATTGCTTAACCACACGAGAAAGGCTAGAGGGAATATTATTCAAGAGTTTTTGGCAACAGTAAGGGTAGAGTAAGTTTCTCAGGTTCCCAGATGGATTTCATGATTCTTGCTCCTATTATGAAAAAAGAAAACTTAAGTCACTATAATTCAGCTCTATTGAGGGTTAAATAAATGTGTGCAAACTCACCTGAGAATATAACGTATTTTTACAATGTTTGGGAAAATGGTTTCAAGCAGAAAACTTTTCTTCAACTCAGTCAACAATGTTACAGGGTCTCTACATTTAACCATACCTAAACTTTGGCATTGGACAGAAGGTTTTTTTAAACTTACTACTCTTCAAAATTTTATATGTATAGCTCTAGTAAGGTATAAATATAAGTTAAAAAGTAGCTTTTCAGTATCAGAAATCCTGTAATAGATCACTCTTCAATCCATTTGTTATAATATGCAGCTTTTCCACCTAAATGATTTCCAGATAATGGAGTACCTCTTAAAAATAGTTTTTAGTTATTTTGTTACTTTCATTTCCATTTTAATAGAAATTTAAAAAATATTATTATAATGATTTATATATCTGTATATTATTTTATAGGATATTTATTGCTTAATCACTTAAATAATCTTATTAATGCCTTTACTTGCCAACCTTTCTACAGAGAATGTTGACTTTAACATAACCATTTCTCTTTTTTATCCAGTTTTATTAAGATATAATTGGCATGTAACATCACATAAATTTAAGGTATACAGTGTGATAATTTGATAAACATATATATTGTGAAATGAGTACCACAAAAACTTGAGTTAACAACTCCAGGACCTCACATAATTAGCATTTTTTGTTTGTTTGTTTATGTGGTAAGGACATTTAAGGTCTACTCTCTTAGCAAATTTCAATAGAGGGGTGGGCAAAAGTAGGTTTACAGTTGTAATACAAATAAATAATAAACAATACAAGAAAAAATTGTTTTGTATACTCAAAGCTGTAAACCCTACTTGCCCACCCTGTATAATACGGTATCATTAACTCTATTCACAATGCTACAAATCAGATCCCTACAATGTATTCATCTTATAACTGGAAGTTTGTGCCCTTTGACCAGTATCCCCTATTACCCCAGCACCCCTGACAACCACCACTCTATTGTTTCTAGGAGTTTGACATTTTAGATTCCACATGTAAGTGAGATCATACAGTATTTGTCTTTCTTTGTCTGACTTATTTCACTCAGCATAATGTCCTCAATGCATCCATGGTATCCTTCTTTCCAGTGGCTGAATAATATTCCATTATATACTTATATAGCTCACATTTTCTGTATCCATTCATCTGCCAAGAAATGTAGGTGATTTCCATGTCTTAGCTATTGCAAATAATGCTATAGTGAATATGGGGATGCAAATATCTCTTTGAGATCCTAATTTCATATTCTTCAATTATAGTATATCCAGTAGAGTGACTGCTGAGTTACATGGTACTTCTATTTTCATATTTTTAAGGAACCTCCATACTGTTTTCCATAATGGCTATACCAATTAGTATTCCAACCAACAGTGCACAAGGGTTCCTTTTTCTCCACATCCTAACCAACACTTATTTCTTGTCTTTTTGATGATAGCCATTCTAAAAAATGTGGGGTGATATCTCATTGTGGCTTTGGTTTATTTTCCTGATAATTAGTGACACTGAGCACATTTTCAAGTACCTGTTGGCCATTTATATGTCTTCTTTGGAAAAATGTCTATTCAAATCCTCTTCCCATTTTTTAATCAGATTATGTGTTTTGTTTTTTCTATTGAGTTGTATACGTTCTTTATATATATAGGATGTTAACCCCTTATCAAATTCATGGCTTAAAAATATTTTCTCCCACCGCTTAGGGCTTAGGTTGACTTTGCATTTTGTTGTTTCCCTTGCTGTGCAGAAGCTTTCTAGTTGGATGTAGCCTCATTTGTTTATTTTTACTTTTGTCATTTATACTTTTGGTGTTGTACCCAAAAAGAACGTTACCAAGGAGCTTTTCCCTTATACGTTCTTGTAAGTGTTTTATGTTTTCAGATCTTCCATTTAAGTCTTTAATCCACTTCAAGTTAATTTTTGTGAGTAGTATATAAGATAAGGGTCCAATTTCATTCTTTTGTATGTGGACATCTAGTTTTCCCAACCATGGAAAAAACTATCCTTTTCCCATTGAGTATTCTTGGTTCCCGTGTCAAATATTAGTTGGCCGTATTTTCATGGGTTAATTTCTGGGTTCTCAATTCTGTTTCATTGGTCTATGTCTCTTTTTATGCCAGAACCATAGTTTTGATTACTGTAGCTTTGTAATAGTTTGAAATCAGGAAATATGATGCCTCTAGCTTGTTCTCTCTGAGGACTGCTTTAGCTTTTCTGATCTTTGTGGTTCAATACAAATTTTAAGATTGTTTTTTATTTTTCTGTAAAAAATGCTGTTAGAATTTTGATAGAGACTGCACTGAATCTATAAATTGTTTTGGGTAATAAGGGCATTTTAACAATATTAATTCTTCTAATCCAAGAACACAGGATTTCTTCCCACTTATAGTTTTTTCAATCTCCTTCATCAATGTCTCACAGTTTTCAATGTACAGGTTGTTCTAAGTTATCATATACGCTGGGACAAAGTCTAAGAAGCTTGTGCAACATTCAGGTATAGCCAGAAATACAGCGTTGGAGCTCAGGAGAACAACAGCATCAGCTGGAGATAAAGAATTGAGAATCAATGCTCTAATTAAAACAATGTGAGTCCTTGAAGTCACCTTGGAAGATAATAAAACATAAAATGAGATGAAGCCTGAGAAAATAATTGTGGAAAAGTCAGAAACATCTCAACTTGAGAGTGTTCAAATTATGAACAAAACCAAGAATTGAGGCCCCCATAAAATAATGTACTGACTCCCCTGCTACCAACAGATGGTGCTAGAACTTACTTGAGAAGATCATTGTGGAACACCTTTTAGATACCTATTCCACTCCAAAGAGCAGAGCTTCAGAATTAATGTCTAAGTGCAGATGGATAACAAACACAGGATGCAAACCAAGAAAGGATAGCACTATGGGAGCCAAAGGAAGAGAGCATTCTTTAAAAAAACAAAGTGGCCATTAAAAACATGCATCCATTTAGCAAACAGACAATCTACACAGCACTAGAAACTCTAGGTGATACAAACTCAACAGTGAACAAAACACAATCCATGTCCTCTAAGGGCTGACAAGTACATGCTGCATTAAAATCAAGACAGATAAAACTAAATGTTTTCCTTTTGGTTTGGCTTTCAGAGGATTACAGATGACCTAGAGACATAAGCTCAGGCACTAGGCTACAGTGGGTTGGTTGACTAGCGTAGGGCAAGTAGAAACAGGCAGAAGATTCTGGTCAAGATTCTTAGCTGGGAACAAGACAGAAATAAGTCAACAGCAAGAGGACATTAAGAGAACAGTTTCCAGATATGCGTAATACCACACTAAGAAACACAAGAACTACAGGAGCTTGCTATATAAACACTTGGACACAGACATGTACGTGTAAGAGAGAGAACAACATTTTAAACTGACTCCAAAATATACTGTATGAGACAGAAACCTAAATTACTAAAATTACATTTCGATGTTATTGATTTTTATTATTGATGATTCTCTGACTTCAATTTGGTTTAAGTAAAAGTTGAAAATTAGAAGGCAATTATGAGGCCAAAGAACTTCCATCATCCTGAGAGGAAGGAGGAAAATGAATGAGATACCTTGACGCAGTTTGGTATTTAAGATATGCATGGGACTAATTACCTATTAAAGGGACAGGCATAAAATATTTTAGAACTGGATTTATGAGACCCTTCAGGAGATGCTGGAGAGGTAAGAAAGTGTTGGGGGTGGGAACAGACACACAATGTGGCAGAAGCAAGTAAGTATCCTAATTACAAGTCCTTATTAGAAAAAGAGTGTGGTTTAAGTCTAGCTCACAGAGGTCTGTATCGGTTTAATTACTGCAGGAAATAATCTTGGCACAACATAATTCAACGTATAGTATGAATTATATGCAGAAGAAGTTCCTATCCATGTCCAGCTGGTGTATACAGAGGCAAAATGGCAATGAGAAGTCAGTGTATGACCAAACAAAACTGATTTGTATTGGTGTCTAAAAATTCTCATTTCTGCAGTAACAATTTATGAAATTTATAACAGGCTGAAATCTTATGTGACTTTAATAAACATAACCAACTACATGTATTCATAAATATTTGTTTAATGAGAGAAAAACAGCCTCATCTTACCTGGACAGAACTGCCACCAGAAACGCATGAACTAATTTACTGCAGAACAAAAGCACAGAAATGATTCTACCATCACTTAACAATATATTCACATACTACTTTTTTCTTTAAAATTAACATCTTTAAAGAAGAAAAAAGTCTTCAAAAAAACCTTCAATATGCCCTCAGTTTGTTTAATCAGATCATCTGGTAAATATTTGTTTGAGAGAAATATAAGAAGGAATTGCCAAAATGAGGAAATAATAAACTAAGTAATTAAGTTTTCTTTTAGAACAAAAGTGCTTCTATGCTATGCATGTGGCAAAACTGCAGAAATGGATTTATATATCTACCCCTTCCTCGTTCTCCCTCCAATACCCCAACTTGTACACAAGCCTAGGGCTATTTAAGCTAACAGCATACAGCTATAATTCTCTAGTTAAGTAGACAAAGCTTGGAAATTTAGGTCACAAGGCTGTCACTGAGGCTTCAAATCATCTGCCTGGCAAGTGTGTATGACTTCCTCCTCCCTGTGGTCCTGTTACATACTGTCCAATGGGCAAGATAAGGAAAAGGTTATCAGGGCTTTCTATAATAGCTACAAAAATACTTGATCCAAATCACTAAGAATATGGGAAAACTTAGGCACATTTATCCTTCTACATTCAACAAGTAATCAATGATTTGATAAATTTAATTCAGAACCTTCTTTGTGCAGTTATTTTTTTTAGTTCAGTGCCAATCATGGTCCTACCCATACATGTTTATGATTTAAAAGCAATTCTTGATTATGTTTCCAAACAATTAAGTTCTTAGCAATGCAAATGAAGAAGTTTTTTGAAATAGATAGTAATAAATCTTTCATTCATAGTAGCTAACTAGAAACACATGAGCCAATACATTGTGGGGATCATTTCAATGGTGTGTAATCTGAGAGGTGTGTTAGAAAGCATTTGGTCCACTAAGGGAGAAGTTCTCCACATTTTTCTTTATTGTAAGTAAAGAACAACGCAATGCTGCTTCATATGGCAGTGTTAAAGTTAGCCATATTCCAAACTTAAGAGGTATTTCCCCATCTTTACAGTAACACGTTACAAATATCCTGAGGTTTTCAGTATGACCTTCTTTCCTAAACTTCCAGTCTGATGTGATTTTAAATTGACCTTAATAGTCAAAAATCTTCTTCTTTTTAAAGATTTTATTTATCTTTAGAGAGAGGGGATGGGAGGGAGAAAGAGAGGGAGAGAAACATCGATGTTAGAGAGAAACAGTGATCAGTTGCTTCTTGCACACCCCCACCCAGGGACCTGGCCCGCACCCAAGTATATGCCTTAACTGGGGATCAAACTGGTGACCTTTTGGTTTGTGGGAGGATGCCCAACCAGTCAGGGCACACCAGTCAGGGCAATAGTCAAAAATCTTTCAAAGGGAGTACTAGTAAACTATAATTTTTCCCAAAGCTGTTCAAAAATAACAATTGTTCCTTTGTAGAATTATTGTAAAATTACACATAATTTGGAAACTGACTTATAAAAATCCACACCATCAATACATGTAAAAAATTATTAATATAATACAGAATGTGATATCTTCACTCTTTTAGGAATTAAAGAAAAAGAAGGAGGGAGAAGAGGAGGGAAGAAAGGAAGGAGGGAAAGGCCAAAAGCTTATTCTTTATTTTACACATTTTGGATTGTTTACCTAAAATTTATGCTTCTTTATACTTCTTTTCATTGAGGTTTCTGCCACTGTACACTCAGTAAAGATAGGAATCTTGTCTGTCTTGTCAATTACAGTATCTTCATTATTTACTACTATGTCTAATGCTTAATAGGCACTTATTTAATATTTCTTTATTAAGAGATAAATTTCACCAACTAAAACAATTATTTTTTATTAAATAAAGCTGTACATATCCAGGACTGTTAGATCAGGAAATTAGAGTGGGCTGAATAAAGCCAAAGGGCCTGCTATCGGTACAGCCAAATCCCTAATGTCACACAATTACCTCACCACAAGAAGGATCACTGGATAAAGCTGAAATGGATCAAACAATATCTGTCACCATCATAACAAACAAAACACACCTTCACACACAGCAGACAGTTCAATACGTATTTTATTGTATTCATATGCATTTGTGTACACATACCTCTTCTATAGTTTCTCTTTTAAAGAAATTTACCCAAGTATTACCCATTCCAGCCACTGGTATGGTTGACAGCAATAATAAAAATTTAGTAAGAATATTAAAAACACTGTTGGCTGAATTAGTTTCTTTGGTTTTTTTTTTTTTTTTTTTGCTTTTTTAAAAAATTATTTTATTGTTGTCCAATTACAGTTGTCTGCATTTTCCCCCCCACTCTCCCCACCCCAGCCAATCCCACCTCCCTCCCTTGCTTCCACCCACCCCCTTGGTTTTGTCCATGTGTCCTTTATAGTTGTCAGAAACGTCTTTGGTCTTTTTAAAATTTAGCCATGTTCTCAGATCAACCCCTTGCAAAAATCTACAGATTCCTGTCCTCCTCTGGATGGGAAAAAAACTCAGCATGCTTGGATCAGCTACCTAATATAAAATGCTTCTCCCCAAATTCACATCTGCCTTCTCAAACATGCAACTGTATCAGCCTCCATGGAGAGCAAGCATTTGTTTCACCAAATGTCTAAAATTCAACTAATGCCCACATTACACTAACGAAATCAATGTTAGCTAGAAAGACCTGGCTTGGGGTGAGCAATGGGGAAAAAGGTGGGACAACTATAACTGAATAATAATAAAAAAGTGAAAGATGTATTCCAGTTAAAGTTAATCACTGTTAATGTATTTACTCTGGACAAACCCAGATTTCATTATCTTCATAATGAGGCTTTACTACTTCCAAAATGATTTACTTACTACCCAAATAAAATGAGGTGATGAGAGAGCTTCAATCACGCCTTTGTTTCACACCCTCCAGCAGCCTCAACTTAACGGGCACTGTCACAACCACCGTGAATGCCTCTTTTACTCCGACTTCGCGCTCCAGGACTGAGGTCTCACCAGGCGGTGGAAAAGAGAACAGTGACTGGGAAGACAGAGAAGTTATGAAAGATACAGTTTTAACTGAAGTTGTGTGAGGACTGAAAAAAGCTGTCAGACACTGGGGCTAGAGGATGGGGTAGAGCAGGGAGGAGAGAGGCAGGAGGGAGAAGGGGTGCCAGGAGAAAACCCACACGATCACTTATCTGCTTCACGATTTTTATAAGGCTACTTTCTACACAAGACCATGGAAGTGGCAAGTCTTAACATAGTGTGCAAAAATGTGAAATACAGGTAAGTAAAATCGGTCTTAAACATTTTGCTCCTAGGATTTGGATAAAAACATAAGAAAATTAGAATAACATGAAAAGATGATATTATAAATACTTTATTCTATAATTCTATAAAGATAGCAAATATACTAATAAACATAAAATATAAAACTGATATTTTTATAGTCTTTATACATTGTTGTTCAGTTTTGGCTCTCACAGATTATTCATTTTAAAACAGAAGATGAGATTTTAAGCATATTGTGAATTAATGCACATTAAAATCTTTATAAGGTTATTTTCCAATAATTAAAAACACCGTCTTTAACATTCATTCTTCAGGCACAACACATTAATTCTACATCTTTACAGGCATGGATATCACGTGAATAATGTTACGAGATTTGGCCCAATGACTAGATTTTTAACACAGGAAGAATTCCGTTGATTTTAAATTATTCACAACCTAACAAGGCCCCACAAAAGAGCTAAATAAAAGAACTATCAACAAAATTAATGTTGTCCCTAGACTAACAGGATCCTGATATGCAAAAAGCATTTCAGCACTAATTGTAGTACACAGTACTGAAAATAAACATACTATACATCAGAAGTTCTGGTAATGTAGGTAAACACACTAAAATAATAAGACAACTTAACCTTAAGATAGAATTTCTAAATTAAAGATAATATTGTTAAACCTCAATATACAGTTAGTCATAAAACACTTAAAAGTTCTGAAAACACACTGGAAAGAGAAACTGGAGATTACTCACATATCCAAAAACACAAACAAACTAAGCATGCTGATACAGGGCGGTGGGTGTGTACATATAATAATGTTCTATTTTCTTCCACTACGAAAGTTAAATGTATCTTCCCTCTCTATCATAAGTATATCTTTCTTCACATCTAAAACTGTCTTACTGTCTCATGTCTAAAATTAAAAGCATCTTATTGTCTGGTGAAAACCATTTTATCGTCTCCATATCTAAAATTATTATATAATCTCAAATGTAAAAATTAATGTAGAATACTAAATAAATTGTATTCAGTGTCTTTCCAAAAGTGACAAATTTCACTTCTCTTTAGAGAATTGTTTTTGCCACGTGTACTTTATTATAAACATTTTATTTTCTAGAGAAAAATAGAAACAATATGACAAAACATTAGAAATATTAGTCAACAGAAAAGTTACAATGTTTAATTATCACAAGTATTTCAGATAATGGAAACATTCTATTATTGCACTAAATCAATAAATATATCAACATATATCAAAATATATCAATAACACACATGTATTTCTAGAATAAGAAATAATATTCTAACAGAGGTAATAGTCTAATGGTGCTAAAAAATCTTCTAAATAAAATAAAATTCACACATCAATAGCCTTCAATAAAAAACATTAAACATATTTTCTAAGTTTAAAATGTTTTTCCTGCTACAGATCTTCATCTTTTTTCTATTCTTTTCTGCTCTTTCTTTTCCCCTTATATTAAAAACACAACTTTTCAACTATAGAAGTCTGACCTCTTATCAAGTACATAATTGACACAAACAAATTATTTTAGCACATTCCCAAGTATTAAGTTTTGGGGTACGATCAGAAATTGCTTGTGGTTCTTAGAATTCTGAATAGGTTAGTATAGAACTAGATAATACCTTTGTGGAATTTAACATTCTGATTGTTGCTATGCTACCGAATATAAGCATGGTTTGAGACAAGACCTCTGATTTCACCCCAAAACACACAAGTCCTTTTCCTTAAGAAACTCACTTGAGAATCACAGGACTGAAAAAGAATTCAAGAATGTATCTACTATATAAGGACTATATTCAGAAAGCCATAATATAATGTTGGAAGAGGAGACTCGTGCAATTCTTAAGACAAGTTTGGTGTCTTTATTCTTTCCTAAAATGAAAACCAGCTGGCTCTTCAGTTCTCTCTCATAATCCTGTAGGCTCTGAGTGCAAGAAAGTGAAGCATTTCCCACCACTCCCGTCATGCCCACACATTCCGCACATGGCAAGTATATTCATACTTTCAGTCTGGGCCTCAAAAACTCAGCCTATAAAACTAATGTCACAACCTAAAGTAAAGGCTTTTCTTTTTTTTTAAATAATTTTAAAAATTTAAATTACAGTTGATATGCAATATTGTATAGTTTAAGGCATATGACATAGCGATTAGATATCTATACAACTTACAAAGTGAGCCCCCTGGTAAGTCTAGCACCCACCTGACCCCACAGAGTTATTACATTACTGACTACATTCTCTGTACTGTACACCTTACATCACTGTGAATATTTTTTAACTGCCAGTTCTATTTCTTTATCCCTCATCTTTCCCACACAACTTTCCCCCTGCCCTCTGGCACCTATTAATTTGTTATCTATATGCCTGAGTTTGTTTCTCTATTGTTTATTTGGGGGGGGTTGTATGTTTTTTAGATTCCTCATATAAGTGAAATCAGTGAAGGCTTTCCTGACTCCCTCAGCCACCGTGAGCCTCTCCTTTCATACATATATGTGCTGGGATATTTTTTTTTCTTTTAACCTACTCCTCAACAACTTTGTCAAGTAGGCACCATTAGAGTTTCCACTTCTTAGATATGAAAACTAAGGCAGATAAGGTGTCTCTGATTTCAAAGTCCATTACTTATTTGTTTAAAAGATACTCCCTTTAGTTCCACACCCTACTGAAACACCTGCTTCCCTCAATTCTCTGGCTTCCCTGATGGCAGAATGCAGGGATCCCGCCTTACTCAGCTTTCTGTTCCCAGGGTCTGGCACAGAACAGATACTCAACAAATGTGGGAGGGAGGGAGGGAGAGAAGGAAGAAGGGGACATATGCTGTGCTGTGCTTCAAGATAACTGAGACTTAGTTCCCTGCCCTCAAGAAACTTGTAATTCAGTGGAGGAAAGGAGAAAACAATTAACTATCATTGCTTCTTTTTCTTTTTCTTAATCCCCACAATTTCCTCTCTCTAAAGGAACCTCATTCTACATAAACGCATTCCAACACTTCATACCTCAGGGGGATGTACATCAGTCAACTGAAAAAAAATTAAAAGACCCTCTGTGGATCTCAAAAACACAATCTTTTGATCCATTCTCACTTA
>CM052539.1:24345885-24573967 GCA_028533065.1 Trachops cirrhosus
TGCCTTAAAGAGCTCTTGTGAGAATTAAGAGAGAGAATGTATGTAAGACTTAACAGTCATAAAACTAGGTGTGAGTTTGATTGTGTCAGATCTCTCTAGATGCTTCTGGAAGGCTATTGGTTCTAAGTGTAGTATTACAATACAAATACTTCTGGTCCCGACACCAATAACACAAAGTGTTTATCAAAAGAAAGGTACTTGAAGAAAGCGAATTGTTGCAAGAGTAGTGGCCTGAGAGAGATTCAACATCATTCCTATACAGTTAAGCCTCAAGTTTCCAGATGGCACATACATCATCTGCTTCTTCTCAGAATACACACTACAGATCCCTCATTTCAGATCCTCTTTGTGAAAAAGAAAACTTTATGATCTAAAAGAACTGACAGATATTTTTCATGTTAACAATTCCCTTTTCCACCAAGAAGAATCTCTGAGTTAGCGTGAAAGAGGGAAATGAATTACAGTTGGTACTCAATGTTCACAGGTTCTGTATCTATGGATTCAACCAGAAGATGATAAGAAATATTCAGGAAAAAAAGTTAAGCTGTTGCTGACATGTACTATGTAGTTAGACCTGGGCTGGTTGCATCAACACCAAACAAGCCAGACTGGAAGAAAATATTTGCCAAACACATGTCTGATAGAGCGCTTGCACCATCATGGGTGAGCCTTCCTCTGAAAGCACAACCCCGGAGCTGTTCCTCTGCCCCCTCCAACTGCTCTCCTCCTTGGCAGTAATCTGGGCACCAGCTAGTTACATAGCAGTCATTTCCCTCACTTCTCATCTTTTGGCCTTGCCTTTTTTTCTGGACACTTTTGCCCCTCCTCTCAGGAGACACTGCCAGGAGCCTCCATGGCTACCTGGAAGGAGGCAGGATAGGGCTACAGGGCTGGGATCCTCTGCTCTCCACTGGCTAGGGGAATAGACAGGCCACGTGACTCCCAGCTCGCTAACCTTTGTGGCCAGTGTAGGAGTGGCTGGTTATGGGCCCTTGGCTGGTGGCAGATGCTGTACCCCTTAATGTATTTCTCTGCTGATCCTGTTCTTGAGAAATTGGGGGAGGGTGTCCTACACTAGGATGTCCCTACCCTCCACCTGAGTTGTATATATTTTTACAGTGGGTTTTATTTTATTATTATTATTTTGTGTGATGACTCTACCCCTACTTACCACCACCATTCCCAAGGCATGCTCTATAGCAAGTGGAGCTCTTGGGTCCCAGGAAGGGGCCTTACCAACCTCAGTCCTCCTACTTCTAAGCCCAGCTTCAAGTTCTTCCTCCTTTCTTCCCTCCCTGTTTCCCATGCTATGGAATAGCCTTGGTGCTAGGAGGGCATGCCTTGGCTCCAAAAAGGGGTAGTGAGGTGCCTGGGAACTCCCAGGCAAAGTGGCTCCTCCCGACCCAGTCCCCTACTCTTGCAATTAGTTTCTCCTCTGGATCAAACAAGTAATAAAGAGAATGATTGGAATGTGGGGTAAAATCACTGGTTACCAGGATTAGCAGTAAGGGAATTAATAGGCAGAGCACAGAGGATTTTTTAGGGCAGTGAAAATAATCCATATGATACCATAATGATGGATACATATCATTATACATTTGTTCAAATCCGTAGAATGCACAATGCTAAGAGTAATCCCTAAAGTAAACTATGGTCTTTGGGTGACTATGATGTATCAGTATAGGTTTCTCAGTTCTAACAAATGTACCACCCTTGTGGGGGATGTTGATAATGAGGGAGGCTATGCATGTGTAGGGGGCAGGGGTACATGAGAAATCTCTGTACCTTCCTCTGAATTTTGCTATGAACCTACACTTGATCTAAAAAAAATTAAAGTCTTAATTAAAAATAAATGAATGAATATACATTTGTATTATTTGTATATACAGTATATTCAAATGAATGAATACACTGCTTATGCATGGAAAAAAATCTTTTCCTTTTCTGTCTTTTTTAATATTCAAGAATTAGTTTTTCACAAAGGAAAGAAAATCCAAGTGTTACTTAAGTAAAAAGCATTTAAAAAGAAGGCCTAAATCTTTTAAAGAATTTGATAAGTGTGAAGTGGTCACTCATCCAACAAATACTTTGGAGACAACTAACTATAAGTTAAAATAATAATTTAGTTAATTCCAAGATTATAGCTGAGATAAGAAGGTAAATCCAGTGAAAGAAGGAAAAAAAAAAAAAAAGACCACATGAGACACACAGGAGAATTAGTGAAAATCTCAAAAAAAAAAAAAAAGGATGAAACAAAATAGAAAAACAGAGGCCATTTCTCAGTGGCCTCTTTAGGGAAGAAGTTCTTCGTCTTGTATCCTATACTTGAATGGTTGTATAGAGTTCACATTCATATCTACAGAAAGGTGAATTAGATCATCTGAAGTGTTCTCCAGCTACAACACAACTAGATCCTGCACTGCTGGACTCTCAGGAAGTGAAGGAAATCTCTAAGAGTCCAAAACACAAGCAAAGCAAAACCACTGACACTGGTGTGGTGAGCAATAACATTTTAAATAAGTCTTAAACCAGCTGGATGAGGAAGCTGATCTTTAAATTTCCATATGTTAGCCAATCACCCCAAAGGGAAATCACAGTAGTCTCAGATTCTTGGACCCCTAGCTCCTAAAAGAGGTACATGTATGCAAATTCTATCTGGAGATGAAAAACTTTAAGTTAATATCCCTATATTCCCACAAATTAACATCAGCCAAATAGGAATTCCTAATCAAAGACCATAGACATATAAGAACATTAATCAATATGAGTGAGAATAAACAATAAAAAAAGAAAAATTAATAAACATTTAGATTTGTGAGCAATAAAACTATGATCTAGCTGTTTAAAGAAATAAATAATAAAATCATATAAAAAGGTATCTTAAATGACCAGGCAAACATGAAAGGGAATCCACCAGAACTTTTGGAAAGGACATAATGTATTTCCTAAAACTTGAAACTCAGTGGGTTAGACACAGTAGAAGAGAAAAACATAAGCTAGATATGAAGAAAATGTCTAGAATGCAAGACAGATGGGGGAAATGGTAAAGATGAGAGAGATGGAGAATAGAATAATATGAAGATTTAATGTTTATCTAATCAGAATTCCATAACAAGAGACTAGAAAAAAGTGGAGTAAAAACAAGAAATAGTTTATATTATAGCTAATAATGTTTCAAGATTACTATAGCACATGAAACCACCAGGAGAGGAAACCAAACCAAGATACACTGTAAGGAAACTGTAAAACATCAGAGGAAAAGTCCATCTTAAAAGCATGGAAAGAAAAGAGAAATTTATCTATTGAAATACACAGGAAGTATACCAGAGAATTTTCAACAGCAATAATGGCAGCCAGAAGACCATAGAATATCTTCTAAAGGCTGGGAAAAAAAACTGTCACTTTATAATTTTGTGTCTAAAACAGTTACATTTCCATAACAAAAATGGAACTGAGAATTTTCCAATAAATAAAAACTTTCCTTTTTACCCTCTTCACCAGATTAAGACCTAAAGCACACTTTTGGGTAGATAAAATTACCCAGTAAGAAATACTGAGATACAAGAAAAAATGGGAAGCAAATAAATTGATAAACATTTGGGTTAATCTAAAGGAATTCAGTCTGTATGAAACAGTAATGTCAAATTCGTGGGGATATAAACACAATTTAAATATTGGACAACAACATAGAAATCAGGAGGAGGATGATCAGTTAAACTAATCTGAGGTCCTTGTTTTGAGGAGGTTAAGATATTAATTTTAAGCATCCTTAAGAAAAATATTTACAATAAATTTTGAAGAGAAACTATCCATATGATATTTGCAATGTCTAAATGACTTACATGTATTAACTCACCTAAATTCTCATAATAATCTTCTGACAATCTCCATTTTGGAGGAAAATAAACAGAAAAACATGAGTCATAAGTAATCCAACTAACATGTAATGAAGTTGGGATTTGCATTCAAACAGCCTATCTCCAGAGAACATGGCTTTGCCACTTCTGTTCTACAGCATCCTAAAGATTCCGGGAGAATGGACACACAACGTAGAAACTCTAAACCAGCAGAGGGAGGAAACAGCAATACAAAATATACAGGACTGTCAATCTCTCCACCCCTTACAAAAAAGAATACATTATAAGAAAAGAGTATAGAAATGAGGGATCAAGTTCAAGACAGAAACTAAAGACATTCAAATACGTAAGTAATCATAACATAATGGACTAAACTCTCCAGTTAAAAGATGGGGTGAAAGTAGTTTTCAAAAATATAAGCTATATACTATTTACAAATGTAAGTACATGGAAAATATAAGATCTATTACATATATAATAATCAGAAAAAGATTGATGTAACTATATCGACATCACACAAAATAGACTTTAAGATGAAAAAGCGTCTTTGAGGCCCTGGCTGGTGTGGCCCAGTGGGTTGAGTGCCGGCCTGTGAATCGAAGGGTCTCCAGTTGATTCCTGGTCAGGGTACATGTCTGGGTTGCGGGCCAGGTGCCCCTTTGGGGCTGTACAAAATGTAGCCAAACCGTATTTCTCTCGCACATCAATGTTTCTCTCCCTCTCTTTCTCCCTTCCCTTCTCTCCAAAACTGAATGAATAGTCTTTTTAAAAACATTTATAAAAAGCATTTTAAGGATAGAGAGGGTCATCACATAATGATAAAACCTAGAAGAAGAAATCAATAAATCTACTAGCGTAGGGGGGATATTTCAACCTATTGAAGTCATGGATAACTCCAGGTATATCTAAATGTTTTATATCTATAAAACACTTAGAAGTTACAACATCGACATACAACAATTAGGGAATACACATTCTCATCAAACCCATAAGAAATATTTACATGAATTACCCTGCATACCTTAATACCCTTAAAAAATTCGTATTAGCTAGACTAGGGGTTGAAAAACTTCTTTTTGTAAAGGGCCAGACAGTAAACACACTAGGTTTGCAGGTCAGCGATCTCTGTTGCACCTACCGGACTTTGCCCCCGCACTGTGGAAACACCACGGGCAATACGCTCCTGCTCGCCGTCTTCCTCCGCAGGAGCAAAGACGGTCAGCAGATAGCTGAGGCAGTATGCAAAACAGCTCTACTTAGGCTCACTGAATTTAAATATCGTACAGTTTTCACATGCCTCAAAATATTATTATTCTTTTGTGTTTTTCAACCACTCACAATATGCTAACCATTCTTCGTTCACCAGTCGTGGAAAAACAAGTAGCGGGTGGGTTTTGCTGGCCCCTGATACAGGCCACAGTCTCTGCCTACAAAGCAATACATTTAAAAATAAATAGCAGACTAATTTTTAAAGATTTAACTTAAACTTTAAAAGAGAGCATATTTTAATTTCTAAAGATTAGCTTTAAAAAGTGGGATTTAAAAATAGACTACCAAATAACCCATGGGTCAAAGAAGAAATCATAATGAAATTTTTAAATGCCCAGAACTGAAAAATAAGTAAACTTTAGTGTATTCAGATCATGAAATATCTTCTATTAATGAACATGAGGAAACAACAGCTACATAATTTACTCTTAGAAACTTAAAGTTGGGTGAAGGTCACAGATTATGTTCAGTAAATCACCCTTTTTACAAAGATCAGGAATAAGCAAAACTAAATGACATATTACTTAGGGAACACATATATATTTGTCAAAAACTAGTGTATAAACAAAGGAATGTTTATCATAAAACCCAGGATAGTGATTACATCTGAGGGGCAGGAAGCTGGATGGAATGAGGGGGCTAACAGACAAATTGCAACAGCATTATGAGGTTGGACATAGGTGTTCAATCTTAGCTACTACCCTTGCTCCAGAGGGAAGAAAAGAATGTTGACTTGCCTATAGCAGGGAGTTAACCATTGATAGGGAAAGGCTGAAAGAGATAAGACAGAATGACAGATGAGGGACAAGGCAATTTTTCCTCTAGTTTTTGGTGAAGCTGATTCACTCACACACTCTTATTTACCTGAACACGGGTGATCAGAAAGTCTTATCACCTATTATCCTTGAGCTTTGAGTGACCCGTGAGCTCCATAGATAAAGCTTGTTCTTCTGAGCAGGACCACGGATATTTTGTTCCTAATTTTAAATGTGAAAGTTTATTTGTACAGGTTTATTTTCTCCAGAAATTCTAATGCTTCTAATTCTAATAACTGAGGGGAATTTAATTTTTGAATATGAGAGTTATCGATTCATTTATAGTAAAACCTGAATATTCTTTAAAACACAAAAGAGACATTTTCATGTTTTATCTTTTTGAGATAATTATACTGCTCATTCCACAGAACTGGAAATTTGCCATTTGAAAACAGCACTTATTTCACTATTTACAGATTTTTCGAATCAAATCTAGGCTTTTCTATTTCTGCTTTTGTCTAAGCAAGAAAGCAGGTGAGAATCAAAGGAGAAAAATAAAATAGCCATGGGAAAAAGTAAACCTTCAAAACATCATCAATCTTAAATTTTAGTATATCCATAAAATGAAATTTTACCTCATAATTGAAAAGACTGAGATAGTGCAAAACACTACGTATAATAGTGTGACTTACTTATGTAAAAAAGAGTAAGAACTAGAGAAATATAAGCCAAAATTTTAACAATATTTTTATGGGGGGGTTGAGAATATAGCTGGTAGTTACTTTTTAACTATGGACCTGCATTGTTTTGTAGCAAAGAAAATTAAACAGTAATATTTTATTATCTATTGTGAAATTTGTGTGTTTCTAAATTCTTTACTCCTGCTTGAACTCAGCTAGATTTTTAAAATTTTCATCTCTAATGTCTAAAGTTGCTCTTTTGTGTCTTTAAGTTTACTGAGCTAGAATAACCTTCAGCCTATTTAACAATTCCCTTGGGGGATGCTCATTGGCATTGCAAACACAGACTTTGTTTTCTTAAGTTGGCACCCAAATTTATTTCTTCATTGACAGCAGAATCCTCAGGGAAAACAAAAACAAGACAAAAAAACTTCTATTATGAATTTGGAAGGCTTTAAAAAGCAAATTCACATCTCTGAATAACTTTCTTACTCAAATATCCCTGGTGCTCAAGAGAACTCCAACAACCTTAAAGATCATTTCCCTGATAACAACGCATAATTCAAAATTATGGCAAGGCAAGAGGAAAAATATGCCCTGGGTTCCAAGTCTAATTTCATTTTAAAGAACAGAAACACACACCGAGAATTCTCTAAAGTGTGTTATGAATACTTGTTCACTTTCCAAGTAACACTACAACTTTCCTTTCCTTTAATGAACACCTTTTTAAAATGCAAAGCTTTCAAAACATTTTCCACACTTTCTTATTTTACTAAGCGTAACATTTCTTGGTAGCTATAGTTATCACTGTGCATCTATAACTGATCTGCACAGGTGCACACCCCTCATCCGAAACCCATGCAACTAGATGCTAGGGCTTTGTGAAGGAATGCGGTGCTTATACTACATATTCATAACACGCTTAGCGGGGCCTTTCATTAACACATTGTTTCTGCAGTAAAACATATTTACATAAATTAGACTGAAGTTCATAAGTAGCCTATACCAGTTCAGATCAGATTTGCTGTGAAACAAGAAAAAACCAAGTCAGGCTTTGTCATCAAATGTAATTTGAAAACCAAATAACTTTTTTGAAAAATTTGAATTTTTTTGCTTGACATTGCAGATAAAGCATTAGGCAACTGTGTGGTAGTGCCTTAAGAGGTAACGCATTGTTTGCCTTGGATTTGGAGACCCCGAGTAGCTACCGTTTTTGAGTCCTTCTTGTCAGCTTCTCTGCGTCTGTCTGCCTCCTCTGTGCAGTCCGGCGGGCTTCCATCCATTTGTTGCTGCGACTTCCTCTGCCACCTCCCTGCCCTTGTAATTTATTCCTTTTTACTCTGGTGTGACTCTAAAAAAAGTAGATAACTGAAGTATTACAATCGTGTGTAAAATTAGAGGAAGCAGATTTTTTACATAAGGACCCTAAAAGTTATTTTATGATTAAGATATCTGAAGTTTTCTCACATTGTTGGTGAGACCTATTTCAACAAGTAGAGGCTTTTCGGTTTGCTAATGATTGTCACCTGTGTTCACAGTTCTTGTTATTGTTGTTGTAATATATGCATATATGACCTTTTGGTCACATGAAGATAAGCTAATATCTAAAGTTTATTTACCCTTGCACAAAAAATAGGTTATGACAAGAAATATTAAAGTATCTATAAAACCTTAAAGTACAATCTCAGGGTGACATTACTAAATAATCACAGTTAGTCGCCAGTATTTTCCTTCTCTGCTTAACTCGCACGTCCTCTCATAGTCTGCCCCACCCCTATGCATTTATTTTCACTTGTCTCTGCTCCTGGTAGAAGCCTTCCCACAGCTTCAATACGTAGAGTCCTTCGGTGGCATTGCCCACACGGGCGCACTTACCACTGCAGCACATAAGAAACCTGGGGAAGAGTGGAGTGTCACCGCTGGAAATCAGCACAGGAATGCTGTGAATCAGAGGTCCAGGAGGGAAGTAGCCCAAGTTGGTAAAGAAGTAATACCAGGTGCTACAGGAGGGAGGTGATCAAACAGACTATTGACAGTAGTGGGAGTGTAGACACTCAATCGGGTGACTCAAGCACAAGAAAGTATCTTGAGGGCCTCTGACTCATCCATCCAGCCGCACTCCAAGCAACTGCCAAGCACAGAGATAGGCCCTGGGGGTACAAAAAGGAATAGAAAATGATGCCCGCCCTTGAGGACTTGTAGTATTAGTAAGTAGACAGAAACAAATGGTGACAACCATATAGCATGTTGTAACAGCCCAAGGTGATACCAGGCACTCTCTGAGCACGGAGGAATACAGGGTCCAGCAGAAGTAACGCTTGCTTAAGCATGGTTGGTAGGGTAATATTATGGGTGTATTAATTTATAGCTTTAATGTGAACATTTCACCTAAAATGTCCTATGGTGTGCTTGAGAGTGATAGTGTGATGTTACAGAATTACATGCTTATAATTTTGTATTAAAGATTTTGCAATGAACAAGGGGCGTTATATGTGCTGGCCCCAGTACGTAAATGCCCAACTCTGCCATGCAACACCAGGCTGGCGTAGTAACCAAGACTCCCTCCACTGCCTTTCACTGACTGCCTTCCAACTCCTCGCTGTTCCTCGAGCACACTGGCCCGCTGCCACCACAGCACCTTAGCACCTGCTGTTCCCTGGCCCTGAAATGCTCTCCTTCCAGATATCTCCACAGCTCACGCTCGCACTTCATCCAGGCCTCAGTGCAAACGTTACCGCATCAGAAGAATTCTCTGACCAATCACTGTTTAAAACTGCACCCCCAAAACACACGCACAAACTTTCCTCCTCTCTGTCCCTATTGCCTTACATTTCCTTTTTTTCTCCCCACAGCACTTATCGTACAATCTGAAATCATCCTGTTCAATTATTTGGTGTCTGTTTCACTCATTTAAATTTTGTGAGAGCAGGGATTTGTCAGTCGTATTTATTGCTATATCCCCAGGGCTGGACAGAGTGAAATGCATGAATGAAGAGAAATTTGAGCTGAGTTATGAAGACCATATAGCAGTTTGTCAAGAGAATGAGGAGGGGGTGGGGAAGACACGGAATGTACACAGGCACAAGAATGATACAATGGAGTCAAGTCACCTTTGAAGAAATGTAGAGGGAAATAAAATGATCTGTGTTTGGTGCACAGTGGGTTTTCATTAAATGTTATTAAATAAATAAGTGAACAAGTGAGTGAGCGATTGTGTGAGTGTTATTGAACACATGATTGAATTAATGACCAGGTTTGTGTTTTAGAAAGTGTGTGAGCGGAGATTGCTAAAATAGAAGATAGGAGGTGAAGACAGCTTAGAAGTCTAGTCTTCTAAAAAGAGAGAAATAGTGAAGGCCTGAACTAGGAAAGTGGGGATGAAGGGAGACCACATTTGAGCCCTGGCTGGTGTGGCTCAGTGGACTGAGTGCGGGCCTGCAAACCAAAGGGTCGCAGGTTTGATTCCCAGATTAGAGCACATGTCTGTGTTGCAGGCCAAGTCTCTAGTAGGGGCATGAGAGAGGCAACCACACATTGATGTTTCCCTCTCTCTTTCTCCCTCCCTTCCCCTCTGTCTAAAAATAAAAACAAATAAAATCTTTAAAAATAAAAGAGAGAGACTGCATTTGAGAAACAAGTAGAATTACCATGTGACTGAATGTGGAAGACGTCAGTGAAGGAAGAGGATTCTGCTGTGGGTAGAAGGACGAGTGGTTATACCACTAACTACAAAGTAGAACCAGGGTTGGTGAGGAAATGCTGGATTGGAGGGATCCATTCCATGTTAGACATCTTGGGACTGAAGTATTTTTGTAACAGGTGAGCACAACTAGTATGTAGTTGAAAGTACAGACCTAGGAGTAAAGTCAAGACAGAAGATGGGTGTGAAATAACAGGATGCATTCATCTTCAGGAAAATATATGAGAATAAGAACACAGGTTAAGGATTGTGTGAGACAGAAAAAGAGAGAGAGAGAGAAGGAGCCTCCACAGAAGACTGAAAAGCACCTGATAGAGTGAAAGAGAAAAACTGGGAGTATGAGCCCCCTGAGAACAAGCAGATGCCCTGGGGTCTTGCTGACAAACTGTAGCCCTAGGGTCCTGGCAGAGTAGAGATACTTGAGTATTTAAAGAAGTAGAGAAAGACAGAAATAGGGAGCTATGGAAGGAAACTTGGAAGGAAGGAACTGATTAATAATACCACAAAGGTATCAAGAAAGATAACGATAGCTAAGAACTCAAATTTATTTTATTAAGGGATCATAACATGTCAGAGACCATTTTAAGCAGCTTACATGGCTTATCTCATTCAATTTTCACAACGACTTGTGAAGTAGGGTTTATTATTATTATTTTCACTTTATGAAAGAGAAAATGAGGCACAGAGAGGTGAACTTGCCCAGGATTATACAGGAAGTAAATGACACAGGCAAGATTTGAGGTTGTCCGCCCCGCCCCCACCCTGCCCTCTGGGAAGCCCAACTTCACACAGTGCATTCTGTTGGAGAGCTGGAGTGAGGGCAATTTCAACAAAGTGGCAGCTCTGTGGCCTGGGGAGGTGAACAGAGGTTGAGAAAGCAGAGAGAGCAAATGTGGACTGCTGTCCCATGGAGCTTAGCTGGGAAGAGAAAGAGAGAGACTTGTAGCTGAAAAGAAACATAAGAGCAACAGAAGCTGTTTTGTGTTTTTAACGAACAAGTCTGGAGCATGTGGACTTGATAGATTCTGTTTACATCACACTCCAGAATTTCTAAAAGAAAAATGAGGGGGTTGGTTGAAAAGATGTGCAGGTTACTTCCAGCTCTACTATTACTTCATTCTACTATTCCACAACTTTGAATTCTTTCTTCGTACAGCCAGAGGGAAGATTTCAATAAAAATAGTTGGAAAAACAATTTAATGCACTTTAAAAGAGGCATTTAAATAGAAACCTAAGGGCCTGTTTATTCTAGCTTCCTTATAATTCATGAGCTATTTATTTTTTCCCATCCTGGTCTGTGACATTTCTCGTCGTTATGAGAGACATAAAGTTTTTGCTGTCTATTTAGATTTTGTCTAATTTTACTATTATTATTTTTATGCTTTGTTTTCTAGGGTTAGGAAAGAAGGAGCCAAGGTCATCTGGGTTCACATTCTTGTTGTCCATTACCTTTTCACTTTTATACTCTACCTCTCCTCCCACAGGGAAAAAAATGATTTAGGTGCCAGCAGTTATAGAAACACCATAATGTTTCTTTCACAATATGTCCTAAAGTAATGTAATTACTAATGTTGTTTCCTGCAATTCTCTCTCTACTAAATATCCCTTAAAACACCTCAGCTTTTCTCCCCACCTTGTATCTTTTTCTCTTATGCTAAATTTCTTTACTCCTCTTCTTATGAGTTGCTGCAATGAACACATATTAATCTCAGAAATTATACTAGAGTCTCATTTTACCTCCACACTCAGTGCACAAAGCCCTTTCTCAACATACATTCTTCAGTTACACATATTCCTTTTTTCTCTTTCACACCTTTGAACAACTTTCTTACCTCGGTTTCTCCTTTTCCTAGCCACACAATGTAATTTTTCAATTATCCACTAGTAGGGCTATAAGATGGGAGAGTGATCGGCTGCAGAAAAATATAGAACTCATTTCTTTTCTGGCTTTGGGATAGGTTTTTCACACTTACAAAAATTGGTATGTATCCAATTTTGGAAAATCACAACACTTCAAACGAAGTAAAGCTATACTTGGAAAACATGTCTCAAAAGGAATTCGAAAGCTACCCACTGAGCAAATCTTTGCTCCTTGCTCATTTCTCTTCTGGGCACCCACCCATATAATGGAAGAATTGCGTTATCTCCTAGACAAATGCAAATAATCTTCATACAGAGATCTTTATTTTTCTCTGTAAAGCATGATGTCTTTCTAACTCACAATTCGCTGGAGCAAAGTGATAATTAAAGTGTTTCAGGTTCAAAGGCATTGGAGTTAAAAGTTCTAATGAGTTAGCTTTGGATAAGAATGACTATAAACAGAGATGGTAATGATATCATAAGTGAATTAGGTTATAATGTTACTAAGAAGTTGAAAATAAGACATCTGCTTAGTGTCAATAATTTACTCTATTCTCATTTTCCCTGACACATGTGAATCCAAATCCTATTGTTCATAATAGCAGCTATTTTGGCGTGTGCACCAAGCAAAGACGAAGAGAGTACAAATAAAAAACCTCTGTCCGTGCTGTAGCCTGTACCACCATAGCACCTCATTATAAAGAGACTAAAACATTTTGTGACAGCAGGCAACCCTTTTCTAGAAATAGCAGAAATTTCCATACCTCTGAATCCAAGTAATGATTTGCATCCTTTCTTTTTACAGGCTGTGCTTTTGAAACTATAAATTATTTTAGAGCACTCAGCAGTGATCTGGGGCAACCCAAGTACTCGTCTACGGAGTTGAGCAACATTTCCAAACACTGACAGCCCTGATGGTGCTAAGCCATTGTAAGCTGCTTCATCAAGCAAGTGTTTCTGCATTTTACTCTGGTAAAAACTACTTTTACAGCATTTGTTACAATAAAAAAGTAAGCTCTTCTTTCTGTTTTCCCTATTTCTGTTTTTTTCTTGGTTAAAAAAAGGCTGAAAACCTAATTTGAAAACCAAGAAAATGTTCCATTGGTTAATAATATGGAATTTTTAGCTTAAAACAATTAATTTGCAAATGATTGATGTGAATGCTTTCTGTCTATTAAAATTTATATCTATTTTTACAAAGGCTAAAAACAACTAGGGTGTGATTTGTGCCTTCTAATAATGAGACTTCGTCTGTATTCACCTGTATCTGAGACCTCTGTAAAAGGAAAATTTTTCTCTAAATGAGTTTTTGAATGGACCCATTTCCTATATTCCTGGGGCACAATAGGTTCTGGCTTTTTTACATAACTCATCTGCTCGCACTTTGGGTGGTGAACACACAATACAATACAGTACACAGATGGTGTATTACAGAACTGCACACCTGAAACCAATATAATTTTGTTAACCAATGTCACCCCAATAAATTCAATAACCTTTTTTTAAAAATAAATAAAGATTTTTAAAAAGATGCTAGTGCTTCTAGTACTTTCCCTAATGGTCAGTGGGAAGAAGCTTCCTTTTGCTTTTTCTGGGAAGAAAGGCCAGATCAACTCTCAGGCCACCTTCTGCCCTTCCCTGCTCTTAGCTCCCAGAGGTCTTGCCAAAGATTACCAGTTGGTTTTAATCCAGCTACAGCTTTTTAAGTGAGGCATTGGAGGGACAGCAGATTTTTGTAATTTTCTTCTCTTGTTTTATAACACAAGAGATCAAAAGATTATTGTAAAATTTTGATTTTCAAACACCTAACTGGCCTTGGCCAAGCTTTTATTGGCAGAGTCTAGGAAAGCACTCTGCTCCCAAGACCCTTTAAGAGGTGGAATCTTATTTCTGAAATGGATTTAGACCATATGAAATACATATAAGAAAGTTGTATTTTCCTGCCACAGAGGAAAACATCTGTTTTGCTAATGGATTTGACTCAACTTGCAGAATAATTTTCCAGATGTTTTGAAAGCTCTAAACAACTGCAGCCTTTCTGATCTGCTCTGGTTCAATAGCTATTTGTTGAATGAGTTCATGATTAAGTCTGTGACATAAGTGAAAACAAAAATTTTTCTCTCAACCAATCCATAATACCAAGATATTTTAGACATAGCCTTGGATTGAAGGTATTTTATAGGTTTTTTTCTTTCTAAGACATGTATACACATAATCTCTTGGAAAGGATTAGAGTACAAATGGAAAATTATTCACACTCTCTTAATGCATCTAATTCCTACAATGAGACTATGCTCCTTTGTCATTTTCCCATCTTTTTGTTGACTTTCAATAAATGATATCATGGAAAGATACAAGCATATCCTGCATATATTTGATCTACTTTTCTTTAGGGACACCTAAATAATATGAAAAATGCTTTACATGATCTATTGTTCAACCTTCTTTAGCTTCTACCCTGGTTATTTTTTCCTTGTTAGCCTCCAGGTACTGTTTTATTATTATTGGTTGTTTGCCGTCTGTTTGTTTAATATTTGTATCATTTAAATGGACTGTTTTTGTTTTGTTGTCTTACGATCAATGCCAAACAATACAGTATTTCTTTTTTCTGCCTCATTACACCTACTAACTTCACTCTATGCTATTTTTCCTAACCCTGTTTGGATTTAAATCCTCTGTTTCCATTTCATTTATGTGTTCTATTGAATTTTTCTCCTTCTTCCTTTAAAAAAATCCTCATGTCCACTTCAATACAGAAATGCAAATGATTTAAAAGGAAATTCTAAATAAAACATAACAAGCCTATTGTGTATTAAAATGTAATATGCATTCTCCCTTATAAATACTTGGCAACCTTTTAAATGTTTCTTTATTTCATGTTAAACATAAGTTTCCAAACATTAGGAATCTATATTTTGAGTATTCTTTTATGCTAAACTTGGTCAGTCATTTCTAATGACCAATTTTCTTTCATTCTTCCCCTAGAATGTAGGCTTCATCTTGTTCGCTTTTGTAATATCAGTGCCTAGAGTAGAGCAGCTGGCAGGCCCTCGATCATCACTTTTTGAATAAATCTAACATTTTCTTTGGGTGGGGGGTAAATGTGTTATGTCCCAGGCGCTATGCTAAGTAACTTTACACACACACACGATATATTTCATGTAATCTTGTCAAGAATTCTGTGAAGTGTTATTATCCCCATTTTATAATTCAGGGAGCAGAAACTCAGGGAGAGAAGAAAGTAACTTACCCAAATTTACACAGATAGAAAGTTGCAAATTATTTGCTCTAAGGACAGTCTCTTTGAATGGCATGAAAGATAAACATGACCCATACAAATTCCTTTCCTTCCCATTTCCCTTTCTTGTGGCTTGTCCTTTAAACACTTTAAAAATAGAATTGATCTTTAGTTCTTTTTTTCCCCTTGAGACCTAGCATTTGGTGCCCAAACCTTTGACTTTATCCATCCCAACCAACCCCAAAAGCTTCTGCTGTGGACACTCCTTCCGTCATCCAGGGCAAATGTGCCTTGGGCTAAAAGAGGTCAAATATATGGTGACGGAAGGAGACTAGAGTTTGGGCAGTGAACACATAATGCAATAAAAAGAATTGTACATTTGAAAGTCACACGATGTTTTTAACTAATGTCACCCCATAAATTCAATTAGAGAGAGATGTCATTCCTGATGTGTTGTTCTGTCCATCACTGGAAACACCCCTCATCTTCTTGGGTAAGAATTTGTATTTGCATTGTATTATTATAGCACTGTCACAATCATCATCATGGAAACCATCATTTGACAGCCCACAAAAAGGTAAAATTTTACTCATGATTGCCAGCCAATCAATCGATCGATCAATAGGGCCAACTAGAGGCTTAGGGCAGCACCCTGGCAGGAATCTGGCATTTCATCTCCAATAAAAGTAGGCTGACCTCTGCTCTATTTCTGAAGGGGAATCTTAGTTGAGATCACAAATGGCTTTAAATTTTCTTATGTGACTTCTACCTTGAAGTTGAAATTAGAATTATAGTATTCAATGGTAGGGTCCAAAAATGAAAACAGAAATAAAACTACCAGAAATATGGTCATTATTGTGCCATTCTGTTGAATTAAGCACACACACATCAAGGGTACAGTCCTCCTTGAAAATTATGATGTCTACTTTTTGCATATTCATTTAATTTAAATTAATGACTTAATCATTAACTCATTCAACAAAGTTATTGAGTATCTACTGAATATAAGGTAACTGGTGGTACAAAAGAGACATTGAAATCTAGTAAACAATATAAATCATGTACACAAATGATTCAAATTGAAAGCATGTGTGATTATTTTTTTAAAGGACAAAATAGTTTGAGATTTTAGAAGTCAGACAATTCAGTTCCTCCCCATATGTCCCTGGCATTTTTCAAGCTGCTGCCCTAGTGCTAGAGCTCAGAGTGAGTAAGTGTCGGGGTAGAAACTGCCATAATTTTTGTCATTAAAAATAGTTTAGATTAAAGCTTTGGCTGAAAACATCAATATCCTCTGATCTTTAAAATACCTGAATTGCGTATTTATAGCTTATAAATTATGCTAATGTTATGTATTACTTAGATAATTTTTGTGTTTGGGTTTTGAGCATCAGAAAGCTCTAACTTGACTTTTTCCTCTTTAAAAATATTTGAAAATATTTGTTCAATTTGGAACTGAGGTTAATAACAATTTCTAATTACAAAACCCCATTTTTTCTGGGTCTGTTGTTGTTGTTGTATCACTTTACAGCATGTAGTGGGAAAGTTATTTTCATCACAGCCTGTTAGACAATAACGACAAAGCCTAGGCCTGTTAATTAATTTTTCCCTAAGATTACTAGAAACATTAGCAACAGAATCAGGGCTCAAGTTTAGTGTCCAACTCATGCTTTTCTACTTAGAAAAGTGGTCCAAACAAATTCTCACCCTGAAGCAGTGCTGGGGTGTTATTTAATATGGTAGCAATGACTAAGTAAGAAATGTTTCTTCTTATCATTTGTTTTAATTAAATAATTATAATTGAGTAAGGTTTTTTTCTTTTAAAAAACAATATTTTAATTCTATAATTTGTTAAATATTCTTAAATTGTATTTTGATGTGTAATTGTAAGAAAGTGAACTAGAACAGGAAATTTTTCTACGTAGAGTTCAATGGGACTTGGCAGATAACTTATGATGAAAAACAATTATATACTTAAAAAATAGTGGTAATTCAATATAAGGCACACTGAGGTATTTTTCAATTAACTTTTTGTTTTTGTGAGGATGGTATGCTTGAATTTTATAAAAATTGAACGATTTCATGATTCAGTGAAAGATCAGTCTTATGGGGTTTTCTTCCATCTCCCGTTTTGCTGCTGTAGGAAAGAATGCCATTTTATGTAATTTGATTTGTGAGAAAGCTGTGTTCTCTAGTTTTACAGACATCATTAATTGTTCATCACCTACTGGCCAAAAACCATGTGCAAGGTTAGACACAAGCAGTCAAAGCAGTAAACTAACAGAATGAGGAAAAAGGAGTATTTGCCCTGGCCATGTCTTTCCTTCCAAAGATAAGTATTCAGAATCTCTCGTGCTTTCAGTGACATGACCGTTTTTTTTCCTTGAAAATTTTGATGGTATTACTGTGTTTGCCCCATGGGCTTTATTTTACTTATTCAATGGCTTCTTCAGTCTTGATCAGTCCTATGTTCTCCTTCTGTCTGGATAGCGTCGGTGTCTGCAGTGTTGTCCCTGGCCTTCTTCCATTATAATTCTATATTTCCTGGTCACAGCTCCTAGTAGTCTTACCTCTAGCCCAAACTGCCTACTGAGTTTCACACCTGTAAGCTATTGTTTCTGTCTGCTCATCCTACAGGAATCTCAAACTCATCAGCCCCAAATTATAGATCATATGTCATTATGATCTATATAATTTGACCATTGAAAGTAAACAGGATCTTATATTTAGGCTGTTGAGACCTAGACCTTTAAATTACATTAATCATATTAATGCCCTGCTTTACTATCTTTAGTCCCTCCCTACTGTTTTCAAACAGAAACTCAAACTCCTTAGCACAGCACGAACAAGGCAATTGATGTACAGCCCTATTGCTAATGTGTCTCCTGCCGCCATTCACAGGCCCTCAAGTTCAAATGGACTTTATTATGAGCATTTCTCCAAATATACTCTTGTCTCTTTTTGCCTCTGGACACATGATCCTATCTTTAGGTATAATTTACTTCTCCAAACTCTTTTCCTAGTTCTGTTTCTGAAACTCATTTTTTGGGCCCTGCTTAAGAGTTGTCTTTCTAAGAATTTCATGATTAGAATTCATCTTAGGTGCCCTTCTCTATTATCTCTTAAAAGTCTATGGAAACTTACGCTTTATACTTTATCACTCTGTATTGTTACGATGTTTACTTATCTGCTTCCTTTTTTACACCATGCGCTCCTGGAGTGTCTGCCCCGTGGTAGAATGCAATAATATTTGTTGAGTAAATGAATGGCCAGTGATCTTCTCATCATGCATAGTCACTGCTCTAATCCTAGGAGATTTGCATGCACCCTTTTCTTTTGCGAAAGTCCTTTAGGCTGAAGCTGGAGGAAGGGGGAGTTCTTCCTTTCATTCACAAATAAGTGTGACCAAAATGGAAGTTAGTGAAGAGGGCAGAGAAGGACTTAGGAAGAAAATTTAACAATATTTTCTTTTCCTGTCTTATTTATATTCATTAAAGTTATTACTGACTTTTTCATGTACTATATGAATTAAGTTGATGATACTTAAAACATGTGTAAATGTTTAAACTATAGATGTATTACTTATTGTTTCCAACATGACTGCTAAAGGAGGAATAGCTATATTTTTATATGCTCACTTAGTGAATTTTCTCATAATGAACATTTTTCTAACATAGCTGTCTCACTTAAAAAAGAAAAACAATACACTTTCCTTTTAAACAAGGCATGATATTTGAAAAGAAAGTATTTCAGGAAACTAAGATGTGACTAATTCTTCCAATTCCTATCAACTATGACTTCCCAGCTCTCTGCAACATCTTCCACCATCATGTCATTTTCTGGCACTATTACTCCACTCCTGAAGTAGAAGAATGTATTGATCTGATTCTTGACCTAAGAATCAAATTTCATCATACTTTTCAATGAATTTGAATTATAACAGCCTATAATAGATACAACGATGTGCTTTTTAACTTGATATGTTTTTACCAAACAGACTGTTTGTGCTAGAAGTTTCTGTCCCAGATTTTATTATCTCTATTTTAAATTACCAAGGGGAAGCACCAACTAGCCTTTCTGTTTCACTGCGTTCCAATTCTACTATTTTGCTAGTATTTCACTGCACAAAAATAGATATGGATAGTGACTCATCAATGATGTTGACACCCTTACACAACTCCTCCTTCTAATTGTGAAATGGAGGTTGTATATTTTTATGTAATTCCATTAACGATCTACTAACAGCTTTTCTGTCTAACACTGAGTGAATATTGCTCCTGCTTCATGTTCTATACAGTTTTGCCCCAAAAATGTGTCTGAAAAAAGTAGTTAAAGTATTAATCTCTTTCAATATATAGCCAAATTAATGTTAACAGACTGTATATGCATTCAGCTTCATATCAAGATTTAATTTGCACAATGTGGTACCACTTCACACTCAATGGGATAACTATAATCAAAAAGACTCTTGGACACAGACAACAGTGTGATAATTGCAGGGGAGAAGGAGGTGGGTGGAGGTTGAAGAGGATATGGGGGGGTGAATGGTGATGGAAATAAATAAATAAGACAATAGTGCACTAGTGAAGGTGTGGAGAAATTAGAATCCTCACACATTACTCATGGGAATGTGAAATGATGCAGCTGCATTGGAAAACAGTTTGGCAGGTACTCAGTATGTTACACACAGAGTTAGCATATGACTTGCCTATTCCACTCCTAGGTAATATGAACACATATCCGCATAAGAACTTGTATACAAATGTTCATAGCAGGAGTATTCATAATGGCCAAAAAAGTGTAAAACAATCCAAATGTCCAACTGGTGCATGAATAAACAAAAGGTGATATACTCAAACAATAGAACATACTTGGCCCTAAAAAGAAATGAAGCACTACAACATGGATAAACCTTGAAAACATTAACTGGAAGAAGCCAATCACAAAAGAACACATATAATTCAATTTCTAGGAAACACCCAGAGTAGGCAAATCTTTAGAGACAGTAAGGAGGTCAGGGCTTGCCGAGGACTATGGAGGTTTGGAAGGAATGGGGAGAGGCTGCTAAGGGTGCGTGGATTCTTTCTGGAGTGGCGCACATGGCAATGCACCCACTCTGCGGGTATACTAAAGACCATTTAACTGCACAATTTAGATTGGTAACTCACATGGTATATGGATTATATTTCAATAACACTAGTAGACAGTATACAGAAAGAAAAAGCCTATTACATAGAGAATATACAGTAGACTCCCATTAACATAACTTCAACATTTAAAATGAAACTGTTTTGCTGTTTGTGCACCAATATTTTTAAGAAAAAAGGCTACAAAATAAGGTAAAATCCCTGCTCTTCACATTTCCACCTTGCCTTAGAAATGCCTGCTGCCATAAAGTTGATGTGCATCATTCCCATGCATATTTTTTACTAATTTACTAGTTATGAGTATATCAGAAAAATAAAATATAAATGTTTTGGAAGTTTTTGACATTATACATAAATGGTATAATAAAAATAGTTTTCACAGCTTGCTTTTTACACTTAGCATGGTGTATCAAATATAAAAATGTGCCCATGTACACATATGTAGGCCTAGTTCATCCCTGTATATCCCATGTAGTATTTCATTGTGCTAAAATAGCACAACTAATTTATCATTATTCTAGAAATGAAAATCCAAGTTGTTTCCAAACTTTTAGTCCTACCAAAAAATACTAGACAAAGTCCTTGAATATGTTTCTATGGGCATGTTTACAAATGTTTGTCTAGAGGTAGACTGGAAGTTTCTGGGTTACTGGTCATGATCAGTTTAAGTAAAGTATAAGCTAAGGTTCAGAGCACTTGTACCAGTTTACACCTTTGCTAACCAACAGTGTTCGATAGCACTATTTCCTCTCATCCTATTATTTGGTATCATCATTTTAAAATTTTGCCAAAGTGATAGTGGTGAAATAATATCTCATGGTATTTCATTTTATTTTCTTGACTTCAGGTATGATTGAGCTCCTTTTTGCATGCTTCTTGCCTTTTGGGTATTGTTTCTATATTTTTTCCTGCCCATTGCTTATTTTCCTATTAAGTTATGTACTTTATTCTTACTGATTTCAGAGACTCTTCATGTATTCTGGATTGAAATCCTCTATTAGTTATATGGATTTCAAAACTGTTTCCCAATTTTGCTTTGAGTTTTAAGTTTTTAAACAACATTTTTGTCAGATGTGGATTTTAAATCTTAATATCATTAAATTTAGCAATCTGTTTTCCTATGGTGGTTGCTTTTAGTAACATAAACATATTCTGCTGTTTTTTTCTAGACATTTAAAGGTTTCACCTGTCATACAAACATCTTCATCCACATGACAGCTATTTTTTTGTGTGTGAAGTAGGGAAACACTTTTCTCTTTTTCCCAATGACCACTTGTGCCAGAACACTTTCTCTGCTGATTAATAACTATTATACATCGTAACTATTATACTTCAAGTTCTCTGTATAGATTTTTGTCTGTTTATGGATTACTGATCTTTCCCCCCGTCTGTTTGTCTTTTAAGTGTTAATACAATACTGTTGTAATTACTATACAATATGAGTCTTGTTATGTTGCTAGTTCTTCTTGTACCCTGTCAGCATTGCTTTGACTGATCACAGAATAAACGTGTGAGGCAAAATACTAGGTGAAATAAATTTGGTACTGGTTCTGGAATGTTATTTGGAATAATTCACATCGGTGCTGTTAGTGATATTGTGCAATTATCTAAAGATGTTTTGAATCATGGCCAGTTGCTATGATTTTCGTTCACAAAGGAAATTGCCTCTGCACTTTGAATATTGTGTCTGCTACATGGAAGGATTTTCATCTGAAGTTGCATAAAACTCCATTGAAACACTGGCGCTAGTACATCAGAGCCTAATTTTTAAAACTGTGTGTGTGGAAAAATTGTTTTAAAGTAAAATAACTAAATTCTGGAATAGTAAGGCATATTAATCATAATGGCTGTTTCTATGGCCATAGCAAACTTCCAAATGCACTTGACGTGTCATAGACATTATTGAAATTAGCCAAACGAACAACATTGAAAAGATCTTACCACAGTAGTGATTAGCACTAGTCAAATAACAACTTTTCTAACACTAAGTTCTCAGTAATAGCCTGTTGGGAAATTTCATCTGAATATAACACATTAATTAAAACTCAACATTTCTCAAGATGATTTATCCACATATCAGTTTTCCCTCTCAGCTTCCTTATTTTTGCCCTTGGTGTCATTGTCTTTGCAGTTTCCCAAGTTCAGAACCTCGGAGCTATTCTTCATTTATTTTTACCTTAGTGTAATCTATGCGTGGTAGGCAGGACAATAACACCCCCTTCCTCCAACCCCCAAAGACACTGATTTCCTGGTCCTGGAAACTGACTATATTATGTTACATGACAAGAAGGAATTAGGGTTCCAAATGGCATTAAGGTTGCTAATGAGGAAATTACCCTGACTTGTATAGAGGACCGAGTGTTTTCACAAGGATTCTTGAGGGCTGAAGAGGGAAATAGAAGGGTCAGTGTTGGAGTGATATGTCACCAGATGGAGGTGATGGGCCATTCTGGTTTTGAAGATGGAAAGGAGCCACAAGCCAAGAAAGGTGGGCTTCTGGAACCTGGGGGAAAAAAGGAAACAGATCTTCCCCTAGAGCCTCCAGAAGGAATTCAGGCCTGTCAACTCCATGATTTTAGGCCAGGGGAACCCACTGCAGACTTTTGAATTTCAGAATAGTAAGATAATAAATTCATGTTGTTCTAAGTTGTTAAGTTTCTGTAGTTTATTAAAGCAGCAATAGGAATTAAATACACTATCGAATCACCAATCACATCTTCATTGGTTCTTACTTTTCATTTCCTCTCAAGTGTCTTTCATCTCAATTTCAAATGCCAGTATCTAGTTGAGGCCTTCATTTGTTAGCTCTGGACATTGCAGTAGATTCACAGCAGTGACAGAGGAGAAATAGTCCTGTCAGGGGTGTCCAACCTGCAGCCCGCAGACCACATGCAGCTCAGGATAGCGATGAATGCAGCACAACACAAAACCATAAATTTATTTAACACATTGTGAGATTGTTTTGTGATTACGTGTTACAATGTATTTAATGTGTGACCCAAGATAACTCTTCTTTCAGTGTGGTGCAGAGACGCCAAAAGGTTGGATGTCCCTATGTGAGTGAAGATACCTGAGTTTTAGTCTGTTTCTGCTGTTGTTTAGCTTGTGACCTGAGGAAACCTCTGTGCAAAATTTTCTCGCCCTCTACCCCACCCCCACACACACAACTGATTACATTATCAGAAGGAGTTAGTTAAATAAGATGACTATTTAATTAATTTCTGGCTCTTATTAGGGTCCCTGTACAGTCTGACCACCTCTTACCTCCCCACGTCCTCAGTCCAGTCTGTACATCAATCCAGAATGCTTCTCAAAACCTGCTTGGTATAACTTACACACTTATGTAGAAACTTGCATCAATTTTTCATTGCTTACAGGTTCAGTAAATCCCTATTAAAGTTCTGTTATATTCCACTCATGTCCTGATACCTCTCCAACATTTTTTTCTTTTCCAGTGTTTCCTTTTCCCACTGACTTCAGCAAAACAGGGCTACCCAGTCACTCCTGAAACATGGCCAGCTCAGACCCTTCTTCCTGCAACACCCAGGCCACACGTGTACGGTTATGTGAGTCGGGCTCTTTCTGTGAGAAGCCCAGAAACAACTCCCCTACCTGTTACTGCCACAATTGTTCCTCCCACACAATTACTGCCTACACTGTGGTTCTTAAGTTAAATTATGATGCAAATTTATAAATGATCTAAATTTTCCAACTCAGTACTTAGGATTGAGGATGGTAATGGGATAATAAAAGAGCATGAAAGAAAACAGAAACTACTTCAAGGGAGTAACTTTGTCTTTCAATTTTCTGGAGAGGGTAGGGAAACACATGTGTTTAGAACTAATCTGACACTATGTTGCCTTAGTAGTTCTCCCTTTTTTGGTTGCATTTTTTCTCCTAAGGTGCAAGCCCTTACTAACAGGGTCATTTCTGATATTTAAAAAAATCCCTGTTATTTAGAAAAAGTTTTATGTCTAACCAGCAAAAGTTACTTACTTGTTTGCTCAGTGTTATAATACAAAAATGGTAATGATATTAACATACCAAATCCAGTTTTAGCTTCAAAAATTCATGAGGAATATAAAATACTTAGAGAAGATTTGATAAATGCGTTCATCAATCAGGTATTTATTAAAAGTCTACTTGAGCTCAGTATATGTTAGCCAAATAATCCCCAATGCTGGAATATGTTGCCTCTCACTTAATTTCCCTCATTTCTTGGCCCCCAAAGCCCACCTTCCTGAAGCAGTTTTTGGTATGTGCCAAAGATGACTCATAGTTTTCTGATCCCTCTTGAATTTCTCTAGATTCTGGGAGGAAGTTCCCCCAACCAGTGGTCTAAAGTCTACTAATTGTGAGCTATACACTCACAGCCAGATCCCCGGAGCAGTCAGCTTCAGCTGGTGGGCAAGGAAGTGTGGCTTGAATGAATTCAATAGGTGACTAATTTTTTCAAAAAGAAGAGCAATTTCTTAAGAAATTGGGCATTTGTGGAAGGCAGTAAAAAAAATGGATTTCCACCCGGCAATTTTATGAAACATTTTTAGCTTTCTTTAATATAGTGAACTCATTATAGCACTTAGTCAGGTTCTTTGCTTGAAACTGTGTCAAAACCATCTACTGAGCCAATATTTGCAATTCTGACCATAGCATCATCTCCAGGGGGCCTCCATAACTTGGGCATTTTATTCTGAAACCAGTAGGACTTCTGCCTGATCAACTTACAGTCTTAGATACTCCATGATGCTAATTGCTGTTTTACCATGATGAAGGCAAGCTCTTGGCTCAAATCTGGAGTGATGATTTTAATCCAAAGTGCATATGAGTACTTACTTGGTGGAACATTCCAGACACTGCCTCGGCACACACCCCTCACTGAGAAGCTAATGTGATATTGAGAGTCATTATATATGGTTAAACATTTAATTTTTTCTGTTGGTTGTTCCCTCTGTATAGTTTTCTTCTCTTACAGTTTTCTCTTTATTTCCCCCCCCAAACACTTAAATTCATTTCCACATACTTATTCTACCAATATGTTAGTAGCATACAAATACCTCTTTCTTTGGCCTGTCAGTGACATAAATTTTCTCTAATGTATCCTGACAAGGGCATTGAATTCAAAATGTCATTTCCTTCTCTCACTTAGTCACAGATTTTAAGTCTCTTTCAAATAATTTGTATCTTTCTCATACAAATTCCTTTGCCAATACAACATTTTCTCTTTCCCACACAGCACATGTATCTTTGTATGACGTAATGAAACTGGTAAGGAAGTGACAGATTCAGCTTTCTAAAACCATGACAATATCTTGGAACTAATACACTATGAGTGAGTTATATCAGTTATAGAAGAGTGTAAATGCATAGATGTACTTACAAAGCACAGCCACCTCTAAACTATGATTCAGGTAGAGACTGATGCAGATACACAGTCACACAAAAATTAGCGGTTTCTGATTGAAACATACAATACAAGCCCACCCACACAGCCACAGTCTCTCACACGTTCTCCCTCTCTTCTCCTTCCTAGCTGTGTTTCCGACCACCAGGACCACAGTGGACTGATGAGTAATCTGGCTATTTTGCCCAGCACTCCCTGGAATAGCATTCAGATGAAATGCTTTATCAGAGGATAGTGCAAAATGTTTATTTTTATATCACATCTTCAAACCTTTCTCTTTTTAATATTAGTCTCCACTCAAAGCAAAATTTCAGTGCACAGTCATGCTATAGAGAACCAGAGCTGAGGAGAGGAAGAAATAAAGGGATAAAGAAAACAGATAAGCCTTTCCTACCACGAATGTATAACAGCTACTTGGACACAGCAGACACAGGCCCAGGGTCTTGAGGCCCAGGTCAGGGTGACCCAGCCTAAATAATGGCCTGGGCAAAACTGACTGACCTGAATTTTTAGGCCTGCATAGGACAATTGCTTCAGGCATGAGAGATATACTGAATAGGTAGTGAAGCCTTGAGGAATTTGGCTAAAAATGTCTTGGGGAACTCAGTCCAGCCTTAATGACAGTAGTGTAGCTTCTGAGATATAGGCAAAATTTGACTAACGTGTAAGGCTTAACAAAGAAGATAGAAACAGTGATGGAAGATAAAGCATCAAACTAAAAATGGGGAAGAGACCAGTATAAGCTTCAAGATAATGTTGACAGTAGTTCAGAAGTAGTAAAATGGCCTTGGATGGAATCTCTTAAATCAGTAGGAATACGTCAAAATATAAGCTCTGTAAGAATAAAGATCTAAAAGCTTTTATTGGGAAAGGCCATCTGTAATGGGTTCTGAGATTCCCTGCAGTCATGCTAAGTGTGCCAAGATTGCAAGGCCCTCACTGGTCTTTTCCTGAGCCATTTCTCAGGGTTATGTTTGTAGCAAGCAGTTATGGAGGGAAGAGGTAACATCCTTCCCAGACAGAAAAGAGGCGTGTTACCACTCACTCACTCAGAAAGCGATGGATTAGTTCTTCAAGCACAGTGCTCCTCTCCCGCAGTGCAGCCCAGGTCCTGTGTAGACCTCCACGTAGGCTGCACTCCGGCACCCTGTGCAATCTGGGGTCATGAGAAGCTGACAAGGCAAACATAAAGCTCATGCTGTCTGCTGTGCCGTGAGTAATAAAGTCCTGCACCTCTGACTGAAGAATCTCATGTCTTTTGCCAGCATCCATGATGCAGCAACAGGCTAGTTTATTAGCTTGAAAGTAGAGTAAGATCCCACACACTTCAGAGTTCCTCACAGTGCTATGCTGAACACCTAGAATAATATCCAACAAAGAGGGGTCATTCCGTTGATTAAATGAGTTCCTTATTTAATAAATATTTGAATTTGATTCACCTTACTATTAACTTCATTTGTGAGCATTAAAGTAGTCAAGGTACAATTGTGAAAACATATGGTATGTTATTTATTCCAGATTAAAAGTCAATGCTGAGCATTTACTACTCAAATTTTTAAAAAAATAGATTTAATGGGAATTCCAATAAGAAATGCTTCCAATAATTTCTGAATATTTGTCAAATCATGTGCTAATCAGTATCACAGAATATTTAAGAAAAAACATAAAAATCTCAAATTATATTATATATCATATATTTAAATTCACAGGTTTAATATAAACATTTAATGAAGAGAATGAGTAATAATTAGTAAAGGGATAAAAAAGCCACTTCTCCTCATTAGCTTTCCAGTGCACCAGACCAGGATTCCAATGAGGAAGCCGTTCAGAAATGAGCAGCTTAATTTTCTCCTTCACCCTAAGGAGGGCATTGCTCTCAGATCCCCTGAGGCTCTTTCCATTAAGACCTCAGGGATAGTTTTCTCACTTGTGTCTATAATTGATATATCAATAAAATAACCATTGATTAATGGTATCTTTCAACAGAATCTTTATCAATATATACATGCAAGAATAAAAGTTAAGATTTGAACTAACGTTTGCCAGGTGTGTGTTGTATACAGTCTCTGTGCTATATGCTTTCACACAGTGATGCACAATCTCTTAGCAACACACGGCCACTGTTACTTCTCTATAACTGGTTCATTGTATTTTTCTCAGTATGTTGCAATCCTTTTTGCATGTAGGTTCCACACCTTTGTAAATACTCAGTAATTTATGGGAAAGGCAACCTTTTTTTTCCTGGTGAGATGCTGTAGAATTTGTTTTTGCTAAATGGAGAACTTCCTTCTCCTTTTAAATAATGTGAAAACTGTAAGCTGTCAGCAGTAGCTTACAAATAACAAAATAACGCAGGAACAAAATTTCGGTGAACAAAATGGATCATCAATGTTTAATTTAAATCTTATAAAATAGTGATTGCCTTGAAATGATCTCACTGAATAATAATCTCTAGATGTCTAAAACTATACTGAAGGTGAAAAGTATGTTTTGTACTGAGAGAATAAAACAGGACTCTGTAGATATAACCTTGTTATACTTTTCTCCAAACAATTCACTCACATTGGATTCTGGAGCCATAGGATTTGAAATAATATGACCACTAAAATCCAATCTATATAAATTAATGTCAAAACATGTAGACTATTCAGGTCATCACATTTGGCTGAAAAATAATACCCTTTAAAGAAAAGGCAACATACGAGTATGTGAATTTACCTAACAAGTGTACCTAATAACAATGCAAGATTCACTAAAATGTATATGTACTTTCTATGTCATCGCTTAATCAACATGATGAACGCGTATATTTGCTCAGTTCTTCTCTAAAACAGAATATTGAAAGATGAACAATGCTCTCATTATAGGCAAATAAAATTGTCCTTCTTTCGCCTTCATTTTTAAGCCTTTTAGACCATTGTTAGTCATATCCACTTTCTTAAATATATTTCTTTCTCCATCGAATATGTATCACAACCATCTCCTCACTAGTCTGTCATCATCAGTGTAGGACTATAGATCTTTGATGGTAGACTCTATTTGTTACTCCTTTCAATGTACTTGTATAATTTCATGTAGCTAAGTGTTTGGAACATTCTAAATGGTTAATAAATGTTGGTTGAATAAATAAATGTTTGTAAATAAATGTTAATAAATAAATATTCAGTCCTCAACTCAAATCTTTTTTATCTTACACATACTACCTTGGCTTTCATCTATAGATGGAAATCATCTGAATATAGCTATTTATCCATCTACTCCTTCTGGATCTTGAGTCTTTCAAGCTAGGAAAAAAGGTAGTATAAAGATGGGAATAAAAGTAAATATGTAGTAAAATAAAGCAGGAAATAGCTAGAGGGGGTAGCAAAATTAGACAAAGGCAATTTGGGCATGTTGGTGGTGATGCTGTACACAGTGATTCTTCATTCATCCATTGAGGGCTGAATCATCGAGGAGTTATGAGAAATGGAGTTAACAGAATAGTAGACACTCTAAAGAGTTTCTGGATGAGTACCCACTAGGTTAAAGTTGTCCTCCTAGCTATCCTGAGTTCCTTTCCCTCACCAGGCAGTAGCAGTGGAATTCAGACCACTCTGAGTTGGCCCATGGACACCACTAATGGCAGTAGTCTACACTGGAAGCCTAGGGACTGAAAGCAATGCTGTTCCTGATGATAAATGCCTCAGCCCCTCATCTCCATGGCATTGTCCTGGTGCTGCCGCCGCCACCAAGTTTGCCTCTTCTCCCAATCTCTCTTCTTTTCAAAGCTGCTGCTGATGCCTCTACTACACCCAAGCTAATCTGCTTAAAGCTATGTATGTGGTCTGGACCCTGGGCTGTACCAACCCAGTTGTGTGTTATGGAAATGAACAAATGGGGTGGAGGAATATACAACCATAGAAGAGAGAAAAATGAAATTATTCTTGAATAAAGTAGAATTTGTCCTGAGCTTTGAAAAATGGAGGGAGAGAGATTTTAAAAGTCAGGGAAGACAAAGGAGAGCTTTCTGAGTTTTAATAAAAATGTTGACTATGGAATTTAAAATATGTTTGCAAGTGACACCCAGAATTGTTGCCAGGTGATAAGGATCCATGTAAGAAACTAATGTTAATATTTTTTGTCTTGGAAAAAATATTTTTTTATTTCATGACAGAAAGGGAAAATAGATATAAATAATAGCCTTTTATGAAGCTGAAATATTTTCTCTTTTCTTCCTTATTGAGCAGAGTTGAAAATTGTCTTAAACATGAGTTGAGGATATTCTGCTTTTTCACATGATGTTCACACACGGAAAGGATATCACAATTTTAACTAAGGTAGAGTGAAAACATTCATGAGTAGGATTCTCCAGGCACAATTAGTGCATTTGCTTTGGGGACCAACAGGGTGGTATAAAGTGGGGCCAAAGCCAATTCATCCAGAGCTTTTGTGTGAATGAGAAAAAAATACCCCCTAACCCAAGCAGATATATTCTCACACAGGTACATAGATTGGCAAGCTGAGGAGAGTTGAAGTTAACCCCACTTGTCCCCTTAGTCAGCTGTCCTTAGGTAGGGCACAGCTTGCATTAAAAAGTCAGACAACGCTCAGGCTCTAGCTCTTAAAGTCAGCGTGGGAGGCCCACCCCTCTCTTCTGTATCACTTCAAAATAGGTAGAGGTTTCAAATGACAATTAGTATATTTTCTGGTGCAGCAAGACATATAAGCCTGAATTCCTTACTTCCCTTACCTATTGTTTCTCCTATTTTTCTTTGAAAGTGCTTGCATTATTTGTCACCTTAAATGTTCAAAAAGGAATATCAAACCCCTTTTTCAATGTCACAATCATACAGAGCTCAGGACTATCTACTGGAATAGATTCTCTGTAGGCAATGCTCACTGCGGCACCCAGGAATTCAGGGAGAATTTATGAGGACAATTCTTATTTCAGTTAGAAAGGAAACACATTCAAGATGTACTAAAATAGCTGAAAAGAACTGTAGTAGCTGATTTTATCAGTGCAAGATGAGCTTTTACTTACTAGACAAAAAAATTTATGGTTGGGAAAAGTAGATTTCAGCTTTTAAGAATTTCTATCTTTCTACTTACTCCAATAGCTCATTGCAGAAAACTGGTTTATGGGACACTCTGAAAAGTGATAAGGTTATAAACTATTGGATAATAACATTCAATTACTAGCTTTCTTAACTAATAACATTGCCTGTATGATTTAATACAATTTTTAAATATCTATTTAAAGTACATTCTCCATTATATACAGTGAACTATAACTTTGTGGATAGGTTATTACAATAGAATGTAGCTACATATAAATCTTGCTTTCTATTCAAAGATTTGTTGTGGGAACCTAAAGGAAGTATAGACCCAAAAGTACTTGTTCAACTTACATAATTGGAAAGCAAGATGAAGAATTTTACAGATCATTGTATTTTTAAAAGATTTTATTTATTTATTTTTAGACAGGGAAAGGGAGGGAGAAAGAAAGGGAGAGAAACATCCCGCAACCCAGGCATGCGCCCTAGACTGGAAATCGATCCAGAGAGCCTTTGATTTGAAGGCTGGCGCTCAACCACTGAGCCACACCAGCCAGGGCGAGATTGTTGTATTTTTTCATTCGGACAAGATATTAATATTCTGTTTTGTTGTCTCTGATATTCATTTGTAATTACATGTAACGCTAGTCACAATTTTTTAAAAGTTGCATAATGTTGAAAAAATTCACAGTAGGGTTTTCTGTTTAAAACAAACAACCAAAACAACTGGATAACTGGATCCCATGTAAAGACCTGGCAGTATGACATTGATATTGAGCATGGCACTTCACAGTTCAGCATTTTGTTTTCCACGTTTCAAATGTTACCCACTACCCTATGGTCTACTGTGACAAAAGAGAGTGACAATAACCTCATATAGACTAGATACAATAACTGCTTTACTCACTCTCCCTAACACAGCCTTCACTCTACTCTCCTTGCTGTTTTGCAGAGAGGTTAGAATCAGTTCTTACAGCCAACTGGTGTTCAGAATATTTCTCATCCTTGAATGTGTTTCATTACTCTCTACATCTCCAAATTCTACTTATAATCCAAACCTTTCTCAAGCCTCTCTAGCAAACCCTCCCTAATCCCTCCTCCCTCCTTCTAGTCAACCCATATACTCATTTACCCATACACTCATTGTAATGCTATCCTATGCCATCTTATATTATGTCTGTCTAATATGTATGAGCTTTGTTTCCTTAGCAACACTGTAAGCCCCAGAATAGAAAATGAGGCTTATCTCATTTTTGTTCCTGTACAGAGCTTGGTGTATAGCTGAGTGCAGAGTTGGTACTACTCAATTTAATTCATTAAACCTGATCCAGCTTCCTTCCAACATGCAGACTGTAAATTTCCAGGATGTTTGGTTCTGTGATCAATGTACACTCCCACACACATCTCTTCATCCACCATGCCAAACTAAATATATAGAAGTATAATTTTAAGCCACCAACACTGACCAGATCTTATCACCCCTTAACCACAGTGTACCACTCAACCTCAGCTAAAGAACAAGACATATATAATGAAAATATGTTAATATTTTTTATATTAAGAATCACTTCCCTCAAGAGACTTTTTAACAGTTTAGAAATTAAACTTTTTGTGGTCCCTTGAGGGGCCGAAGATGGGGGGGAGTGCACAGTCCAGCACTGGAGCTCCTGCTTCAGTGCAGACTCGGAGGAGCCTTCCAGCACCCTCGCCGGTCAGAGTGAAGTCAGACTTGGCGGTGGAGGAGGCGGGGGCAGTGCTCTGATGGGTGATGCCAGGATCCCTTTCAGCAGTGGGGATGTCTCCTCCTTGGACCCTGGAGTGCAGAGGCTTCTTGAGAGCTTGGGCTTGTGAAGACTCCTTGCAGAATCTGGCCCCACGTGATTCTGCTTTCCGTGCTCCTGGTGGAGCTTTCCAACCAGGAAATCCAGTCTCTGTAATACAGGTTCCTTGAAGGGCTGCTGCCTTGTCCAAATACAGCTAGTCCAGTACCTCGGAGCATCCTGCCCCATATGGATTAAAACCGCTGACACTGGTTGCATTAAAAAAAGAGCTATTTTATAAATATTTCCTTTAAATATGAAACAAACTGTGAAAGTAAAATTACCATGATATATAAACAGAAGAATAAATGTGGAATACTCCCACCAAATCCTTGGAAAGAAGTGAGGAGGTGCTCTTACAGTTGAGAAGACTAAATAAGATATACCAAAATATTCACATCAAGAAAAATACACAGGTTTAAGAACAGATTTTGATAAGTTTATAAATGACATGCAATACAGATTTTCAAGAGAGGAATAAGGAATATAAAAACATGTCTAATTCTTACTGAGTACTTACTATGCCAGGCTCCATTTTATTTTATTACATTTTAAAAAAAAATTTCATTTACAATTGACATTCAATATTATATAGCATAGTGGTTAGGTATTAATAAAAGTAACAAAGTGGGCCCGCCCCCAATAAGTCTTGTGCCCACCTGGCACAATGCACAGTTTTTACATTTTTGACCATATTCCCTATGCAGTACTTTCTACACCATGACTAGTTTACAATTACCAGTTGTACACATTAATCCCTTCATCTTTTCACCCATGCCAGGCCTTATTTTAAATGACACCTCCTCAAGAGGGATACCATCATCTTCAGTCTTCAGAGGAGAAATTGAGGCACAGAGAAGTAAAGCTTCATAATTCATTCATGACAGATTTGGGATTCGAACCTAATGATTTGATATCAGATCTAAAGTTCCAACATAGGATACCATTTTAATGTTTTGAATTGACATCCTGGTGTCAACTACTGTGCAGTCAACATATCTTCCGGCTCTGTTCACTGAACTCAAAAAAACTGAAAACCACTTTGATCCGAACTTCTTCCACAGTTGCCCTGAGCCTAGGTTTTTTGGGCAGACATACCTTAAGGTCACACCCTTTCATAATCTTTCCCCCTAGAGTATAAGGTAGAAGCTGTAATTTATCTCTAAACAAAATATGACAAAAGTAATGGGAAGTCGCTCCCTGATTACTTCATGTAATGTAAGATTCTATCTTAGCAGACTAGAGAAAGAAACCCTTTTTTCAGACTTCAGGAAACAAACAGCCACATTATGAAGCACCCTGGAGAAGGCTGCATGGTATCCTCTGGGGCCAGTGAGTGGCTTCTACCCAACAGCCAAGAAAAACCCAAGGTCCTCAGTCATACAGCCACAAGGAAGTGACTTCCATCAACAACCCGAATCAGCTTGGAAGCACATACTTTCCCAGTCAGACTTCCAGATGATAACATAGCTTAGCTGACACTTTAGTTCCGGACTTGGGAGACTGATAAGCAGCATTCTAAGATTGTTCCCATTGCCTGGTGTACACACATAGTTTCCTAGTTAGTAGACCAAATATTAGTTTAGGTGCTTCTGTGAAGGGATTTAGCACATACAATTGAGATGTCAAATCAGTTCACCTTTTAGGGAGATTATCTTAGGTGTCTTAACCTAATCAATCAGGTGAGCTTGTAAAAGGGACTAGGACTTCCCTTGAGAATTCTGAAGTGTGAGGAGTATTCAACACAAGGAAGATTCTCCATGGCTGGCTTTGAAGATGGAGGGGCCATATGGCAAAGAATGTGGGAGGTGTCCGAGCTGAGAGCAGCTTCATGCTGACAGCCAACAAGGAAATGCAAGTCTCCTTTCTATAGGCACAAGAACTGGGTTCTGCAAAAGTAACCTGGGGCTCAGAAGAGAACAGTCTGGCTGACACCTTAATTTCAACTATGTGAGACTGAGCAGAGGTCCTTGGCACATCTTGCCTGGATTTCTGACCTACAGAACAATGATGTAATAAATGGGTGGTGTTCTAAGCTGCTAAATTTGTGACAATTTGCTTAATTTATTATGCAGTGGTAGAAAACTAATATACTTTTCAGATTTGCAGTTGGCATAAATTGAGTCATCTCAATTAAGTAAAAGTGAAGTTACCCAGGATAGTGCTTACAACATATGACATGCTAAATATTTGTGAGACTTTTTTCTAATGAGTCTCTGAAATACAGAATTTCTTCCATCATTCCAGCCAAGTGGTCAGTAACATTTGCAAAAAAATTTTTTTTCTCCCTCCAGGACAAATGAAAAGTACCATGCAATCGTCTGTTGCAACACTGCAACCACACTGTCCTTTGGACACCTATGATTACCCAGGAACCAAAGCAAAGAGAATAAAAGTCTGTAAATTTTACCTACACTTCTCAGAATGAGAACACAAAGAATTTGAGTTAATATCCTTGTTCTTAAAAGCTAGAATTTCATATTTTAAATTATCCCACAGATTGTTCTTCAACTTCCTAGCCTTGCAGTTACTAAAGTCCAAGGGTACTGAGATCATGGAAAAGGCTTCAGTAAATTGTCCCCTGACTGAATCATAAAATTCGGCAACTGTAAATTTATTTGTTGTCCACATAAGATGATCTCTGTGCTGAGAATTCAAATGCTTAAATTATGGCCTATGTAGCATAAATAGTTTGAGTATCAGTTCCAAGGTTTTGGGATACATTCCAAAATAAATGTGTTGTCTGAAATTTAGAAATTCTCCTATCGTTTAAAGCTTCCTGCTTTCTGTTTCAAGAGAAGTTATGCATCAAAAATTGGTACTTATTTGAGATTTGTTTGCATGGCCCCAGAGGTGGTTTCATGTCACTGTTACAAATAAATGATTCTCACATACTATTTGTGGGTCATTTCAGCCCTTTGGTTTTTAAAATTTGTAAGTGATCTTTACCATTTCAGGATCCTAAGTAGTATGATTGAAACATGTGTATTTACCATATGATCTCACCTGTAAGTGGAACCTAATCATCAAAACAAGAGAGCAAAATATAACCAGAGATATGGAAATAAGGAACAAACTGACAGTAACCAGAGGAGAGAGAGGAGAGGGATAATGGGGGAAAGAAGGGGAAGGGTCAAGTCAAGGAACATGTATAACCGACCCACGGGACAAGGACAATGGGGTGGGGAGGGTTGAATGTGGGAGAGGGGCTGGGCAGGGTAGGGGAGAGCAATGGGGGAAAATGGGGACGACTATAATTGAACTACAATAAAAACAATTAAAAATATTTACCCCTTAACAGTGAAGAAAGATTCAGCCCGAGATATGCAGCTTTCAGCAGGGTTACAATTGATATTTGAGCATTACAGAAAGGCATCTTGTAAAGAAAAGAGTTCTTTTCATTAGAAACACATTTGAAAAATGAACTAAGGTACTTTTTTCTTTTTTAATTGCCAATCCTTTTATTTGAGTTTTATTTTTTGTTGAATTTATTAGGGTAAAATTGGCTAATAAAACTGTATAGGTTTCAGATGTACAATTCTCTAATACATATCTGTATATTGTATTGTGTGTTCACCACCCCAAGTCAAGTCTCCTTCCATCACCATTTATTCCTCCCAGCCCGTCTTCTACCTCCCACCACCCTCTTCCTCTCTGGTAATCACCATGCAGTTATCTGTGTAAGATTTTCCTTCCTTCCGTCCTTCCTTCCTTCCTTTCTTTCTTTCTTTCCTTCCTTCTTTCTTTTTCTTTCTTTCTTTCTGTCTCTCCATCTCTCTCTCTCTCTTTTGCTTAATCCCTTCACCTTTTTACCCAGCCCCACAACCTCCCTCCCCTCTGACAGCTGTCAATCTGTTCTCTCTATCTGTAAGTCTATTCCTATTTTGTTTGTTAGTTTATTTTATTCATTAGATTACACACATAATTGAAATCATATGGTACTTCCCTTCCTCTGACTGGCTTATTTCACTTAACATAATGTTCTCCAGGCCCATCCATGCTGTTGTAAAGGGTAGGATTTCCTTCTTTTTTATGGTTAGTAGTATTTCATTGTGTAAAAGTACCACAGCTCCTTTATTTACCCATCTAGTGATGGACACTTGGACTGCTTTCAAATCTTGGCTATTGTAAATAATGCAGCAAAGTACACAGGAGTGCATATATTCTTTTGAATCAGGTTTCTTCAGATATAATTCCAGATGTGAAATCTCTGGGTCATAAGCAGTCCCACTTTTAATTTTTTGAGGTAACTCCATACTGTTTTCCACAGAGGCTGTACCGATCTGCTTTCCCACCAACAGTGCACCTAAGGTTCCCTTTTCTTCACATCCTCACCAACACTTTGATTTATTGATGATAGCCATTCTGACAGGTATGAGGTGGTATCTCATTGTAGTTTTAATTTGTATTTCTCTGATGGTTAGTGACATTGAGCATCCTTTCATATGTCTATTGGCCATCTGTATGTCCTCTTTGTAGAAGTGTCTATTCAGATCCTTCGTCCATTTTTTAACTGGATTTTTGGGGTTTTTTGGTGTTGAGTTTTCTGAGTTCTTTATAAATTTTGGATATTTACCCCTTATCAAATGTATCATTGGTCAATATGTTCTCCCATTCAGTGGTTGTCTTTTCATTTTGTTGATGATTTCCTTTGCTATGCAAAACCTTTTTTTAGTTTGATGTAGTCCCATTTGTTTATTTTGTTTGTTTGTTTCTCTTGCCTGAGGAGACATATCAGAAAAAATATTGCTGTGAGCACTGTCTGAAATTTTACTACCTATGTTTTTTTCCAGGATTTTTAAGGGTTTGAGTCTAACATTTAAGTCTTCAATCCATTTTGAGTTTATTTTTGTATATGGTATAAGAAAATGGCCTAGTTTCATTTTTTCTTTTTTTGCATGTATCTTTCCAAATTTCCCAACATAAGGTACTTTTTCTGGTCTGTACTAGTAAGGAACAGGATACGGTGAGATGCCCCACATCTTTACTCACATGAAACACTTACTTATGGCCCCCATGGGTATCAATTCATACTGTTTTAATAAAGTGACAATTTTGAAACAGTGAGCTGTTTTATATTGGTTGTGAGTTTATCATAGTTTATTGTTTAAAAGGAGGCATATTTGCTTTTCAGTAGAGAATTAGTTTAATAGTCAGTTGAACATGATTTTTTAAAAACTTTTGAATACCAGCTACCTTTGCTATCTGAACCTCTAGTCCTGCCCCTAGAAGTAACTGTTTGTTCTGAAAGATAATATACTGCTTTAGAAAGGTAGAATTCATTGTTTGTTTGGTCTTTTTTTTTTTTACAGGGCATAACATCTTTTGGTTGTGAAAATATCTTCAGAGATTCTGTCTGGGACCTAGAAACTTAAAAATTCAATTTTATAAAATTTTTTACTGATACTCTCTAGAAAGATTAATTCACAATTTCATACACAAAAAAGGAAAAGTGTTACTCTTTGAAGGTTCTGAAATATCCAAGATGTTCTCATTATTTTGTTTGTGAAATTATGTCCTGTTAGAACAACCTAGTGGCCTACTCGGTCTTCTTCGAAATTTCCTACTTGGGGCAAAGAGATGGGATGGGCTCTGTAGAATCAGTAAAATGCATAGAACATAGATGAAGGGTCCTTTATAGATGGGGGAAAATAGAGGATTGTAGAAGGGCTCTTCCACATATGGTATGAATATTAAGAGATTCTGAAAGCCTGAATAAAGGATTAGAAGGGAAGAATGATGGCCCAAGCTATGGAAAGATAGAGCATAGAGTATTATAAACAACTCCTTGGTTCTCCCGCTATCTCTTGAATGAAATTTCTATTAGCTTTATGAGCCCCGGTATTTTCCCACTTCTCAAGTCCCCAGACAGAAGCCATTGTCCTTTCCAAAGCACTGCCGTCATGGGTGGCACCACCACTGGGGAATCAGAGTTTCCTAGACTCCGTCTTTCACCGTCTGTGTCCTCCTTCCAGTCCTGCTGCTTAAAGCTTCCGGGTATTTATCAGATCCCTCCGCTTTGCTTCATTCCCAGTGCTCTGGCTTTAGGACAAATCCTAATCAAGTCATTCGGAAACACTTTAACAGCACTGTCACAGTAGCTGTCCCTCTTCGGCACTCCCAGCCAACCTTTACTATGCCAGAATGATCTTCCTAAAACACAAGTATTTTCATCTGCTGTAGTGATTTCCATTGCCTAAAGAATGAAGTCCAAGCTCTTTAGCGTGACATGTGAAGTTCTCACAGTTTGGCTTCTTCGAGTTCAGCTTCTTTTCTCCCAGTGCCTCCATGTACAGAACACATGCCTCACACTTCAAGGTCTTTCTCATGCGCTCCTCTCTCCACCTACAATTCCCTTGTCTGCCTTGTCTGTCTGATCAACTTCTACTTTTCCTTTTATTTCTTCTGATTGCCTCTTCAGTCTATCCCATGTCTTTCATTCATCCACATGCACATAGCTGTGAAGATATAAAGCTGAATCAACATGCAGCTTACCCTCAAGAATCCTGGTCTAGTGCAGGTAAGTGGAGATGTGAGAGCAGGATGAAGTGGCCGCATGCATTGCCTCAAGGGACGCACAGGGCTGTGCCGAGGGAGTTCACAAGACAGAAACAAAATGACAGTTTTTGCATTTGCATCCTATTGGCATCTTTCTTGCAAAAATTTAAAAACCACAGCCTAGAGGCTGATCCAATGGAGTGATTCAGTTATTCCACAAACATTTTATATTTAAATTTATTACTAATATAAATCATAGCTAAATGCAACAAAGATATTGCTATCATATCATATACAAGCTAATATATTTATTTTTTTCTTTACAGTTTTTGCTAGGTACTCATAAGCAACAAACACTTGATGTAAACAGGATATTGAAATTTCTTCAGGTTTGATATTGTGCTTTGTATTTTGTTCTGGTTCTGAATAAAATATTTTTCCTAAATGTATTTCAGTTATCTGCACAATAATTCAGCCACATTTACTTTATGTTGTGGCTTGGTGTTGAGTTAAAGCACTCACTGAAATGCTGTAGTGGCATTTGCTGCACTGTACAATGTGATCTCCAATTACCACTCAATTTGCTGTATGACTGCTTGTTGTATGCCAGTATTTTATGACAGCAAAAGATTTCTTTTGAAGTTTGTAATTTCTATTTTCCAGGGTTAAAGTTTAAGAGTTCTGTATACTCAGAATTTATGCCTTCCTTATAGTATTCAGTATCTGCGTGAACCAAATCACACATTGTTCTTCACAGAAATTATTTCAGTACGTTGTGCACCCACCCCCATTTCCCACAACACAAATTTTATTGTAAACTAGAGGCATATTTTATATTCCCGCAAATGTCAGCAGACAGAGTCCCTCCAGGTAAGGGATTTGGGGAAGATCCATGAAGGAAGTAAAATCTGACCTGGGATGTGATGGATGGTTTGGAAGCAATGCAGACATGACTGACTGAGAAAATAAGAGTAAGTCTATGAGGAGATTTCATGATGTGAGGAGACTTCAGAGCATAATTGTGATCCTGCTGGAACTCAGGAAGACTCTGCAGTGTATGAAAGGAATTTTAGGCGGTGATATTGAAGAGCTAGATTGGAGCTTAATCCTGTAGGCCCTTGAATGTAAGCTATGGATATACAAGTTCATTTAGTAAGAAATTGGGAGCCATTGGAGAGTATTGTTTTTATTTATTTATTTATTTATCCCTTTATTTATGTATGTGTTTATTTACTTATTTAAGGGCAGAAACAGTAGAAGCAAGGCTGCCCTTCAAGATGAATCTGGCAGCAGCACTTGAGATCGATCTGAAAGAAGAGCTGGGAGGTGGCGGACCCCTGCAGGGAGGCCAACAGTGCAGGCCCTGGATCCCAAAGGTAATGAGGTCAAAACTGGAGCCATAACATTGGGAGGCTGGAGCAGGGACAGAAGGAAAAAATGGGGTAGAGATCAGATCCACAGAATTCATTAGGTATTTGGATCTGGAAGGCAAAGGAGAGAAGTAAAGATTGCCCTTGGTCCTTGGGAGAATGGCAATACATACTAGGACAACTGATATATTCATTTTGGAAGGTCCTGAATCACTGAGTTTGAGTGTCAGCAGATCATTTCAACTGAGCTTTCCAGAAGGCAGGCCACAATTTAGGAGCAGAAATCAGGAAAGAAGCCAGGTTTGGAGATGCTGGTTTGGCGGTTGTGGCAGCCGTGAGAACACGCCTGACAAAGGGAAAGTGAGGTCCCCACCTACTGGACTTCAACCTCACCTCAGTGTTTGAACTGAGGACATGCATCTCACAGGTGAGCAAGGGCAGTGCTATGCGTAAAGCAGACCAGCCTGGGAAGACAAAGGACTCCTTTGTCAGCCAACTTTGGCTCAAGGACTCACCAACGGCTTTGCTGAACCTTCCATTGACTATGAAGTTCCCACCCAAACTTCTTTCTTCCCAATCTTTTCTTTCCTCTCCTTCACATGATATTAGATTTTCATCAGGTTTGATCTGTATAGTAGCCTTCTCTGGCTCTCTCCCCATTTTCCTTAGCATAGACATTTACCCCAGCCATAAAACCTTTCCCTGTTTAATGCTGTCTTGGCATCTGCTTCTCACATATCACCTAGATTAACACAATAGTTATTGGAGAAAGATGATAATATCCCATATATCATGCTATACAATTAGAATTAATATTGAAAATAGGGATCTTAAAATTTTTTAAAATCTTGAATCATTAAAGCATTATTCAATTATTGAATTAAACTCATAAGGTATAAAATCATGTTTAGTAGATTATATCTTTTAGTGATGATGTTCTGCATTTATATTTTAAAAGTGGAAAGCAGAATCATTACAAGAAACGGTAAGGGTGGCTATATTAACCTCCAATACAGATCCTAAAGTTATGAATCATGGAGTTAGAGTCCCAAGCAAGAGAGACCTTTCAGGTAATGCAAAGCCCATTTCATATAAATGCAAAGGCATTTCTCATATGTTTTATTTTCCTGCTACTTGGAAAGATGTGGGTCCATATATATTGTTCTTTGGCATCCATCTGCTACTTTTTTAACCTTTTGAGTAATATTACTGTTTCTAATATTAAAAATAAATTCTAGTCATATATATATATTCCACAAATAAGAAACTATCTGACTGACCGTCTACTATAGAATATTACAATTTAGCAAACACTGAAGGTCCTTTTGATTGTAGGCTGCAAATATCTAAGGTTTCTCTTACCATGGTTTCAAAAGAAAATGCATTCTGTCTGAAAAGTTATGGCTTAGATTCAGTTAAAATGGTGTGGATTAATCAATATAATAATTAGGCTAGCGTCTGAATCATTCAATCAATATGGTTTTCAAGTTTATTGATATAGTATAAAGGCTGACGTAAACTGCGAATTGTTGCTTCCTTGGTGGCTACAGATAATGGTAGTGTATCTCTTTAGATGTCAGAATTTAAAGAAAATAAATGGATGAGCCTTTACTCAAAAAAAAATGTTTCTTCACATTATTGGGAATTGTTTACTTTCTCTTCTGCAACAGGCTGTGGTTTAGAAAGCTAATATGTTGTTAATTCTGTCTCTATTGGATGCCTGTTGACTCAGGAGATTAACAAACAATGTTAGCAGGAACATCTGTTGATCTGTTGAAAGGCAGCCAATGAATTTGGAGTTTCCTTGGCCAGACAGGTCATGGGATCCCAGCCCAGTCCTGAGCTAAATGTAAGGACAATGATTAGCTCTGACATCTAGAAAAAGAATGGAACACAAGGGAAAATGCTAGACTTAGAAAAATTAATATTCTCTGATTTTTTTCACAGTTAATATGAATGGAAAGTTAGGATTCATGTTAGCTAGAAAAGTTGTAAAAACTTATATATGTACAATTAAAATAAAGGGTCGAATGATTATATAGAAAGTTTGGATCATTCTGCTATGAAAAAAGAACAAATAATTGGTCTGATACTGCTCAAACCTGATGGTTCATTAGCAAGAGAATGATTAATAAACATTTGATATTAAAATGTTTAAAATAGTTCCTAGAAATAATGTATTTTCCACTAATGCTGACTACCTTAGAGTATTGTAGATTATGTCCTTGTAAAATTTCAGGTTTCAATTCTTTTCAGATTTTTCTTAATCCTTTGCTACTCAACCTGAAAGCTGCCAAGTCTTCACAGACCTTCCATGAGGCGGTCTCCCACAGGCTCTTCAATTCCCTGAAAACCTTTATTCCTATTCTATTGATCCGTGGTGGTGTGAGCTCCCTTAGCTCCAACTTCTATTTGTCTATGTGCATTTCGTGCACATGTCCATCCTTCTATCCCTGTCTTGCTGCCATTCCAGCTACTACATTCTAACTGAGTCCCGCCTCTGACAACCTTATGAAGATAATTCTTAAGTGTCTTTGAACTGTCATATATTCACAAATCTACTGATATTCTCCTATGTGTTATTGCTGTGCCATTATACACATAGCTTATTTCTCAACTATACTTGTAAACTTTTAAAAGGCTGGTATGTACACTACTCTTTTATCTCCTTCACATGTAAAATTAATTTTATTTTATCTTGAGTCTAATACTATATAAAATTTTCTTTCAACATCTTTATTTTTAATTCTTACTTTTTAAAAAAGATTTTATTTATTTATTTTTAGAGAGAAGGTAAGGCAGAGAAAAAGAGAGGAAGAGAAACATCAATGTGCAAGAGAAAACCAGTTGGCTGCCTCTCATATGCACCTAACTGGCAACCTGGCCCGTGACCCAGGCGTGTGCAATTCCTGACTGGGAATCGAACCAGCAACCTTTGGTTCACAGGCCAGTAGTCAACCCACTGAGCCACACCAGCCAGGGCTTTAATTCTCACTTTCAACAAGAGTAGAACACAATCAACTCAGACAGATGCCTCATCCTTAAAACACTCTCTTCCCTTGGTTTCTTAGTTACACACACTCAGTTCATTCTGTTACTTCCCAGACAGTTTCATTACTGACTCCTCTTCTCCCAGCCCTCGATGCTGGGGTCTTTTTCTAGGTCTTCTTTTCCCACATATTCCTCTCAATCTAGATGATTTCTCCTCTTCTGTAGCTTCCATTGCCTTCTCCATGGGTGTGCAGTTTCTAAAATACGGCTGCAAATTCTTCACCTCTCCAATACTGTCAAAATATTGGGATTCCAATAATATTATCTACATAGGGAATACTTAGTTCCTTGATATACTAGCTACCACTCTCAGGAACTAAAAACAGAGTGCTTTCCCAAAATCATGTTCCAGTGTAACTGTTACCAGACTTCAAATGCCACATTCTTGAGTCTCAACGATCATTAAACTCAGTACAAGATCAAGCAGACAGAGTTTATTGAAAAAAGTTTGTGCAGAAGGGAGTCGGCCAGGAAAGAGAAGTCGAGCTTCCCGAGAGTTCTTATGAATGGCTTATGTAGGGGCCAGGGGCTGGGGTAGGGCTTGGGAATCAGGATGAGGTCACTTCTCGAGATTACCTTCTGGCAGTGGCTGGTCCTGGGTAGTCATAAGATGTTTTCCACGGTCAAGGGCCTGCTAAAGGGCCGTAAATTAGTGCGTGCACAAATAGTCCAGTTATTTAATTGACAATACAACTGTTTTGCAGAACATGATGTTGAAAAAGGATGCCATTATCTTACATTCTTTCCTTGAGGACTATGTTTAGGTTAATTTCAACTATGGCATTTTATTGAAAGCAAGGAGTCATAGCCTGGCCTCCAAGAGGGAGTTCTTTTGGTCAAGGTAAAGTTCAATGCTGCCCCTTTACTGTTTCAGAACTCTCAGGTCACTGCATCACTTACTGATTGCCTCATAACAAACCATACCAAAACGTAGTGACTTAAAACAACAATAGTCAACTATTTTGCTCACAAATCTGAAATCTGGGCAGGACTTAAGCTGGATGGCTCCTCTCTGCTTCACGTAGTGTCAGCTGGGGTGGCCTGACCCGGGGCTGGAGGACTCAGTTTCAATATGGCTCACTCACGTGCCTGGCAAGCTGGTGCTGAGCTGGGAGCTCCACTTTGCTGTGGCCAGGGGCCTCTGTTCCCTTTCACTTGGGTCCCTCTCGGGCCCTCTTGGGCCCCTTCATAGCATAGCTATTGTTCCAGTAGTGAGTGTCCCAAGAAAACAAGTAGATATGGATGACATTTTTGTGACCTTGTTTTACTTGAAGCAGTCACAATGTCCTGCCCAGGTTCAGAGGGAAGGGACCTACACTCCACATTTTGGGTAGTAGCAAGTGTCTTGAAGAACATCGAAGACACCATTGCAAATTGTCTTTAAAAAATCACAGTCTGTTGCAGGGACTGAAGTAGCAAGTAACTATCTGTAGGTTAATTCTGGATCATCCACATAATCCAAATGCCAGCCCATATGTCTCTCCAATTCTAATCAGTGCAACTTTTTGTTTATCTCTCCCCAGATGTTTAAAGATAGGAGGAAATGGCTTTCATACATTATAATATCAAATCATTACACATTATATATTATAATAATATATTTTGTGTCTATAACATATAAAACACATTAATTTATGTTATATATGTGTTACATATTTTATACTTGCATATACTATATATAATAAGTGTTATATAATGACTATATACATAATGTAATAATGCATATCATGTATATAATTTCATGCATTAGAACATCAGATTAGGTCCTGTAGCAGTTTCTAGGTTAAATGCTAATTGATAAGCAAATCCACACCCTAAGTGTGTCAATGTATCATCTTTTTTTCCTCAGATTTTGAAGATGAAAGAAAGTAAAACAAGCAAACTAAAACCCCCCAACATGTCTTTACAGAATAAGTCATACAAAAGTGAGAAAGTCAAATAGACAATGTTATTCAGTTTGTGCTTCTCAATTTATTTCTGCTAGAACATAAATTTTAAAAGATTGGAAAAATCACAATCAGCACTGAAGTTAACCCAGAGACTCTCAATATTAATACTCAATGTCTTATTTTCAAAATTTGATAGTCTTATCTTTGATTCAGCATCACTACCTAAAATATAGCAGAATGTAACTTTTAGGATCAGCTCTCATGTATCACAGGCAGAAAATAACAAATAAATCAACATGTGACATTCTTACATCTCCAGGGTCACAAATATATTACTGTTTCATGAAAGACCAAAAAAAGGAAGAGATAATACATGCCAATTTATTTCCTTCCAAATATAAATTATACAAAGTTTCATCTTATTTTCCCAAGAAAACATTTGCTGGAGCCTAAAGCTCCCATGTTAGGTTTCCAGCAAGAGTCCCAATTCTATTCATTAGAGCCACGCCCGAGTTATAAACCTTTTGCTGGCTACATGGGTTTACAGGGGAATGAATTTAAAAAGTGATTCGCTTTCCCTTTTTGTCTACACATATGCATTTACTTTATGATTTCAATTTCAGGTGAAATAAATCAAATAAAATTCCGTTTAGAAAACAGCAAACCACCTATTGTCTTATTTTTCTTTAATAAAAAATGAAATACACTATCAAAAAAGAGGGAGACAAAAAAAGGAAGCAGCAAACCAAGATACATGTGATGTAATTTATTTTGATACCTTGTGCATTCTTACGTTTGAGGAGTTGTAACATTTTTAGTTTTAACTGCTTTTATTATGTGCATATGTTTTCGGAATGTTACTGTGAATCAGAATTATGTGGTGAGAGTTGTTTAGATAATAGAGACCACCAAAAGAGTAAGTTACACAGAGAAAAACATCGCTAACGAACTGATTGCCTTATTTAGGCGCATAGTATCTGTATAAGAATGAGTTCCATACTTAGTTCAAATTCCAGTTAATACATTTATTGTAAAATAAGAATGATTAACAGTATCTGCCTTATATGGTTAGCAGAATAAAATAGAAGAATTCCTGTAAATCCCATTAGCAGAGTCCTGACACATAGACAGGACTTGACGACTATGAGCCATTCTTCTATTATTGCCAAGCTCAGCCGTCGCCTCATCAGTGAAGCTCATCTTTCAAATCTTCTCAGATACCTGAATGAGAATTGTCTGTCACTCTCTGTGCTACTTTGGCACTTTGTTTGCCTCTCTCATAACATTTCTGTCATGGATTATGGTTATTAATATATATATGTCGGTCTTCCTTATTAGATACTAGGTTCTAGAGGTAGGATCACATCTTCCTTATTTTTATATTTTCCTCTTAGTACACCTTTCCCAATACCCAATACCAGGTTTATATGCACTGGACTTTAAATGAATGTTTATTAAGGTGGCAGTTTCTTTCTCATCCTTCAGGTCTCATGACAAATGTCACCTCTCTGCTGACTTATTCTAAAGAAGTCTAAACATCTTACCCACCCCCACTCAATTACATCACCCTGTTTGTTTCCTTCACAGTCCATATCATTTGGGGCAATTATTTAACGCACGTATTTGTTTATTGTTTGCCTCTCCTGACAGAATGCAAGGGTCAGGACAGTTAAGCCCTTGTTTACCCCTGAATCCTTAGCCCCAGGATGGTATGTATCAATTTGAGGACTCAGGAAGTATTTCTTAAATGGATCGTGACATGTCTTAAGGCCCTGAAATGACAGTGGCAGTAGCAATAATACGTCCCAGTGCCTCTTGTTTAAAAAGGAGTGCCTTTGAATATTTAAAAAGGTAACATTCTGGTCCTGGCTGGGTGGCTCACTTGGTTGGAATGTCATCCCATACAGCAGGGGTATCAAACCCATGGCCCGGGGGCCATATCAGCCTCTTGGTTGCCTTCAAAGGGCCGAATGTAATTTTAGGACTGTATAAATGTAACACTCCTTAACAGTTAAGTAAGAGCTCAGTGCTGCAGCTGGGTAGAGACAGGGTGTGGGGCAGATGAAACAAGGTGGAGGGCCAAATTCAGCCCACAGGCCTTGTGTGTGCCACCTGTGCCATACACCAAAGGTTTGCGGGTTCAATTCCAGATCAGGGCACATGCCTAGGTTGCAGGTTTGATCTCTGGTCCGGGTGTGTACAGGAGGCAACTGATTGATGCTTCTCACACATGTCAGTCTCTCTCTCTCTCTCTCTCTCTCTCTCTCTCAAATTAATAAACATATCCTTTGGTGAGGATTAAAAAAGAACTAAAGAGGTGATATTCAGGAACCACTGTGAGTGATGTGTCAGTCCTTGTCTCACTTCCTTTGCCTCTGCCAGCCCCAACAACCTCTGCTCACAGACAGCACCACCTGCAGGTTTACGCCCACATGAACTCCCAAACCAACCATGGCATGAGGAAGGAAAGCCTTAAGCAGCTGCTGGAGCCATGACTGAAACAGAATTAGCAGGACTCAGTCATTCCTGGATGGTGCAGACAAGATTTGCTTGCAAGAAAGGGTCTCCCAAATAATACTCCCCAGGCAAGCATTGTCTTCTTGATACAGGTAGTGAAAGGCTCTTTCTGGCTCTCTAGAAAGTAGCTAGGACGTGGCGCCTTTTGAACTAGGCCACCAAAGTTTTGAATTACCGTTATCAAATGTAATAGTTGGAGATGGTCTTCTACTTGGAACATTTGCAAATTTGTATCAGGGTCCGGTGAGTGATCTGGTGCTTTGAAAACTGATCCAAAAGATCTGGTAGGATCTATGGCAGAAAAAGTGTTGAAGCCTGATAGTCACTGCAGAACAAGGGTGTCTTGTTCTTTTTCTGATTTCAGTCCTGACCAGTTATATGGGGTGTGACATGTATTAGGGTTTGGAGAGGAAATAAATCCTTTTTGGCAGAAATATATGGCCTTGGTGTTAAATAAATTATGTAGGCTATGTCACAGTATAAAATTCACAGTATAAAATTATCAGTTCAGTTTTACATTCACTAAAAATACTATTATTTGGACCAAACAAGTCGACTCTGGAGGTTCCAGGCTGGTGAACACGGGGAGGTGCAAGGGAGAGGCGCATTACCTAGAAGGGCGTGGAAACCCTGCAGCCCTTACCCCAGACCTTACCCTGAACACCCTCCCATCTGGCTGCTTCTGAGTTGTATCATTTTATAAAATAATCAACTCGTAATCTAAACCACAGGACACCCAGAGAGAGCACCACATAAAGACACCGACAGAGACTGGAGAGATGCATGTAGAGCCAAGGAGCGCCAAGGACTGCTGACGTGGCCAGAAGCTAAGAAGGAGACGTGAAACAGATTCTTCTCTGAAAAGTTCAAAGAGAGCTTGGCCCTTGCCAACCTCTTGACTTTGGACTTTTAGCCTCCTGAACTGTGAGAGGATAAATTTCTGTTGTTTTTAAGCCACTCAATTTGTGGTTCCTTGTTGGGGCAGCCTTAGCAAACTACCACAGGTTCCTTCACATGCTGCCATGCCTGTGTGTGGGTCAATAAAACAGTAACAAACTTTTCCTCTGAGCAAGCATTCACTTCACAGGGAAGGAGGCACGAAAATGGTTTGGTTCTCAGAGGGCGTTTTGTACTGGCTGGGTGCTCTTTTACTGAAGAAAGATTGAGTGCATTTTCAGTTGTGATGGTTCAGGGTGATAAGAGTCAAGAAGGGTACATTGGAGCATGTTCTCTTCGGCGAAAATTGTAGAAATAAGCTTGTAAAGAAGGGCTTTCAATGTTTATTAGAATGCTGGGTATGGCATAAAGAGACAATTGGTTTTTTTGTTTTCCAGAGATAATTTGATGAGTAAGGATTTTACATTCTATTGTCTTTTCTGACAAAAGCTAGATCCCCATGTTCTCAGCTGCATTCCTTTGGAATGCCAGTTTTGATGTAACATGAAGACTTAGCAGGACAAGTAATTGATAAAAGAGATGACAAAGAAACACATAAAATTGTAAGAAAGTAGGTTTTAGAAAACTAAAAACCAGCCTCAGGGTAGTTGCTGGAACAAACACCAGTTAAAGCAGAATAGGAGTTGCATTTTACACCACATAACATGGGAATTTAATAAATGTGGATATTTTCATTTAAAAAAACACACCAAAGCTGAACTCTCTCACAGACTCCATCCAATCTGTCAGTGTATTTTGTCAGCTCTTCCTTCAAAACACATCTGAAATCTGATCACCTCCACTGCTACCAGTCCAGTTCAAGCTCCTCTTCTCTGTGCTGGGGGTCATTGCAACGTCCTCCGAACACGTGTCTCTGTGTTAGCCTCGGCTTATCACCCTCTTTTGTTCAAAACTCTCCAGTTGGTTTCTACCCCACTGAGGGTTAACAGTCAAAATCTTTACAACGTTTGAGGCAGGATAGTGAGAAGAAGCTAGGGAAATTCCTTGACAAGTGGGATAAGGGAAACTGAGGCAAAATAATTAAGCAAGGCCAAACAATTGGAGCAATTTACAGCCAGCTAATAAATCACAAGGTTTTATCTTCCCTAACCAGGGACACTTAAGGGCAAATGGTTTACACATTCCAGAATGTCCTTGGGAAGACTGGCCTCTGTCCTGGTCCCTCTTCAATGATGCTCTTTAAAAATAGAACTAACCAGAAAATAACCCTGATACCCTTTACACACACATTTTGATGAATAAACATGTTGGAGGAAACACCTAGAAACATTCCATTCCATTCCATAACATTCCATTAAGACCCTCTCCTCAGACAACCTCTAGGATTCCTGCAGGTCAAAGAAAGATGAAAAGCCTCAAGACAAAGGACCCACATGAACTCTCAGCTCTTTTTCTTCTAGACCCTGTGAGACTTGCAACCAGGGGAGCAGTGGGCAGCGGCAGTTTGTCCCGGGCTACCCCCTGAACCTGTCTCCAAGGCTCCCTTTTTCTCTGACTCTCCAGGGAGCTGACAGCAGCTCTGCCTCAGCTCGTGTCTTTCCTGCAACCTTTCTAGAGAATCAAAGCGGCCCTGCCGAGGGGCTCTCCTGTTACTTCTTCTACCGTAGGCTCTTCCTTTGTTGCACTGTCCCCTGCTCTAATGAACATACTCTCAGGGTCACCTGGATTCCTATTGTGAAATCTTTCCTGCACAAAGGCAAGAACCTATACACTGTCAGCCGGCCCAAGGCAGACCCGCTCTGGGCCCAGCCGGTTTGGTTACACACTCAGAAGACCTGTGTGACCTCACTCAGCTCCACCCCCCACCATCACCTTTCTCACTGCATTCCCCACCAATCTCCATCACGATCACTCCACCCAGGCTGTGGCGGCCCCTTTGCTTTTCCCTTCCTTTGAGACGTTCATTCAGGTACCCACATGGCTTACTCCTTTATTTCCTTCAGGACTTTACTTAAATGTGGATTTATCAATGACACTCCCTATATTCCATTATTTTTCCCCCCAGAGTTCATCACCATGTTCTATACCATATATATTATTTGATCAGGTACCCATTCTCTGTCTGCCCCCACTAAAGTGTAAGCTCCATGAACGCAGAATGTTCACAGGTGTGCTCACGGCTCTAGGCCTCATCTTTACGACACTGCCTGAACACAGTAACACTAAGTAAATAATCCTTTGATATATTGTAATTCTACATTTTTCTGACTTTGTCAATATACTCTAAGTAAAAGCTGTGTCATATTAACCTATCATAGTCTTCCACAAATGTTCTTTAATGAATTAATGTGAATTATTTTGAAAAGAAATCTCTAATTCCATTTATTTTTAAATTTCACTTTATACTCACACCAAACAGCAATTCATAGGCACAGATGGTGTTATTTTTAAGTTTGTTTGAATAGATGAGGAAAGTAATTGCAAAGCAATTAATTTCACTTGGATATTGCCTTCTGATCTTATTTTAAAATCCAAATTATGCTCCAAAAATGCACTAAAAAACTAGGCAGAAATTTTGAATTCTGTAGACACTGATTGAACCCCTATTTATTAGTTTGATGCAAAACTTAGGTTCCTGTTCTCTTATTTTATTCCCTCTCTTTTTCTCCCCATTTCTATACACAGAGCATAAAGAGAAACATTCATCCTCATAGAATGGCATAGCATGCAGAAGTGATGAGGGCTGCACTCTAAGAGGATTAAGCACACAAAGAAGATAATTAACTTGCTGAGGCCCCACAGAAAATTGCAGAGTAGCCAGAACAGCATTTGGAGTTGCTGTTATCCTACGAAAGATCGATTCAATCAAACGGCTACCGTTTATGCCTCAGGGTTCATTTGTGGCCCTAAGTATTTCATTAAACTGAGAAAAATATTTACCCTAAACATAATGTAAAGAAAGCAAAATGCTAATTTAAAAAAGTGGTTTGTTTTTAAATATAGGTTGACAAACTAGTTTAAGACCAAAACATACTATATATTTTGCTAAGGTCTTTGAAATAATTAATAGTAGCAATAGAACTCCAAGTAATGAAATTTCACTAGGGAAAATGATGAAAATGCAGAAATACTGGGCTTCTCTAAGTACAAACCATTATAATATCATAGCCACTTATAGGATACTGGCCTTGAGCAGAAAAATTATGCATGATTTTAATCTTTCTTCCTTGAGCTTTAGTGTTTGGAAATTTTTTAATAAGAACATATTTTTAATCAGAAAAACGATAGTGTGCTAATATATTCCTTTCTGATATATAGTAATTCTCCTTGCATATGAGGTTCAGCCCTTAAATTCAAACATTAGGAACGCACCTCACGTGTCTGAAAGGGAAGGCAGGCCCAGTGGCTCTGGCAGAGAGACAACTCCGAGGCGGCCAGATTTGCCTCGCTCCCTCCGTGCTGTTTACGGTGAGCGCAACGTGTGATGCCGCGGGAGTAAGTCATCATCTAAACTGAAGGGAAGCAGAGAGGAATAACTTTTGATGAGCAATCTGGCTTTGGAAAGAGAGAAATAAAGAGAAAACTAAAAGAGGATTTCAGATTTCTTTGATGCGTGTAGCACCCTATATGCAAACAGAGGTGAAAATGGGCCAGAGTAACTTTGGAAATCTTGCCTAAGGATCTATTACCCTCTAAAATCCTAGGAGTATTCATTGGTATCCCTGAATACATTATTTCGGGCAAGATTTAAAATCATTCTCACTCAGATATGTCATCAGAGCATTCCCCCACAGGAATATCCCTTCTCCTCCCACTCTCTGACTTAGGGAAATTTGATTCGATTTGACCCAATTCTTAGGTCTCTGCCAATGCAGAATTGGTGTACATAGGACAGGGTCATCTCCTCTGCCTTGAATAATGCTAGCTATGCTAAGTAATACTTGTAGGTATCATCTGCAAACCTAGAAGGTCTAAATCAAGAATAAAAGCAAAAGAAAATTCAAGGCTAAAGGGAATTTCTGCCACCTTTTAAGAACTGAGGTAGGGCTAATTAGAATAGAACTGGTTGGGAGAATATCAATAAATGTGAGGTGTTTATAAGGAAACTGACTGAAGTTTTGGATAATTAACCCCTACAATTTTCTTAGTGTGTGATGAAATATCTTCTAAATGTAAACAACATATAACTGTTAGCTGAAAAAAATCTTTTGATGTAAACCACGCATAATCCCTATGAAGCTGAGTACCCAGTGTGATGGAAGGTCAGGGCAGCAATCAGAGAGGGCTTCCTGAAGGAATCTTCCCCGGGGTGGAGGAGAGGAAGAACCACGCCTGTTCCTGGAGAAGGTGGAAGGCAGGCAGGAGCTGGTGGTTTCCAGTCAGGAGGAGCCAAGGTTGATGGCAGGTCAAGACAGCCCCATTCCAGATGAGACCCCAGGAAGCAAAGGCGTGTTGTGTTTGCTCCATGAGGCTGCTCTGGGACTGCCTTGCCCTTCCCAGGGCCATGGGACACACAGGAGGCAGGAAGGCCAGAGGCACCCACATCTGGAAATGGGACTAGGGGCAGAGCACCCTGGATGGGGGCATAGCCCTGAAGTGCTGTCACCTGGCCACTGCTCCAGGCACACACTTCTGAGTGTGTGTACCTGGCTGTGCATGGGGGGCTTGGTGTTGTGATTTGTGACTAAGCATGTGTGTATGCCTGCAGAGCTGGGGAGCCAGGAGGAGGAAGGCAGGCAGAGCTACAGGAGGGAGGCTCTGAAGAGCAGGGAGTGACCGTGATCCAGGCCTCTAACCCCCTCCAGTGAGAGTTGTGCCTGAGAGGGCAGGAAGGACCCCAGAAGACCCCAGTAATCTTGTGGCTGTCTGTCTCAAGAGCTTCTGTGACAGAAGAAGACCTGAATCCCTCCCCAGGGTCTCAGGGATTTGAACCCAGGCCCAGAGGCTGTGCCACATCCCTGAGGTGGGCCAGGTAGGGGTTGTAGGAGTCCTCTCTGCAAGAGACCCCTCCCTCTGCGTATGCCCAGGCCCCCAGGGGGGTGCTTCTGTCCAGGTGGCAGAGGTTCCTGAACCACCCACGACACTGGATGCTGGAGAGGGCCAGGGAACCCAGGACTGCGGCCTGGTTCTGTGAGCAGGGAGAGAACAGGAAAGGAGAAGCGAGAGGGAGGGAGAACCCGAAAAGCCCTTTCATTCAAAGCTTCTTTCTTTTCCATGGAAACCCTCTCTGAAGAGTGCTGGGAAGGGGCAGCCAGAGATGGTGGACCTGGACCTGGCAGAACCTTGGGCCTCTAAGCTGCTTGCTCTCCTCCACTCACTTCCCACCCTCCATCCCACGCAGGACAGAAGCCCCGCCCCTCGGGCTGCCCCGACAGTTTGTCTCCTGCACACTAGGGTGGGGGTTCTCCGGTTTCCTTAGGCAAAGCTACGGCCCCCACCCACCATGCCCTCGCATTCTCCGTGACCAGTCCGTCCTGGGACGAGGCCACTGCAAAGGCACTGCCCTCACAGTTTTTCTGCCATGCCCTGCGCTGTCTCCTTTGAGGCCACCACCTCAGTGCACCTGACACAGAGAGCCCCTGTCTGTGGTTCTTGCTTCCCTGACATCTTGTGCGTCTGCCCTGCTCAAGTGCGACCACTTGCACATTTGCTCATTGGGCCACCTATGCGCAGCCCTCACCCATCTTTCCATAGGTTGTCTTTTTCTTTACAATTTATAAAAGCTTTCTTAGTACAAACTGACTTCAATCACTTTCATCCGCCTTAAAATATTCTCTCAAATCAAAGATTTTCCTGCTGGCTTAGCTTGTAGAATGTTTTTGTTTGTTCAAGTTTTAACTTTCATATATAAATGTGGCTATCAGGAAATACAGATATTATATATAGAGAGAATTATATATGTATATATTTACTGTGATTCTCCAGACAGACTTTGTACAAGGAGAAAAAATTTAAAAAACTCATTATTAATATCCTCAAAGAGATAGAAAATATTGTGATGGTGGAAAAAGATCAGAATGCTATAGAAATAGATATTCAGAGAACAAAAATTACTCTTGGAAATTAATAAAGTAATAGAAATAAAAAGCTCGGTGAAACAGTTGGAAACCAGAGTCGAAGCATCTCCTTGAAAGTAAGCTGAAAGCTCAGGAAAAGGGAGCAGGAAAGGCCATTAGAGGCCAGTCTGAGGTCAGAAGATCTTAGTGCTATTTACCACAGACAGAGAGAGCAGAGAACACAGAGGGAGGAAGTAAAAATTAATAATCAAGAAAATTTCCTGGAACTGAAGGACAGGAATTTCCAGATTGAAAGAGCCACTGGGGACCTAGCGAAGGGGATGAAAATAAACCCACACAAAGGTCATTTTCATAAACAGTCAGAACACTGGGGACAAAAAGAAAGCCCTAAAAACTTCCAGCAAGAAAAATTATCAGGTTTCACGTCACAGTTCAAGAGTTAAAGTGACACTGCATTTAGCCACAGCACTGGGAGGTTGGAGACATGGGGACAAGGTTCAAAATTCGGAGGGAGGTTCACAGTTCAGAGCTGACTCATTATAATGTAACTTTGTTGTAAACCCAAGTGTACGCCGGGCAGGGAGCAGTGAGGAAGTAAATGCCAGCCTCCTCAGGGTGACCTCAATAGGTAACACCTAAAATGAAAACACCAAGAAGCTGTTATTCAATTGTGTTATTCCATAAATTTGGCAAACAGCACAAGAGTCGTCTGGAGTATGAACATAGTGGCCTGTGGGATCTGCAGGGCCACGAGGGTGGGAGGCTGTCTGTCTAGCCTCCTTGAAATGTCAGACTCTGAAACTACATACATAGGCTCAGCACCCTGAAGGGAGCCATGTGCATCAGAGGGGCTGAGCTTGGGAGGGGCTCTTGTCCTGGCCCACACTGGGAGTAAACCTCGGGAACACACATGGGGGTCAGAGGGCACTCAGGACAGGCCCTCTCTCACAGTGAGAAAAGATGAGACGAGCCAAATCCAGCTAGACAAGCCTTACGGCCCGGACCCCTGATGGTTGAGGAGTGGCCTGCTGAGCTGCCTGGCACCTGCAGCCCCAGCTCTGCAGGTGCCCCCACCCAGGCAGTCCATATCCCTGGCCAGCCCTCACTGTCACAGTCCACACGGGGTCCCGTTGCCTATACACACCAGTGTTCTGAGGGTGAGAGGGCCTCCCCTCTAACTGCTGAAGGGCTTGGACATGTCCCCACACAAGGCCTTCAGGCTCAGGGTCTCTTGTTCTGGGACATCCTCATTCATAGCCTTTGCTTGTTTCCTCACCTGCAGGAAGGCTGGCAGTGCATATGAGTCTGGGAAGGCTCCAAACACCACAACCTGAACACTGGGCTTTCAATCACAATGGACGGCCTCCCTCCAGCACCCCAGACCCCATGTTTTCTATGCAGACCAGAGGGGTACAACACTGAAAACCCCTTCCCTGACATGCCGGAGTATCACAAGGTTCCCTTGGAGTCATCGCGGGGACTTCGCAGGTATTAGCACCTAAGAGGTGAAGTCTAACAGCATTTTAAATGCTTACACTGTTCTTAGGAAAGAGGATGTAGGCAAAGGGAACAGAGACAGCATTTCAGAAAACAAATCATCACATGCAGGAGGGAATGGGGAACGTGTCTCATCTTTTCAGGTAGAAAACATAGTGGGATAAGAACGTAGTGCCTGACATATAAGACACATAAAGAACTGACATGTTAGACTCCACAGGCTCTCGAAAAAACTCCTTTCCCCAAGGGAGGCACCTCAGGAAGCTAAGCTTGGGATAGTGTCCAATGCCCAGAACCAAAGACACACAAGCCAAAGCAGAATGAGGGCAGGTGTATTCTGATGGTAACAGGGCTCTGGGTGCTGGTGCCCCACTGTTAGAAACTGGTCAAGCCCTGGCTGGTGTAGCTCAGTGGATTGAGCGCGGGCCTGCGAACCAAAAGATCGCAGTTCGATTCCCAGTCAGGGCACATGCCTGGGTTGCAGGCCAGTTCCCAGTAGGGTACCCATGAAAAGCAACCATACATTGATATTTCTCTTCCTCTCTCCTTCCCTTCCCCTCTAAAGATAAATAAATAAAAAATCTTTTATATATATATATATGGCACTATATCCAAAAAAAAAAAAAAAAGAAAGAAACTGGTCAAAAGCACAAACCAAATAGACGCATCTCAGGGAACATGCATGCTGCTGTCATCCAAACCAGCAGCCCTCCAACCCCCTTCCTGGGGGCTGCTGCTGATGCTGCATCAATGGACAAGACCACCCAGGGGTCAGAGGTACAGAGAGGGACCCTAACCACCCCTAGGTGGTGTCCGTGAGCTCGGACCATGGAGCTCTCTTTCCCCTAGTGAAAATCTCTGGGCCATGCATTGTAACGCAGCTCCATCCCACCTCCCCTTTCATTCTCTCCTGTGTGGTTGTGGAGCGCGGACTCTGCAAGTCACATTTTTTGCTTCCTCAGGATGGTCCCCTTTCGGCTCTTCCAGCAGGAGGCGCCAAAAGAAAACTGCAACAGTGAAGAGGGAGAGGGATTTGCTTTACTGTTTGATTCTTGGTGCCTTCCTATGGGTTTGATCTATGATGGCCATGTCAACAGTTATTTTTATAAAAGAGTTCAATCATTTAAACAGCTATTTTTATAGAAGAGGTAAATAAGCACTCCCAACCACTACAAAGTAGAAGAAACTAAGAGCTGTAACTTCCATTCTTTTTCTTGTACCACACAAGGGAGAGAGGAAGGAGGGAAAGCCCTCAGCATTTCCGCCTTCAGATGGCCACCACTTGTTTCTGATCTCAATTTCCTCAAACTCTAACCTTCCTCCTGCAGACCCTGATCGAGCCTTCATCCTCTAGAGTCCCTACCTATTTCTTTCGGGAATCTTAACGTCTTCCCACACGAGAAAGGAGCCACATCATTGTGTGTGGTTAAACTACACAGGCTTTGTCCAGGTGTGATGGAGCTTTCCTTGGCCTGGGGTTTTCCAGAGGAACACATGAATTTTCTAGGGGGTCTGTGGGCTCTGTATAATGAGATAAGGAGGGTAAGTGATCTGATGCCATACAATCTCTTCATCCGTGGGCACTACTGCCACTTTCCACTCTTCACCAGCGAGCACTACGTGGAAGAGAGGGCAACTCGCGTCCATGAGTGTTAATTTTCTTCCCAACACATGATCTAGCATTATGTGAAGAAGATATAGTCTTCATATTGATGTGACTTTTACTCTGTTCTTTTTGGGAAAAAATAATTCTTGAATTCCTGGATATGCATGTTCTGTTTTTTCCCCTGAGCATTTCCATATCACTAGAACTATCACTTTAGTTTGGAATTGCTCTTTATGAATCATTTAGGGAAAACAGTGCTAGCTCCAAATGGATTCTTTCTGACAATGTAATATTTCCTCACAGAAAAGTGTAGGTGATAGTGAGGGGAAGGGAATCTCATTTTATCCAATCAAACAATCTATATCTGTAACTCTACCTCTATCCACAAAACCATGACAGCTGATCTTTTTGTTCAAAACACTTAGTAGAAGCAGTACCAAATGTATTCCAATTAAATCTTCATTTTCTTCATTAACATATAATTTGAGATTTCTCACCCCACAAGCAGCTGATTTCATTCCAAAATCATAAACTAATATAGATTTTTATAGCTAAAGTTATAAGAATATAACCCAAACACTTTTCAATTAAAAAGGGAGGAGAATCAAAAAGAATAGCCCTGGTTGGTGTGGTTCAGTTGGTTGGAGAACTGTCCCATACACCAAAAGGTTGACGGTTCGGTTCCCAGTCAGGGCATATACCTAGGTTGTGGGTTTGAGTCCCAGTTGGGGTGTGTATGGGAGGCAGTCAATCAATGTTTCTTTCTCAAATCACTCTTTCTTTCTCTTTCTCTCCCTTCCTCTCTCTCTAAAATCAATAAACATATTTTTAAAACATTTTTTAAAAGAACACACACTGTTTTCACACAAATAACAGACTAAATTAATAGAAATGTCACCATTTAAATATTAGTGATATGGGATCTCTGCACTGAAAAAAGTATTGTTATTAAGTAGAGAAATATAAATATACAAGAATTACTAAAATAATGAAATGTTTAGTGAAAACTTCCCTACACCCTCTTAAAAAGTAAAAATATGAACTCTCTATAACAAGAGACAAAATAAGAAATAATGTGAAAACAAATGAAGATGCAAAGGCAGAGTTGAAAGAAACTGAAGTCAAAAACAAAACATGAACATATGAAACATAATATAAATGGAACCACTTCAAAATAAAATTGGAGCTGCCATCCCAGAGAAACTGCCTTGTATGTCCCCCCAACTCCTCAAACCTGTGGAATGTCTGAAAGGGGCAAAACAACCTTTGAACTGGCCAAAGCAACGGTATGCTTCAAACAACAGTTTGACCAGCTAACAGGAAAGCGTACGTCCTGACTACCAGACTGAAAATAAAGACATCCACGTGTACCTGAAGAATTAGTTTATTTGCACCTATAGAAATTCCTTCCTTGGCTACCTAACATGATGGAAATTCCTTCCTTCTATTCACATAATTATTTCCCGTCCCTTTGTCATAAATACCCTTGTCGTCACCTCCTAAGTGGAATACTATTTGGGTTTCTGCCTGAGTAAGTGCTTCCAAGAATTGCAATCCTTTTTTTATCTCAAATAAATGCTTGCTGCCTCTAACTTTAACCTTTTATTTTTAGGTTAACAAAGGATATAAAAAAACTACATGTGAAGTAGTAAGAAAGAAAATTGACTCAAAGGAAAAGTAAAAAAAAAATGTGGGGAAAGCACAGAGTGCAGTAGAAAAGATATAACTCAAAGGAAAGAAAGCAAATAAAAATAGGTAACTGTCTGACTCTCTGCTGCACTCAGATTTATTCTCCTTGTCTTCCTGAGCACGTGGATGCCCAGCTAGACAATATTTTCCAGACTCCCTTGTGGCTACATAGTGGTCCCGTGTCCCAGATCTCACCAATGAAATGTGAGTTAGGCAAGGTACTTGCTTGGACAAGACTTTTGGAGATTTGCAATGCAGTCTGGGTCTGTTTCTATGCCATCCTCTTTATTTCCCACTCTCCTTTCAGAAGTATCAGACCAATGATACCTGAAGTGGGTTGCCTGCAGGAAGACCATACTACAGCTTCTTCTTATAATTTAGTTTTTACGGTCTTCTAGCATTAGTATTTTGCCTATGTGTTATAATGTTCATGTATGTAAATTACAAGTTATTATCTGTATATTTAGAGCACGGGCTCAGGTTTTATTAATGTGAGTATTAATAAAACTAGACCACTACTCTAGAGTTCTCTGAACTCCTCAAAAGAAAAATAATTTGAACTTAACTGTATTAAAAGCCACATAACACTCATGTCTGTCTAAAATACTATCAGTACAGGAATGTTACATAATACCAGGGGTGGCTGGGGAAATTTTCTTGAGGGCCTTACTTTTAAACAATCCCAGAGGAGCTACCTATATAGTTATTAATAAAATTAAAAAAGTTCTTAGACGTTGTTTGCTGGTTTGGAGAGGCGTCGAGAACTCTGATTTTTAAAGTCTAAATGTTCAGCTACTCCGAGCATAATCCACAGGACCCTCCAGGTACAGGGTCTGTGCACAGCAGGGCAACTTTGCACGAGGTAAACTTGGCCCAGGCAGAGCAAAGCTGTTTGGGGCTGGTCGGAGCTCAGCAAAGAGGGACTTCACTAAAGAGCTTAGAGCGCCCCCAGGCGCCAATCAAGGCAGCGCCAGGACAGCGTCACGTGCCCTACGGGTGCCGAACTCGCGCCTGCGCGCTACTGTCCTATACGCTCTTTTCTACGGAGCGAGCCCGCCTTCCCACCGAAGCGTCATTTCCAGCGGACCCTAACGTCATTGGGATCGTCACTTCCTGTCGGTGGCGGTGTGGACGGTGGGGGTCCTGGCCGCCGGTGCTCTGCTTGTCCCCTTCCCCTACTTTCCTCCCTCCTCCCTCCCTCTCCCTCCTTCCGCGGCTGTTGGTCGCGGATCGCAGACTCCCGGACCCATCCCTAACCCTTTCCTGACCTCGGTGTCTCGGGATTGGCCTTCTTTTCCCGTTTCCCGGGCCATCGCCAGTGTCAAGGCGGGGGCCTTGAGAGCCGGAGGCACTGCAGTTGAGAAGAAAAAGAACGAGACTACCCCGGCTCCCCATTCCGCTCCTTGAGTTCGTCGCCGCCATGGCCATGAGGCAGACTCCGCTCACCTGCTCCGGCCACACGCGGCCTGTGGTTGACTTGGCCTTCAGTGGCATCACGCCTTATGGCTATTTCCTAATCAGCGCATGCAAAGGTAAGCAGGGCCGCTGATCCGGGTGGCCAGAGGGCTAGGACTGGGCGGAGAGGGAGGGGAGCCAGCACTCCCCGGTGCCGAAGGGGTTGTGAGGACCCCAACCTTGGAGATGGGGGCCAGAGGAGCAGTGTTGGGGATTCCGCCGCTGGAGCAAAGAGAAGCTTTTGTGACGCCTCTAACAAGGCTAAGGATTGTCTCCAGCGAAGGCTTCTCATTTTACTTTTACTGCTATTTCTGGGGAAGCGGGACTGCTCACTTGTCAAGACGCCGGGCCCAGCAAACTGTCAATGTCTTTCAGAGGTTTGGGAATTGGAAAAACTAGGCCAGACTAAGTAATAATTCCTTACCTTATTTTACAAAGGCTTGTCACCCCCATTACCTCATTGGATATTCCTTTGTCGTATTAGCCCCGTATTTCAAATAGGCACTGAGATATAAGTTAACAAGTTTGTGCAAAATGAGACTCAGTTCTAGATTTTGATGTAGATCAGTATTCTTCCCACCGAATTACATAGATGCTGCCCAGATAGCTCAGTTCTTCAGTTAATTAAGTTAATTTATTTAGTGCACTTATATATAGAGGGTGTGGCAAAAGTAGGTTTACTTTTGTAAACAAAAGTATGTGAAACAGTTTATTCTTGTATTATTCTTTATTAATTGTATTATTTTCCATACAGACATCTTGTAACCTACTTTTGCCCCACCCCGTAGTTAATATAATTTATTTCTGGACGTTCCTTAGTGACCTCAGTGCATGAGAATAATTAGATAGCCGGTGCAGTTTTCCACTTGTTATTGAACCTCACCATTTTGTGTTTGAATCTAAGATTTCAAATAATCTAAACTTCTAAGTCACATATCTTTTTAAATGTTTTTTAGATGGTAAACCTATGCTACGCCAGGGGGATACAGGAGACTGGATTGGAACTTTTTTGGGTCATAAGGGTGCTGTTTGGGGTGCAACGTTGAATAAGGATGCCACCAAAGCAGCTACAGCCGCTGCAGATTTCACAGCGTAAGTATAGCCAAAATGGCCAGTTTTGGAGGTCTTTTTGGGTGGTATTCTGAAATAATCATACATCAATCTCAGTTATTCATTAAATTCTGATTTAGTACCACACAGACCACATGATGTTTATCTCACCAAAATTCCCCCTGTGGTCCGTCCTGTGTCTGCTTCTTTCTCTTCAGTGGTCCTCAAAATTTTCAGACTGAAGTGACTTACTCTCCATGTCTGGATTGGGACCCAGGAATCCACGGTATTAACAAGCACTCTGGAGAGTGAGTGTTGGTGGTCTTGTTTAGAAGTGCTTCTCCACACGTGCTTCCTGAGTGATAAATACACCTCTGTGACTTTCCAGAGTGCTGATGACCCCAGATATTTCAGCTGAATCCCACTCTCAGTTTTCATTAACTGGCTTTAGACATATTGAAAACTCACAAACCAAGTTACTTTTCGCTTTCTAAGCTTTTAAAGTTCTTTATTTTTCCCTAACATCCAGATTTCTTCATCTTACTGATTCTACCAGCAGAATGCCTCCCCACTACAGTGTTTCTTATGCCTCTGCTGCTGCCTTAGTTCAGATCCCTGCCACTAGCCTCCTTCCATCTAAGTCATCTTCCACAGTGCTGCCAGTTGTCTTCCTAAGAGCAAATTTCATCACGTCACTTCTCTATCTAGTAATCTTCCTGTCTCTCCTCTGCTGTTTCAATGGTTCATGACCTTGCGTGTACAGTTGAATAACCCGAGGAGCATTGAAAATACTCAGATACATGTGTCCAAGAATTCTGATGTGGTCTGGGATGCAAGTATCAGTTTTTCCCTCCCAAACGTTGTTCTAGGTGATACTGATGTGCTGCCTCAGAAGCACTGGCCGAAAGGTTAAACTTCAGGTGCTGGAACTTTAAAATTTGACCTCATCCTAGTTCATCAGCATCATCTGGCACTGTACACCATATGCTCTACAGTCTAATTACATTACCTGTTGCCAGAATGCACCTTACCTATTTTGATTTTTGGCTTTTATATATGTTATTGGAGTGACTTGAAATAATTCACTTTCCCCTTTAGGGCATGTGTCATATTTTATATAATCTTGTTATCTCTAGTTCCTAACTGTGACTTAGCAAACACTTAAATGTTTAAACTAATGAAGGCAGTGTCAAGAGCTGTTGTACATATTCATAGACTTTGTTAGACTTCAGAGTCTGGAGAATAAAAGTACTGTTTTTTTTTCCCTAAGACAATTTCACACTGAAGAGCAAGTGTAAATGTGTTATTCCTTTGTTTTGAGCAAATTAACATACCAAGTTTATTATGAAGAATAAAGGCACATTGATTGTGGTGGTTAATATGTGACTGCATTTGTTGAAACTCAGAGACTTGTGTTCCGCAGAGTGAACTTTACTGTATGTATTGGTTAATGCCAAAAAGTTTGGGTTTTTTTCTGTAACTTAGTAAGCACTTAGTTGTCTTTAACTTCATTTGAAACAGTTTAGTATTGTGACAACTGTCATTTCAGAGTGCATTTTTTTAAAAAATTACCAAAATTGGTGAATTTTTGTGTGCCCATTTTAATATGGATAATGGAAGAAAATACTCAACATTTTTGGCTTATTTGCTTTATGATACCAAGAAAGGTAAAAGCACAAGTGAAATACACACACAAAAAGGATTTCTGCAGCATATGGAGAAAGTGCTGTGACTGGTTGAAAGTTTCAAAAGTGGTTTGTGAAGTATTGTGCTGGAGACTTCTCCCTGGACAATGCTCCATGGTCGGGTGGTCCAGTTGAAGTTCACAACAATCAAATCAAGACATTAATTGGAAAGATTAGCTTAAAAAAAAGACATTATTGAGACCAATCAATGTTACACCATGTGGCAGGTAGCCAGCATACTCAAAATATCCAAATCAATAAAGTTATTTGGGAAAATGAAAAACATGTCTTTTATTTTATGGAAAAAAAACTGAACAGACTTTTTGGCCAACCCCATAAAATTTAAAAAGAAGGTAAAAATTTTAAAGATGGAGAGGGAGATGCACTGCTTACATGGGGTTAAATTTCAGATGCTGAGAGATTAGCAAGAAAAGTTATCATTTTGAGTCTGAACTTTTTTCTGCATCTTAAGTGAATATTGTCTTTATTCATAACCACAGTAAGGCTTCATGCTGTGCCCTGTTGTGATTGTACGTAATACTGAGAAAATAAGGTACTGCTTGTTTATATATGTATATATGTATGTATCCTTTAATGTCAACAACTTCAGGTCAAATGTTTGTTGCTTTAGATGTCAGCATGCGTGCTTATCGTGTGACAGATTCCTTTGATTGTTAATGGTGGAGGTCAAAGTAGAAAATAAAAGGGATGCTCAGACAAGGAAAACTTAGGGAGTGCTGGAAGATGAAAGTGTCTATTTCCTCTTTTGTGCTCACGCCATTTCCTGTGTTAGAACTTCTGGCACTTTCACAGCACTTAACTGGTCTACGTGTTGTTGCTTCTTGAGGTCAAGGGCCATCCATGCCTTAAATTTTTTGTATCCCTGTTTAATACATTGTGTTTGTTGAATGAATAACTTGAAATTTTCTAAAGTAGAAGAATAAAGGATGGCTGAATTATAGATCCCTTTGGTTTTGCTTCTGGAACATTGTCATTCGGAATGTCATTGATATTATAACAGGTAGAAAATTAGGGTTAGTAACTCTAGATTTCAAATACTTGGTAAGTGGGTTTTAAAAATGTTGTAACTGAAACTAGGTCTTGGTCTGGTGGTGCTAAGTTAATATTTAGTAAAATGGTATTTTAAATGAAATATAAGTTATTGATACAAAGAAAACAAGATTTAGACCCTCAACATTAGCACTAAAAGACAAGCTTTTTGAATTGCAGTTCTGGAAAGATCCATTTTTGTTAACTTTAAGTCTGTGTTATCTGGCCCTAACAGTGTTAATTACACGAGCAGAATGCTTCATCACCTCCTGCTTGATGGTTTTGCTCTGATTTTTTTATATTTTTAAAAATTTTTAATTGATTTTTTTAGAGAGAGGAAGGGAGGGAGAGAAACATCCATTTGTTGTTCCACCTGCTTATGCATTTATTGTTTGATCCTTACACTTGCCCTGACCGGGGATCCAACCTACAACGTTGGCATGTGGGGATGATGCACTAACCAACTCACCTACTGGCCAGGACTTGCTCTCCTCTTTAAGGGACCTGTGCAAAAGCTCGTTAGGAAGGATGCCTGTCTCTGAAACTGGTGAAGATTCTCGGTTTGTTCATTTGGCCAAATTGTAATGCCAGTCCTCAGGAAAAGAAAGAAAGGGCAATATATAGAAGTTACTATTCTTGTGATAATTACTCTGAAATGCAGAGAGAAAGTTTTGAAAATGGCACTTTAAATATTTAACAGAATCTTGAAAAGGGGATTCAGGATTTTATCTTGCTGCTAGAGAACAGTTATCTTTGGTTAGGTTAGTTACAGTGCATTAATAACCAAAATCATACATTTGTAGAGAAGTCTGTGGATAGGTATTTGGTGTTGTTCCTGTGCTTTCTTAACATTTCAAGTCCGTGTCTATATTAACAAATGGTATTACAAGCATGGATGCTGGTTTAGACTTGAATTCAGTCCTTAAATTCTGGCTCTGTCATTTAAGAGCTCCATGACTTTGGAACTTAATTTAACTTCTCTTTTTTTCTTAGTTTTGTTGGTAAAAATGAGAATAGTAATAGTGCTTACCTCATATGTTGATTGTGAGTATTAAATAAATAATAACTATTTAGAATATTGCCTGAAATCTAATAGCAGTGTGTTTCATATGTAGCAACAGTAGCTACCGCTCTGTACTAGACCAATATATATATGTTATTTTGTAACTTATGTGGCTGAAACCGTGAAACCTCTTGGTTTCATGCAAAGAAGTTTGAGTAGATACAAATATCAAGAAGGAATGCTGTTTTTCCCCCTCAGTTAAGGCTTTTAGGTGCCATGATCCAGTGGGAAAGGTGTAAGCCTTCACATTATGCACAGCTGAGTTCACGTGCTGGCCACACTTTGCATTTGATCATGGGATGCTCCGTAAACTTTGGTTTTCGTATCCCTAAAATGGCTGTAGGACAAATGCTGTTACAGGAAGAATCGCAGAGGTCTTCCTCCACTTACATCCCTGGAGTCTAGCATAGTGTTTCTTATGTACTGGGTGCTCCGTAAACGGTAGCTGAGGCTTTCCCTCATTTTTTCCGTGTCTGCCTGTGAGTGTGGGAGTGTGTGCGCTCATTGCCTGTGCTCCCCTCTTTCAGTGATGGGCCTGGGCCTTGCTGTTACGGAACTCGGTCCAGCTCGAGAGTATCTCCCTCAGCTTACCTGATGAGTCTTAGCTGGTATGACTCAGTCTTAGGAACTTCTTTTTTGCCCCTTATTCTTATGTTTCTCAGAAAATTCATTAATGTCATGCTGATTCAGAGGTGAATTTTATGCTTGTTTCTTGTGGCGAAAATATAATCAGCAGAGCTGATCTGTGGGTCAGTTCAGAATGTTATCTTGAGGTGATTGGGCATGAGTACACTGTCCCTGAAACACCATCCTCTTTATATGTTTTTCAGTTTATAAAGCTAGTGTTAACATTACTTTCCATGACCCTCTCAGCACCTCCACTTTCCTCCCCCATCAAAGTCACCAGGACACAGTGCCAAACGTAGAGGAGATTCCTGTGCTCTGTTCCAGAGAGTGTTTAGGTGGAGGTGGGGCTGAGCCCAGCAATCCATATATACTGTGGGTAACCACAGTGTATGATCACCTTTTTTCCTTGTAAACGTCAATAGAAAGATCTGCTTTTTCTCTGAATAAGGTTCTTAGTAAATCAAAGGTGGTATTACCTCCTTTTCGATAACTTGGTCAACATGTTAAGATAGGCCCTTCCCCCTAAAATTGTTTTGTTCAGGCTTTAAAGAAGTTAAGTAGCCTCTCTTTTGAGACTTGTGCTAAGTCCATTCTCAAAATAGGAAAAGTGTTGAACAGATAGCACTGATTATTGTGTGCAAGAGATGGGGCTATATGAGGTGTCTAGTTTAGGAAGACGACAAGTACTTCGTGAGCTGTGCATGAAATAAGTGCTACATCACACATCAGCTAATGAAAGGGTGTTAGTGAAGATGCTTCGTGGTCTGGATTTGCATTCGGCAGCCACCTAGTTAACACAGGTTTATTGCCTGGAGATTGAAAAATACATCAGGAAGCAGGTTCTTCCAGTTTCTTTTGAGGACTCTTACTCTAAGTAATGGAAATATGCCAAAGTTAGTACAAGTGATGAGAAAGAGCATGCTTTGTCAGAGTGTCATCCTCAGCTTTAGTAGTGTTTCTAAACAGGAGGAAAAAGACTAGTTACTTTGCCCTCCTGGGTAATACTGCTTTGCTCACGCCAGTACCTTCCTCTTCTGAGTGAAAGGACATGGTTTAAGTAGAATCGTAATATTTTAAGGTGATTTTGGGGATCATTGAATATGCTTAAAAGTATTTCAGAGGATATTGCCCAGAGTGTCTTTGCGACTTGGCATCATGTGAATAACCAGAAGTTTCAGGTGTATTTGCTATTTTTCTCTCTTTTGACACTTCCTTTCATTCCAACAGTCTGGAGTCCTAATCTTTGTGAAATCTTACCACTGACTTCCTTGTGATTGAGAGCAAACATACGCTGAAAATAAAAGCAAAGCAAAATTAAACACATAATCTACTGATCTAGCTGTGCTCTATGGAAGAAAAGGTAGGAATGGTTCCTGGAGGCCAGATAAAGGAGAGGTTTCATAAAAAGATAGCATTTGAAATGAGGCCTGAGGAGGAGTCGAACTTTGGATAGCTGAGAACAATTTCTATGAAGGCATAGGAAGAAAACCCACGGCTTGTTTGAGGAATGGTTTGTAATCTGGCGTGGCCAGATTCAGAGAAGCAATACAAAATGAGGTCGGGAAAGTAGGTTTGGGCCAGAATTGAATTGGAGATGGGAGAGATTGGAGCAGGTTTCCTTTGCAAAGAGAAACAAATTCTTGAGAATTTAGTATCAATACTATTAAGAGTTGACTTTATTTCTCTCAGAATGTGTGTATTTGACCACTCATGACCGAAATATGTAATAGGTAAGATTTATATCAGTATTTCTTACTCTTAGATGGTCATTCATGTGTTTTTACTGTTGTACGTGCTATTAATACTTGTCTACAATATCCTGGGTTTTTTGTTGTTGTTGTTGTTGTTGTTCCTGGTGTACGTCTGCTTGCTCTTTAAGACTATTGGCTTTCATTGTTTAGATTTTCTGGACTTTCTGGTATAATTGTAGTGGTTTTTTTTCTGTGCTTAGAACTACATAGGTTTGTATTTTAATTATGTTTATTTAATGTGTTGTTTAATGGATATCTTTCTCCTCAGCTAAAGCACTACTAAGGCAGAAACTTTGGATCGGATCATTTCTTTTCTTCCTTTTGTGCCCTAGCACTAAGTCTAGAATGGCGTAGACTATATACTTAATGTATTTATTGTATGTTTATTGAGTAAATGAGGAACACATCCCTTTTTTTTATTTTTCACTTATTCCTGGAAATGTCAGTTATAAAATGGAAACCTTTATGGAGCATATCTGTTTGCTCGTAATAGTTCTTGTATGCAAATTTTAAGCATTTGTATTTGGTGGGAACCCCTTACAGTATTTTGTAAAGTATTACTTAACCATTATTCCCTGATATACAGACAAAATGTATGTTTATAGACACAACCACATATATTTTTGGTTGGGGTGGGTCAGGGAAACATGCAGTGGGAGGAAGTTATTTGGACTGTAACACTTGAGAATTTGAGAGTCAACTTTGAAGAAGAGGTGGAGAGAATATTTTCTATTGTGTTGATATAAAGTTTTACATAACTTGTATCAAGGTCTTTTTTTCTCCTGTAAATTCTTTTAAGGATTTCTTATTTTTCTTTCTTTCTTTTTTTTTTTTTTTTGCCTATACATGAGAGTAGAGAAAACAATTGGAAAGGTGAAGCTAAAAATTGGTTAAAATACTTTGCATTCTTGCTAAAATACGGCTGTAGGCTAAAATAAAAGTAAGGCTGTGTTCATAGATTGCATTTATAGATCTTTTCTACTGTCAAAATTAGATGGTTACATGGCTCTTACAGAGAAATTCCTTTTCCTTTAGACTTATTTAAATATTTCATCAAATGAACTCTTCACAGTAGAAGGGTATTAGAAATATGGGGGTTTATAGTGCATTTATGAAACATTTCACATATTTAAATTATTTGGTAATTAATCATCAAAACTACCATTATATTTATCTTAATTTTATTTTCCATTTTTAGCAAAGTGTGGGATGCTGTCTCAGGAGATGAATTGATGACCCTGGCTCATAAACACATTGTCAAGTCTGTAGATTTCACACAGGTATCAGAAAATTGAATTTTTTAAAGGCATTAAATTGTTGTTTGTATATTTGGTTTGGGGGGTGAATTTTGGGTGTATATTGGCTTATATTTAATTTGACTGTAGGTTAAGATACACATATTTACTTTTGCTTGGTTAATGATATATGAGGCTTTTAAAATACCCTGGTACTCTTGTATCAGTCCCCTATCAACAGCAACAAACATTTAAAATGCCCAGTTAATGTTTCCCAACTACTTTCAGAAGGGAAAGGATAAATTTGAGATGATTGAAGAACTTCTATTCAGCAGGGAGGGGAGCAGGATCAGAGCAGATTGAGCCAGTTTATTTGGTGGGTGGTAGAAAATAGTCGGACTAGGAAGTTTAAAGGGCTTTGGCATTATGACAAAGATAGATGCTCTATAGCATCTTCTCAGAAGTAATTGGCATGTGTTGTATCTCTTTGTGACATTTGGGCTTTGTTTGGATTTTATTTGATGTTGAAGAAGTTTTAAAGAGATATAACCATTACAGTAGTTACTCTAGTAACATTTTACTTGTGTTTTCAGGATAGTAATTTCTTGTTAACTGGGGGACAGGATAAACTGTTACGCATATATGACTTGAACAAACCAGAAGCAGGTAAGCATAATTTATATGTGTTTATGTTTTTACTTTCTTTTAATTTAAATGACTTCTAATTAATTCATGTTCATGTGGGAAAAAAATTAAAATATAATCTATTATTCAGTATTAATCATTGTTTACATCTTTAGTTTTTGGTTCATATATTTTCAGTCCATTTTCTGTGCATATTTCTGAATATTGGCTTACTAATATGCTTATATAACCTTATATTTAAAAATGTATACTGATAAATTTTTTTATGTTACTAAGTTTATTGGGTTTTTAAGGGTAAATAACAGTGTTACTACCTTCTGGTAAGAAAGAATAGTTATCTGCAGTAGGTGAGAAGGGTAACGATTCTCTGTGTACATATATTTAGATGTTTGAACCATGTGAATGTATTAGTTATTAAGAATAATTTTTTAAATCTGCAGTTAATAATTTTTTATGTCTCCCTATGAATAAGTAAATTAACCAATCTCTTATAGTCTATTTGGGCTACTTACAAATTTTAAATGTAAGCAGTATTATCCTTATAGTTGTTTTTATTTCCACAACTGTTTCTGCATGGCAACTACACAGAAGTAGAATTGCTGGGGTAAAAGGAGCTACACTTGAAAGCCATTGATAGATATTACCAAAGTTCTCTCTAGCAAAGTATAAAATACATCAATAGCTAACCTGTTCTAGCTAACACTGATAACTAATTTTATCTTTTCCAATTTAATAGAAGAAAAATAATTCTGTTGAACTGTGAACTTTTAAAATAATTTATGAGATTAAAGTACTAGTGAATTCCATTGATCAGTTCCATTGATCAACAGTATTTCTTGATTTGTGAACTTACTACCTGTTCACTCCCTTTGTCCATTTATCGTTGTGATGTTCATCTCTTACTGATTTTATTTTTTCATCTCTTACTGATTTTAAAGGTCCTTTATTATATTCTAATTTGTCATTTGCTTTTAGATTTTGTTAATAAGGTTTATGATATACACATTAAAAAATTTTGGCGGTGAAATCTTTTCATTTCCTTTCTGAATTCTGTCCTCTTACAGAAGTTGTAAGACCCCTTTTCTTCCTTACCCCAGAGAGTCACCTCTGTTTTGTAGTATTTTAATGCCTCCCTAGCATTATATTTATTTAAAAGCTACCAATATATGATAAACAGAATTTTGTTGTATTTGTTATGTATTAGTTGGTATCTTAAATTTTGTATCATAGGCATTTATTGTTTGTTCATAAATCAACTTTGGAAGTTTGTAGGAAAGTCACAGCTACTTTGGTAATTAAGCAATTATTATCAAGATACCTTTTCTAAAAGCATTTCTAAGGTGAGAAAACAAGATGATTCTAGATTATGGAAAGGTTTTATCTTTATTCTCTTTGATAATTTTATGCCAAAAAAGATAGCAGAGTGTACCTATCTGACTCAGCAAGGTAATTCAGGGTTTATTGGGGGGGGGGTGCATTTTTATGTCTATTACTTTTCTCAAAGCTGCTTTTTCAAAGGGTTTCTTTCATTCTACTGGCAGCAGAAATAATAAATTAACTGAGCTTTTACTGGATGTCAGAGACCAGGTTAGAACGTTTAGATGTATATTCTCATTTGATGTTGAAACTCAAAATTATGAGGTATAGGAATTACTGTTATCCATTTTATTGTTGAAGAATTGTTGTCTTCAAAAGGTTGAGTAACTTGCCCAAAGTTGATAGTGTTGAATAGCATTGCCTCCAGCATCTGCTTTTCCCAGAGATAACAATGAGTGTTGTTTCTTTTATCTTTTGAGGGGAAAGCTTCCAACAGAGAAAGGTTCCTTTTTTCTTTTTTCTTTTATTTTTCTCTTTTGATGCTTGGCTTTCCATGTAGAAATTCAGGGTGGGGCAAAAGTATAGAAAATAATAATAATAGTTAATAAATAACATTACAAGAATAAGCTTTCATGTACTTCCAACTATAAACCTACTTTTGCTCCACCCTGTACTCTTGAGAATACTGCATTGCTTTTCATTACCCTTTTCTCCTTGTAGCCTCTACACCTTACCACCCCCCACCCCCACCCTTTTTGTCTGTTGCTACTAACAGTGACTTGGATGAGGGTCCCAGTACTGGTGATAGTACTAGCATTAACTCAGGCTGTCTTGTTCCTGGGTCCATATTCTTATTAAATTATGCCACATTAGTTATTCTTTTGTTTTATTGTGATACAGTAATGCTTTTGAAAGCAGAAAAGTAGCCTGGAGGGAGTCGTGCATTTATTTTTGCTACATATAGAATCATAGTTCTTGGGTTCTTTGTTGTGCAGAAAATTTTTTATTCCAGTATAGAAAAATTTAATGTATTCTATGTAAACAGCAAGTTTGAACTGTGCTAGGCTTTATAAAGTTGTGGTCTAATGTAAAAAGTATTTTTTCTTTTTACATATTAAATTCTTCCAGTATTGCTCAGTTTTGGAGATCAAATATTAACAAATATATTTTAATACTTTAAGAACCTAAGGAAATCAGCGGCCATACTTCTGGTATTAAAAAGGCTCTGTGGTGCAGTGAGGATAAACAGATTCTTTCAGCCGATGATAAAACTGTCCGGTAAGGAATTTTTCTTTACTGTTTAAGATTTGAAAAGTATTTGACCTTAGAGCTTATATTTTAAATACTTTCTGATAACTATTATGTAGGAAGCATTGTCTCTGAACATTAAAACTTCAGCACATAGATCACATTCTTCTGGAGGTATCTGTTTACTATTACAAACAGTAGAATTTACAAGACACTTAATTAAAACTGTGAACGCCTTATAGGCAGGTGCTTTTTACCTGGGTCAGGGACAGGCTAACTATAGGGAGTCCATGAAACCCCTGAAATTCTATACACAATTTTGTATAGAGAAAAATGATGTATTTTTCTATGGAAAGATACATAGTCAGGTACATAGCCATCATCAGAGTCACAAAAATGAAAGAACCAACCCTTGCTGGTGTGGCTCAGTGGATTGAGTGCCAACCTGTGAACCAAAGGGTTGCTTATTCAATTCCCAGTCTAGGGCACATGCCTGGGTTGTAGGCCAAGTCAGTAGTAGGGGGTGTATGAGAGGCAAAAGCATACTTTGTGTTTTTTCTCCCACTCTTTCTCCATCCCTTCCCTTCTCTAAAAATAAATAAATCTTTTAAAAAAAATGTAAGAACCATTATTTAGAGCACCACTGAAGTTAATTACATTAGGGCATAAATGTCTTAGTTTTTGCATAGTTTTGCTGAATTGTTTGGGAAGTGTATTTAAATATTAAGGTTGACTTTACCAACAAGCTAACAATGATTTGACCTTGTATAGGAACCCAGAACTTCTGTGTATCATCTGTAATTTATAAGTTGGAATGGAGATTGTTTTACAGTTGTGATTATTGGTTAATCTGCAGATGTATTTAGGAGTCGAGCTTTTTGAATGAGTAATGGAGATTGTTTTACAGTTGTGATTATTGGTTAATCTGCAGATGTAATTAGGAGTCAAGCTTTTTGAATGAGTAAATACCACCTTATTTTCCTCTTTTTTGCAGCCTTTGGGATCACGCTACAATGACAGAAGTGAAATCTCTAAATTTTAATATGTCTGTTAGCAGTATGGAATATATTCCTGAGGGAGAGATTTTGGTAATAACGTATGGACGATCTATTGCTTTTCATAGTGCAGTAAGGTATGTCCAAGAAATACCTTCACTTTCTTTTTTGGTAAGAAAGGACAACCTAGAATATTTAAAAATTAGAAGGCATATATGAAAAGGTATTAAACTCTTTAAAAGGCAAATTTTAGCCTGTACTATATATATAACTGTGCCACACAAATTAATTGAGAATCTGCGGTACACCAAAAATATATTTTTTGCTGATCTGAGAAAAAGTAGGTATAACTTTGATTTAATCATATTGAAGGTCTATTGTTGTGTTGGCTGTTGTCATTTTTTGTTTGATAATCTAAGGGAAAAGAAGTCAGTTCCCCTGATTTAATGATCCGGTATTGCACATTTGAAAAACTCTTCTGGCACACCAGTTGAAAATTACTGCTATGTAATATGGAGAGAAATGTTTCCATACCATTAATAATGTGTTTATTAAAAAAATTGGTATACTTTAATCAGAGAAATGAATCAAATTAATTTTCAGATATTTAGGACATTTATTGATAACATTTAACTTTAAAATTTTATTTTTCTTTAAAGAATCACTGGACTGGTGCTGTAATTAATGCTCATTAATACATAAAACTGCTGTGATCTTGATTCTTCTGTTTTCACTTTAAAATTTTGGAGAAATCTTTTTTTTTTTCCCTATTCCAAGTATGTGTAGACCTAATGATTTTTTGAACAGATGTAACTTTTGTGACTATAAATATAGTAAATGTTCTTGTTGAAAATTTGGAAAATACAATTTTAAAAAGTTTACTCACAGTGCTATAACCATAGATTCCAGAATATTAATAGTAGCTTTATTTTCTTTGCTATACATGTATGTTTATTTGTGCGTCTCCCACCCCCACTTTGGTTCCTGGAACCGTAACGAGTATATTTTTTATTTTAAAGTATCCTTAGCCATTAAAAACTCTGGGAAACCTTTTTACTCGGTACACTGCATTATAGATCGCACTAGATTATGTGTCAGTTTCCCTCGTATAACATTGCAGTGAGTGTTAGGGTGCACCTCTGTTTCCTTTAAAAGAATTCCAGTAGAGTTCAGAGGGTAGGAATATGTTTAAAGTTCTTAGTATGCATGTTAGTTAATTAATTTCCATAAAGATTATACTGTTTTACTCTGATTAGCACTCTGAGACTTTTGTCTAAAGGGCTAACTTTCAGAGTTTAAGTGAGAGCAATTAAGAATATAAAGGAGTCCACACACACCCAGTGAATTGGTAAAAATGGAACGCTGTTGCCCAGAGCCGTTAAATTGCACAGCGCTGTGAATTGCTCACTCCTGGCTCCGGCCACATGCAGTCCTGCTGTAGACTGTTGCCTTAAGTTGTATTTTGGTGGCAGGGGTTTGCTGGTCTGTTGAATATTCTAACATTTCTATTCAGTGATCCCACGTAAGTCATGGCTAATTTTACTCTTCATGCTTTGTAGTGTGTGATGATAGGAATAGGATGGTGGTGGCATTTGGGAGCTGGAACGCACTAATGTTTTGTATTGGAGGACTTCATGATCTTTAGGGTTGGACAAGAGCCAGTCAGTGTCCAAGCTCACTGATATTCATGGGAAGCTGTTGTTATGGATTAATTTTTTTATTAGATGGTTCTAGTCTCAAATTTAGTTTTTGTTTTATTGCCTGATAGTAAAAAGTGAGCCAGTTTTAGCAGTTTATATTTTATGAGGTTGAAGGTTTATCCTGAAGCAGAAGCTTTATAAATTCTCAACAGTTGAGAATATTATGTAAATAATTCTTTAATATCATTACTCTGTAAAAACGTTTTTGGTTTACAAAGATAATGTATGTTTGTCATGGAAAGGTAACAATATGGAATTAAATTTTTTTCAAAAAAAATCCCAATATATTAATACTGCTTTAATTAGCCAATACAAACATTTCCAGGAAGGCATCCACTACACAAAATGTGGAATCCCTCTATTGAAATGTCTTTGTATTCTGGAATGAATACCACCTGGGCATAGAATCCTTTTGAACTTTCTTTGCTAATATTATTGTGGGGTTTTTTTGTTTGTTTTTGTTTTTTAACATTGCTGCATTTTACTAGATGAATATTTACTTGTTCCTTGAGTTTCAGAATTTAGGACCAGTTAAACGTAACTAATTATTTCCTTGTATTATTTATGCAAGATTAAAAATTTATGAGTATGTATATGAATTTTTTCCAGTTTGGACCCAATTAAATCCTTTGAAGCTCCTGCAACCATCAATTCTGCATCTCTCCATCCTGAGAAAGAATTTCTTGTTGCAGGTGGTGAAGATTTTAAACTTTATAAATATGATTATAATAGTGGAGAAGAATTAGGTGAGTTGTCCTCTTTTTCCTCCCTTAAAATGATATCGTTCCTTTATCAAATGTTAGGTTTTAGTAATTAACACTCTAGTAAATTTTTCAGCTAACTACAAGCTTACAGCTTCCAAGTGATGAAAAAATAAAGGATTTCTATCCATTTGGCTAGAAATGTTTACAGAACTTAAAATATGCTGAACTTAATTTACCTTTTCCTTTTAACTGAAGTTCATTTGTAGTCTGACATCCTGTACAATAGTGTAGTGTATTTATTGGGGGGGCAAGGTTATATCAAAGTCATATTAAACAGGTACAAAGAGATTTGTTCTGAAGTATAGTACAGGTATGTGGCCCCGTCAACCTAATCCCCCCTCTCTTTGCCAACATAGGAATCCCTAAGATTCTCTAGTGAATTGGGGTATGGAAATAGCTGTAGACTATTATAGGGATACCTTAGGGATCTGAATTGGAGGGAGGTTGAGTTTTTAGTTTGTTTTTATTTTATTTTTATCCTTTTTAAGAGTCTTGACTTTTGCTTCCATTTTCATGATAATAGTCCTCAATAAAGGAAAGGGAAAAAGGCATGTAAGATTAATTTGCAGTTAATGATCATCGTAACTTTACATTTATTTGAGGGACTAGGTATTTCATAGTATGGCTCTCAATATCTACTTTAGTTCCCAAATAGCTTTTGCTTTTTGAACTATTGTATCTAGCTTTTATGTTTGTTTTTTTTTTTTTCTATAAGCTGCCGCTTTGTTTCTGGCTATCCTGCTTGGCTACCCAATGAACTAAGTTGTTAGAATGATACAGACAGAACAAAAGACAATTTTCTTAACTCTTTTATTTATTTTTATATTTTCTTGATTATGCTATTACAGTTTCCTGATTTTCTCCCATGCCACCTGTCCACCCAGTACCCTCACCACCACCACCACTACCTCAGCTAATCCCCCCACCATTGTTCATGTCCATGGGTCATGCTTGTAAGATCTCTGGCTACTCCATTTCCTGTACTTCACATGCCCATGACTGTTCTCGAACTACTTAATCCCCTCACCTCTCACATGTTCCCCTATACCTTCCTCCTACTTAGCAACCAGCAGAACGCTCTCCATATCCATAATTCTGTCTCTGTTCTCGTTTGCTTAGTTTTTTAGATTCAATTGTTGATAGATTTGTATTTGCCATTTTATTGTTCATAGTTATGATCATCTTTTTTAAATAAGTCCCTTTAACATTTCATGTAATAAGGACTTGGTGATGATGAACTCCTTTAGTTTTTTTTCTTGTCTGGGAAGCTCTTTATCTGCCCTTTGATTCTAAATGATAGCTTTGCTGGGTGGAGCAATCTTGGCTGTAGGTCCCTATTTTTCATGACTTTGAATATTTCTTGCCAATCCCTTTTTTCTTGCAAATTTCTTTAGAGAAATCGGCTGACAGTCTTATGGGAACTCCCCTGTAGGTAACTAACTACTTTTCTCTTGCTGTTTTCAAGATTCTCTCTTTATCTTTAACCTTTGGCATTTTAATTATGATGTGTCTCAGAGTGGGCTTCTTTGCATCCATCTTGTTTGGGACTCTCTCTGCTTCCTGGACTTGCATGTCTATTTCCTTCACCAAATTAGAGAGGTTTTCTTTCATTATTTTTTCAAATAGATTTTCAATTTCTTGCTCTTTCTCCTCCTGGCACCCCTGTAATGCAAATGTTGGACCTCTTGAAGTTGTTTCAGAGGCCGCTTATAGTATTCTCATTTTTGAGGGATTCTTTTTTCTTGTTCTGATTGGTCGTTTTTTGCTTCCTTATGTTCCAAATCACTGATTCAATTTTCAGCTTTTTGCACTGTGCTGTTGTTTGCATGTAAATTGTTGCTTATTTCAATTAGTGTATCCTTTGTTTCTGACTGGATCTTTTTTATGCTGCTGAGGTCCCCACTAAGTTCCTTGAGCATCCTTATAACCAGTGTTTTGAACTCTGCATCTGATAGATTGCTTATCTCCATTTCATTGTTCTTTTTCTGGAGTTTTGTTTTGTTCTTTCATTTAGGCCATGTTTCTTTGTCTCCTGGCTTTGGCAGCCTTCCTGTGTTTATTTCTATGTATTAGGTGGAGCTGCTTTGACTCCATATCTTGTAGTGTGGCCTAATGTAGTAGGTGTCCTGTGGGGTTCAGCAGCACAGTCTTCCCTATCACCCAAACTGGGTATTTGAGGTGCGTGCTTCGTGTGGGCTGAGTACACCCTCCTCTTGTAGGTGAGCCTTGGTGGCTCTTGGCAGATTAGTGGGAAGGATTTACACAGGCCAGTCAACTATAAGGATTGGCTGTGACCACTGCCCACCAACCTCCACTCACTGTGGAGGATCAGCTGTGCAGAAGCAGGGTGGTGGTGTTCCCACATAATCTGTAGCTGTCCACTGGGTGAGTTGGTCCTGGGGTTTCAGGGTGGTGCACACCAAGGTCACCTTGCACCTGTGTTTTGCCCAGGGCACCCTGCCTGAGCTATAAAGCAATCTAAGATGGCTGCTACTTGTGCTGGGCTGGGAGATTCCCAGGCAAAGCCTAGCTGTGAATGTAGTCTGCCTGCTGCTAATGCAGAGCCTGGGGCCAGCTGCTGCATGTTTGAGAGGATTTAGAAAGTTGTGTAACAGGAGCCAAGAGCAGCCATTCATATGGAAAAGCATCGTGGGTGGGCCTGTAAACTGGGTGAGGTGAAGTTTCTAGGGTTCTCCAAGGCTGCTCAAACAGTGTGAGCCAGGTTGATGGAGTCTCAGATATGGCACCAGCTTGCTGGCTCTGTGGGGCGATGGTTTAGAAAGGGGACCATGGCCTCAGTTGGCCTTGATACCAGACACTTCAGTTTCTCCCTCTATGCCACTGTTGCCTTTCAAGCTGCTCCCCTGCTGCTGGAACTCAGAGGGAGTGAGTCCGAGTAGGTGAGTCTGTGTGTGGGTTCTTTAAGAGGAACTGCTTGGAGCTCCAGCAGTTTCTTCCATCGACTCAACCTCCACTGGTTTTTGTAGCCAGAAGTTGTGGGGACTTACATTCCTGGCACTGGTACGCTGGGCTGGTGGGTCTGGTTTGAGGCTATGACTCCTGATACAGCCCCTCTGAATTTTTATCCACTATACGTGAGTGAGGGACCAGCGTGTTCTGTATCTGCTCCCCTCCTACTAGTCTGGATAGATGTGGTGAAGCTTCAATTCTGTAGCTGTCAGACTGACATTCAGCTTGATTTCTGACAGTTCTGAGTGATGCTTGTTTTACATTTCAGTTGTAATTTTGATGTGGTTGTGCAAAGAGGCTAGTCATGTCTGCCTATGCTGCCATCTTGACCAGAAGTAAAAGACAGTTTTATGTTTTGTTTCCTTGAGAAGGCTGATGGATTTGGGTTAGATTAATGGAACCTTGGCAAATGAACCATATAGAATCTGTTTTCATTGCTTATGGTTCACCCTTTATTACTCGAATATAAATGACTTCTAAGTAAGAGGTTTTTTTTAAAATTTTTATTTAATGTCAGATTTCAGAGTATTATTCTCTTTGAAAAAGAGAAGTAAATTATTTGCCTGATATCTGAGGTCACAGTTAGTGAATACCAGACCTTGGGCCTAGCCATCTCATTCCAAAACCTCTTATTCTTTCTACTTGCATAATTTTTTCTCATGGTAAATGCTCTCATGATATTCCCTGGTAGGACAGGGATGGGGGAAGATGGTGCTTGAGTGTCTTTGAGGTGAATAGACTTGGAAACAGGGAACTTTGGTCCATTAAAGAGCTTTGAAAACTAATGTGATGAGGCATTAGAAAGTAAATGGGAAATGTTTGTAAATAAGGATGTGACTTAAATAGGCCATGACCACTACTAATCTGTACATTTTCTCATTAAATGTCATAGATGGAAATATGTAAGGGTCATTATTGACCTTATATTTCAATGTTCTGTGACAGAATGATAGTGGACTCAAGTTTGGTAGGAAATTAAGAGACAAAGTGTGTAAAAGAGCTCCATCTAGTGGCTCTCTATAGTCATAATGAGGAATTGGTTCCCTGGTAAATAGGCATTGAGTTCAGGGTGCGGAAAGTGGTTTGAGCTGATAGACTCTAGATTTACTTTCTGTGGAATTTAGGGAGGTTTTCATATATTCCCTTCCTTCATCCTTTTTGACACATGAAGTGTCAGGGCTTTTTTGTTTGTGTTTTGTTTTTAGAAAGAGAGACTATCCGACACCAGAATGTGTGCTAGAATTGCATAATCTTACTGATAAATGATAGACATGATGGTAATGACAATCCTTTTATTTTTAATTAGGTATAATCCAGTAATATAGACAGTATTTTCTTTAGTGTATCAGTACCTAACCTGTTGTTTATTAAATTGTCTAATAGCCCTTCTCCTCTTTTAGAATCCTACAAAGGACACTTTGGTCCAATTCACTGTGTGAGATTTAGTCCTGATGGAGAACTCTATGCCAGCGGTTCTGAAGATGGAACTTTGAGATTATGGCAAACTGTAGTAGGAAAAACATACGGCCTATGGAAATGTGTGCTTCCTGGTAAGCATCTTTGTTCAGAGTTACTAAATTCAACTTTATATAATTTTGTGTCATTTTTTCATTATTTTCATTTCAATGTTTCTGTCTCAGAGATTTTAAATTATGTAACATGGTTCACACAAAGAGAATCCTGTCATTATAAATTGGCCACTGTGTTCTTTTGTTTGTTTAAATTTTGTGTACAATCTATTCTATTTCCATATTTTTTACATTGGGTGATTTGGTGAATAGAATGGACCTGATTCAAAATTTGTTAGAGTGCAATATGAGGAATTTATAAGTAAATATATTTACTCTCTGATAGCATTACTTCCTGGTCCTTACTAACAAGGCAGACGTGTTTTTAATGAAAGTAGTTAGTTATTGGTCCCAATGTAGTTGTATGAACCTAAAAGTAATTTTTAAGGAAGGACATACTATTATAATTACTAAAAAAGGAGTTGTTCCTATTATATTTTGTATCTCATTGCTTGGAATAGTCTTGGCTTACTCTTCTTGCTTATATACTTCTGTTACTGGTAATATTGTAATGCACATGTCATTGCTTGTCTTTTCGTAGAAGAAGATAGTGGTGAGCTGGCAAAGCCAAAGATCAATTTTCCAGAGACAACGGAAGAGGAGCTAGGTAAATACTAATGAGTTGACTTCTGTAGACTCCTAGGGGACTTCAGATTGAAGTGTTATGTGAGTTTTACTTATTGACAGAGGAAACTTACTAATATGAGTATACTTAAATAATGGAAAATTAAAATATGTATCTGTATATACACATTTACATGACAAATATTTAAATATCTACTGCCTAGTAGTAGGCACAGGGATGCGGTACGGAACGGCCCACGTGTGGTCATTCTTATTGAACTTAGAGTCTAATGTACGAGTCAGATGCTAAAATAAACCAGTTGTTATAGTTGTGGTGGTTATATAACATTGATTAAGCGCTTATATACTAAGTGTTCTTTTCCATTACAAATTGGATATGCCATGATTATATCATATCGTTTGGGGTTCTAAGAAAAGAGGAGTCGGATCTTTCAAAGATGTGACGGAGTCATTGGAGATTTAGCCGAGAAGGGGTCCCTGGGAGTTAAGTTACGGTTTGAAAGAGTAATGGGTAAAACACACGAATCCTTTCTTCATTGCTTTTTCAGGGGTGTGTCTAGTCATTACTGGCATTACTTACTCTCTTTCTCTTTCTCGAGCCAGAACACTAAAAAAAGAAACCTCAAAACCTTTTTTATTCCTTTATTACACAGAAATGTAAATTTCCTTCTTTCCTTTATCAAGTTGACCAATGTGAATTTTTTGTTTTGTTTTGTAATTGTAGAAGAAATTGCTTCAGAGAATTCAGATTCGATCTATAGCTCAACTCCTGAAGTGAAGGCCTGAGTATCATGCATATGCCACAAGTAGTATACAGTTTACGGACTAAAACAAGCAAGCAGAGAACAGCATCGGCCTCTAGAGTTGGTCTCTGCTTAAGACAAACATGGAGCACTGAATGCTGAGGAATATGGATTAGCTCCAGTGCTGGACGTAGCTTGGTGTTACCTGTAAGTGAAAGTGCAAGAGTGTCCGATGAAGGCACGTGGAGTTACGCTCTGGTAGTGTGATGGCCTGTTGTCTTTTTCATGAACATGTGCAAGCCAACATTCAGTTTCTCTTACTACAATTAGATTCTTGTAGCTGTTTATGTTATTATGGTGAAAAAATATATTGGCCTATTTTTCTGACTTTTCCCTTAAAGCAGGAAGCCTTTTTTTTGCTCATTATAAAGAAGGGGGAATACATGATAAAGTAACTAGTTTGATCTCTCGTTCATTGTACACTGCTTCTGAATATCTAATTGTTTTTGTTGTCTAAATAAAATGCCTCTAAAACAAAACTGTTTCTTGGGAAAATTGATAAATTTGAGTTTTGTAAATGGAAATCACCTACATAGTAACTGTATCAAAACAATCTGATTAAAGAATCTGTAGTAAACATTGTTTCCTAATTTTGAAATTCTATTGTACTGAATTATTGGAGTTTGCTTGGGCTGCATTTACTACCTCCTTATACTGGTTAGAAATGCTTGACTTGCCTTAAACAAACTTTCAGAATAATGACCTACTTGAATGATACATGCCCAGCCACGAGAAAAAAAATTCAGAATTAGCAGAAAGATGGCAGAAAAATTACTCAAAATCCCACCATTCCAAAAATCTATTAAAATTCAGTGAACATTACTGCACATCAGTGCCTCCCTGTGCGTATATAGGCATGAATAGCAAATTTTATAAAAGTTGGGTAACAGTAGACCTGCAGTGTTTATTTTACTGTATCCTTGAAGTTCAGGTTGCATTCAGAAAGCCTTTTTACCAGCCTTCCAATAAAATGGATCAACTGAGTTTAGACTTGTATTCATTTATGAAAATATGGAGCGGGTATTGATATCAGTGCTTTGGAAATACTTTCAAACAATGAATAACATCTCTGCCAAACTGTTTTTTTTCTCTTCTATTCATGTTGTGAATGACTCTTGATAACTTTCTTTTAAAAGAAACAAACAACAAGCATGTAAGTTTTTGAGGATCTGTGGTAACCAGCAGAGAGCACTGCAGGCTGCGGCCCCCTTGGAGGGCGAAGAGCTATTTGGCGTAGGGAAAGCCGGGCCCTCTGCCCTGTAGAAGCGCTGTTACCCATGTGCCACGGGCTGCCAGACTCCAGTCGTGGAGTCTTACTCATCCTAAATAAAGTTGAGATTTATATGCAGCAGATTAGAGTCATGAGATTGCTTGGCATTTATGAAATTTATGACCCAAGGGAATACTTAGATTTTATAAAACTACACAAGATACATGCTGGCACTATCACTGGGTGGCATATGGCTTAGAATCTGTAAAAGTTGTTTTAAGTTTGTAAGTTGAAGGGTTTCAGGCCATGAAGATCTGGCATAATATGCCTTATGCTTACGTGACTAGAATGTTCACGTTGGTCAGATCTCTGGCTTATGTGTTAGATACGCAGTGAAGTTCTTGTGCTTTCAGCACAGTTTAAGGTACTGGTTTACCCAATTAAGTTATTTTATGTTTCAGCTTTTGCTCGATTACTAGAATTTCTTATAATTATTTGCTACTTTTGTTTTAACAACAGAAGGTATGTTTTTTAGGGATTTTACTAGTTTAACTCTTAAAGGGTAATCTTGTTTTTCTTTATACCCTTGTGTATACCGAGTATACAGATACCAAGCAGGACATGGGAAGAACTGGTGTTGTATCTTTTGTGTATTGGTTTTCTGTTGCGGCTGTTACAGATTAGTATAGATTTGTGGCTTCAAACAGCACAAGTTCAGCCCTGGCCAGTTTGGCTCGGTTGGAGCATCATCCTGCAAACTGAAAGGTTACAGGTTCATTTCCTGGTCAGGGCACATGCCTGGGTTGTGGGTTCGATCCCTGGTCAGGGCTCATGCAGAAGGCAGCAGATGGATGTTTCTGTCATTGATGGTTCCCTTTCTTCCTCCTTTCCCCTCTCTCTAGAACCAATGAAAGAAAGAAAAATTTAAAACACACACAAATTCATCTTAGAGTTAAGGAGGTCAGAAGTGTGAAATGAGTCTCACTGGGCAAAAATTAAGGTGCTGGCAGGGTTGTGTTCCTTTGGAGACCTTAGGAGAGAATCTGTTTCCTTCCCTTTTCCAGCTTCTAGAGGACACCAGCATTTCTTGGCGGATGGTCTGATTTCCTCTGCCTTCAAAGCCAACAGCATAGCGTCTTCAAATTTCTGACTCTCCTGCTACCCTCTTTCACTTAATAGTATTTGCGATTACATTGGACCTACCTGGATAATATCCCTAGGTCAAGGTCTTTGATTTGATCAAGTCTGCAAAGTTCCTCTTGCTATATAAGGTAGCATTCACAGGTTTCATGGACTAGGACGTGGATACATTTTGGGGACCATTAGTCTATGTACCACACCTAGCAATAAATACTACAGTAGAATTTACTTTAGCAAAAAGTTGAAGTATGTATGTACTATAATTACATTTGTGAAAGTCTCCACAAATGTTAGCGTGTTTCTAACCCAGTGATTACTTTTCTGTTTTCATCTTACTGAAATCTTCAGCAGCATTCAGTAGCGGTCTGCTTCCTTGTTTTTGAAATATTTTATTGCACTTCCATGAAACCATACTCCTGGTCTTCCTTATACCTTTGTGATTGGTCTGTTTGCTATTTCCTTTTGACCTCAGGGCTGTACCTTCTGCTGTCTCCAAAGGAAAATAAAAATTATCCATGGTTGTGGCATTTAGTATCTTCCGTATCTTCCAAATTTGTCTATCAAGCCTGTCTGCCTGAGCACCGGAGTTGAATGGCCTATTTGAGTGTCCCACCTTAACCTTGCATAGGCATCTCATACTTACCTATCTAAAACATTGTAATTTTTCAACCAATCCTGTTTCCTTTCCAACTTGTTACTCCAGCAGCTAGCAGCATCTAATACTCATGTGTTCAGACTAAAAGACAAAGATGTCCTCTGTAATCCCAGTATCTAGTGTACATGGAAATCCAGTGGGCTTTTCTGAATCTCTGCCTGCCTCATTTCCTGTGTAGCCCCCAAGGCCAGCCTGTCTTCATTCCTCACTTAGACTTTTGCAGTGCCTCCCTAACTTCTCTCTCTGCTCCTGGACAGGCCTGTATCCTTTTCATACTCTACACAGCAGGACACTAATGAATTGCGCTAGGATTTGAAGAGTCAGTAGACTGCGATGTTTTAATCCGTAGTGGCTTCCCCTTATATTGCACAGTGCTATGATGATCTGACTCCAGCTCTCTGTGACCTTTCAGTTTTTCTGCTTGCTTGCACTGCTCTAGCCAAAGTTGCTTTATTTCTATCTCAAGGCCTTTTCACTTTCCTTGTTAATTTTGCTACTTGGCTCTCTCACCTAAAGATTTGCATGGTTCACCTTTTTGTGATCCAGGTCTTCAGCCCCATATCCCTTCTTTTGTCACTTATTTTGTCCCCATTTTATTCATAGTTCTTGTCACTGTCTGAAGTAACCTTGTATATTTTTTTGTCTTCAGTAATACCACGGAAGGTGATATTCAAAGGTGGCTGGTATGTTGTAAGTACTCAATAGCTGTTGAAACAAGGTTCTACATTGGCACCAAATCTTACCAGGCCAGGAGGATTATTTTCCAGTTATCCCCTGTGCGCACCATCCTCTCCACATGGCAGGAACCTACTCAAAGTCCTTGCTTCTGTGAACCCTTGCACAGCCTCAGCCAACCTGAGACCCAACTGATTATGTGGGGGGAGTCCCGCTGGTATGGTATAGTCCCCTCATCTCCACCCCCTCACTCTTTCCTACTGCATTTTTGCTCTGGGGCTTCCTTTTTATGTTCTAATGTCCAGTAGGTAATGGTAACCCAAATTCCTGCCTAATGTTTAGTATTTTACCTTGTGAATCCTTACTTCTCAGTTTTAGTGTCATCCAGAGGTTCCTTCCAAGAAACTAGGATTGAATGTGGTCCATCAGTTCTCTTAAGTGTTTTTCCATCAGTAAATAAAGTTCAACATTCTTGTTAATGGCTACAAAATAGTATAGTGAAGACATACCATAATTTATATTAATTTATAGGTTACATTTTTAATAGTTTAAGTTCAATAGAATTATTAATTTAGCCTGCTTTTTCTCCAAGGCTAAGGTCGGGGTGGTGGGGAAAGGGATGTAGTTTTTCAGAAAGCAACAATAAAATGGGGAATTGAAAATGGAGACCAAGGAAACACCAATCCAAAAGAACCTATACATCCCAATGTTCATAGCAGCACAATTTACAATAGCTAAGTGCTAGAAGCAACCTAAGTGTCCATCAGTAAATGAGTGGATCGAAAAACTGTGGTACATTTACACAATGGAATGCTGTGCAGCAGAGAGAAAGAACTACCCTTTTTGACAGCATGGATGGAACTGGAGAGCATTATGCTAAGTGAAATAAGCCAGGAGGTGAGAAATATCATATGATCTCACCTTTAACTGAAACATAATAAAAAGAAACAAGAAAGCAAAATATAATCGAAATTAAGAACAATTTGACAGTAACCAGAGGGGAGGTGGGAGGGGATAATGAGGGGAAGGGTTTTCAGGAACAATTATAAAGGACACGGACAAAACCAAGGGGGAGGGTGGAAGCAAGGGAGGGAGGTGGGTTTGGTTGGTGTTGGCGATGGGAGTGGCTGTGAGAAAATGAAGACAACTGTAATTGAACAACAATAAAATAATTATTAAAGAAAAAAAATGGAGACCAAGGGAAAATACGTTTGGTAGGTACCTTGTGTTTTATACCTGGATAGTTGAAAACAAAAAGTGATTTTTAATATGGTTACCATATATGTGTGCAGTACATGTTCTCTTACCCTAAGGGGATTCCTAAGGAAGAATTCCTGGAGCAGGGACATTCATCCTGGAGAGGCTTGGCTTTCTTATGTATAGGAATGCACAGTTTTCAGTGTGACACAGTGTCACCTAGGTTGGTGGTTCTTTAAAATCAGGAGAGTTCCTGCCCTGACTGGTGTGGCTCTGTGGATTGAGTGCTGGCCTGCAAACCATCACTGGCTAGATTCCCTCCCAGTCGGGGCACTTGCCTGTGCTGCGGGCGGGGTCCCCAGTTGGGGGTGTGCAAGAGGCAACTGACTGATGTGCCTCATGCATGGATGTTTCTCTCCCTCTTTCACACGCCCTACCCCTCACTAAAAATAAATAAAATATTTTTAAAAAGTCAATGGAGTTCCTGAAGAAACAAATGAGACATCTAACAAATTTACCTGTGAAAACAAGGTTGGAGTATGCAGCTAACAGAGCTAATGAGTGATATTTTATAGGTTGAATCACTTTACATAGTTGAGAGAATGGAACTTGGAAAATGGAAAATTTTCCATTTTCGAGTGGAAAATAACTGAGTGTATAGACTGCACATATGACCGTAGTCCCGTAAGATTATAATGGAGTTGAAAAGTTCTTACTGCCTAGTAACGCCGTTGCCGACTTACCTGTTGCAGCACACGCATCGCGTTTGTGGTGGTGCTGGCGTGAGCAAACCTGCACTGCCCGTCGTGGCGTTCTAGCACGTACACTTATGTACAGTACATAAAACTGGGTAACAATGAACCGTGTTACTGTTTATGTATTTGCTATGCTTTTTCTTACTATTTCAGAGTGTATTTCTACTTTTTAAAACAGAAGTTTGTTGTACAACAGTATGACATGTCACCCCGATGGCAGCCTCATCTGGTGTTTACAGCATTTCTCGATTGCATCATTTTCTCTCGTGCTGGATTTAATCTTGTGTTTTATAAGTTTAGTGTAGCCTAAGTGCAGTGTTGATAATGTCCACAGCAGTGTCCAGTAGTGTCCTAGGCCTTCACCTTCACCCTCCACTCCCCCAAAGCAGTTTCCAGTACTGCAGGCCATATTCCTGCCAAGTGTCCTATACAGGAGCACCATTTTAACTTGTATACCATAGTTTTACTGTACCTTTTTTCTGTTTAGTTTCACAGAAACCACTGTGTTACAGTTGCCTACAGTATTCAGTACAGAAACATGCTGTACAGGTTTGTTGCCCAGGGGCAATAGGCTATAGCCTCGGTGAGTAGTGGGCTGTGCCAGGTAAGTCTGTGTAAGTGCACTCTGATCTTCCCACAACGGCCAGATCACCTAGCAATGTGTTTCGCAGAATGTATCCCCGCTGCGAAGTGGTGCATAACTGTACATGGGAAACCTGATTTCAGAGGGGTTAAATGGTGTGTCTAATGAGTTTGGCTTGAGAGAGAGCAGGCAGAGTGAGTGTGGCCTGCAGGGTTAAATTGCCTGGGTTTGAATCATCCTCTGGCACTTACAAAATAATCTCCCTGAGACTCAATTTCTTTATCTGTAAGGGGAGATGATAGTTCTCACACTTAGATGTTTTGGGGAAATACCAAATAATTGATGTAAAGGGCTTAACTCATTAGAATACTAACGAATATATATTTAATCTTTCCGTAATTCCATAACTTTGGGATTTGATGGACTAATGTGTTAGAAAAACAGTGAAGTGGGCAAGACAGAATGGTGTACTTCTAATCTTGCCAAGTAAAGTTATTAGAAAAGAAAAAAATTACCGCCACAATCTTCATTTAAAAAAAGGATATTTTAAAATCCAAGTTGTCATGACAGACACAGTCTCAGAATGAAAAACCGTTCTTGAAATTGGATAAGTTTAGCTTCATAAAAGACTCAAAATAATTCTTATTTCACTGTGAAGTAGGAATTCTGTGGTCTGTGGGTCTTCCTCCAGCTGTGAAGTAATTGAGTTCTAATATTCACACCCCTCCCTAGTCCTCCCTGCTTCTATACTTTCCCATCTCACTTAGAAGTACTGGTTGACAATCTGTAGTCTAAGGGGATTAACTTAGTGGAATGACTGCTCTGAGAAATCAGAATAAGGGACTACAGTCAAATGAAATTGGACCAGTAAAACATGGGCACTATAGGGAAATAGCATAGAGAGTAATGTGCAATCATTTACCTAACAAAAATCCACAGCCTACTATGTGCCAAGTACTGTAGTGGACACTACTCATATGACAAATCAAGCAAATAGTCAATGACCTTTGAAATTTTACTCCTATTTCCCAGGCCACGTAGGTTCTTGAAGCTTCAAGATAAATATGACACATTCCTGGGGCTTTAATTTTAATTGAAGAAGGAGTGGGGTTGGGAAGCAGAAATTTATATGGCGATTTAAAATTTTTATTAAAATCCACAAAAAGAATGACATGCAAAATCTTCATGAATTAAAAGAGTAAAATAAAGATAGTTGTATTCTTGTAAGTGCCAGTTTGGTCTATATTTCTAGATTGGCTTGCCTAGTTTGCTCTCCTCTGTGCATAGGTTGATAATTTTTTACATTTAGCTTGCATAAATATCATTTGCCGAAACTTGTTAAAATGTAGATTCCAGGGCCCTGGAGTAGGGCTGTGGTGAAGCCTAGAATCGGGTTTAGGAAAAATTGAGAGATTCCAGTGTAGCAGTGGTGGTCTATAGATTTTTCTCTGACAGGCCTTGCCTTAGGGGTTCTTCCAAAATTTCAGAAGGCAATACATTTAAAAGGGGAGCTCACAAAGCAAAGCTTGGCAACATTTCTCCATTAAAGAAACTCATGTTTTGCATTCTATCACCACTATCTGCTGCCAATTTAACATACTTTCAAACTGTAGAGATTAATTCCAGATTAGTACTGTACAACAGGTCAATTTTAGAAAAAAGTCCTTGAGAAACTCTTGTCAGATATATTGCTAAAATGTTTGCTGTAGGAGGCTGCCCTCTCTGATTTTTCAGCTAAGTTGGAAGTCTCACAGCTTTTTTGTTTTGTTTTAATAAATTTACATTATACATGAATGTATAATGAATGGCTTGGAATTTGGCTTAGAGTTTATCTGCCCCTAAAAATAGAGTTCTATTTGTTGTCTATCTTTTAAGAATGTCAATGCTCTCCATTTGAAGTCCACCAGGAACACACCTGTAGTTGGATAAGTTTGGGTTCACTGACTTACTGCAACAAGGGAGAATGCTCACCACGGGAATCTGTGAGGTGTCTCAGTAAGATCATGTTCGAAATGACATGGGGTTTGGGCTTGTGCTTGGTGATTTGGGGAAGTTTCAAGGAACTGTGCCATTGCTCTGGATTGGATTGCAGGCAGGAAGCGGTGCTAATTCTATGACGAGTTATCTTAATTCTTACCTAAAACACAAGAAGAATAGGATAAGGCTAAAACTGATGGGTAGAGATGTGTATATGATGGGTATAAGTGACAGTCACTTATGTTAGCCAGGATAGGAGGAGGCTGTTAGGTCATTTTTGTGGTTTGGGCAATGTTCATTTTTTTTTTTATTCCTGTGTTCAGACACGATTCTGAATGGCCTTGTTTTTTGTTGATTCATCATGGTCACGAGAGCCTTAGCTGATGCTGGCGTTCTGTGAGATTGTTTATGTTTAACTGTAGAGCACAGTGATGTAGCTATGCCAGGCCAGCTCTAGGCTTTTAGTGCCTGCTTTTCTCTTTCTCAGGGTTAAAATGAAGATAAAGGGAAAATGTTGTTGTATGCATGAATAGAATCCAGGGGTGTCCAACCTTTTGGCGTCTCTGGGCCACACCGGAAGAAGAGTTTTCGTGGGCCACACATTAAATACATTGTGACACATAATCACAAAAAAATCTCATAATGTTTTAAGTAAATTTACGATTTTGTGTTGGGCCGCCTTCATAGCCGTCCTGGGCTGAATGCAGCCTGTAGGGCACAGGTTGGACACCGCTGATAGACACCTCCAAAATATTCACAATAAAGTGTTGAGTAGGCTGAGGGCAGCTCAGTGAAGGGAAATGAGATTGGGCTAGCTTTTCCTAGTTAGTCCCATAATTGCCCTGTGAACCTGGCAATAATATTAACAACTTCCATTTGCTGAACACCGAACCTACTATATGCCTTGGCAAGTCCTGGGTGCTTTACACATAGGCAACAACTTGACAGGTAAATATATTTTGATTATCCCCATTTTTCAGAGAAGTAGACAATAACATTCCTAGAACCACCCAGTTATTAAGTGGAATTGCTGGTATTGTCAGGGTTTTATGCATTCTGAGCCTACTCAGTTTCCACTATAGCAGGATGCCTTTCTAATAAGAACTCCATTGTCTGTAGGTATAACAATGGAGATATAATACATACTTGGCAGGACTGTTCTAAGACTCAAATGCCAGCATATATCTAAAAGCACGTTTTCTGCCCAGCCTGGTGTGGACTGAGTGCCAGCCCAGCAACCAAGGGGTCACTGTTTTGATTCCTGGTCAGGGCACATGCCTCAGTTGTGTGCCAGGTCCCCAGAGGGAGCACATGAGAGGCAACCACACATTGATGTTTCTCTTCCTCTCTTTCTCCCTCCCTTCCTGTCTATAAATAAGTAAAGTATTTAAAAAAAAATTTAAAGCACGTTTTCTTTCAGGAGGGCCCTCTGTGAGTACAGATGAATTGACCAAGTAACTCATGTTGAGCAACTCCAGACAGTTTTAATCTTCTGGTCTCAGAAACCAGACTGAAAAAAAAAAATCTTAAGTGTCACAGATTCATAGTTTCAAGCTCCAAGAAACTGTCGAGGTCATTTTTTATAGATGAGGAAAATGAAGCTCGGTAAGGCACTTGACGTGCACAGTGTCACAGTGTCTGAGCAAGGCTGAAAAACCAGGTCTTCTTCCCCTGGACCCCGTTACTGTTCAGACTACAGAGCTACCACCCCTCTCGGTATGCAAGCTCGCAGTCAAAAGTTTCTCACGTTGTTAGCCTGTGCGGTGGGTATTTTAAATATTTTAAAAGTGGTTTCGGGAGCGCTCCTTCCGCCAGCTGGTGCCCGCGTTCCTCACTGTGCGGAGAGGACCAAGGAGAGGGGCGACGAGGCTTCCCCGCAGAAGGCAAACTTGGGTCCTGACCCGCGGCCCAGGTGCGCGGCTCCGCCCCGAGAGGGGACAGGGCGGGGCGATCGCGCTGTTCTCGCGGGGCGTCCGGGAAGAAGGAAGGCCTGGCAGAGGCGAACCCGGGCGGGGGAAGCGGCAGCTGTTGCAGCGGCCCGTACCATGTCGGCGCGTAACCCGGGCACCGAGCTCGGTAAGGACCCTCTTCTTCGCCTCCTGTGCGTCCGCCTCCTCCCGTCGAGCGCGGGGCTCGCCGCCGCCCAGCGCCCCTGGCCGGGCGCAGGAAGCCGCCGGGCCGGGCAGTAGCGCACGGGGAAAGCTCCCACCCCTAGGCCGAACAACTCGAGGGCACGTTCCCGCAATCTTTGGCCCCCAACCCTTTTTTTTCTCAGCGGAAGGAATAGGAAGGGATTTGACTTTCATCTGCCCACTTACTCGTTCACCTTCTAGCTCCTTGATTGCAAAAGAACAAAAACAAACCGCTTAAGCACAAACAAAAAGTAGTTGATAACTTTCCTTGCCCGCTCTTAATAGAATTCCTGAGTGATCCACTGCTGCATTTCCACAGATAATTTCAACACAGCTGTATCCCCAAAATGACCTTGCTGGTGGAAAAGTTGTCAGGCCTCTGTACTGTATAATTTACAAAAACTGCATATGATTTTAGGGCTACGAAGATTTGTACGAGTGCCTAATGAATTATTTCACCATTTTTATTTCGTTAATATTATTTAATGTTACTGGCAAGAAAACTTAGTTCTGATTCATTCTGAAATCATTTTTTTATTTCAAAAAAATGTGAAAAATTTGTAATTCAAGCATAGCAAAACCACGATTCGGCCAAAGGTTAAGGATCTCAGTTAAAGCTTTATAGCTTGGGTATCTGTATCATGGATCTTCATTGTAGCTGTAGGACTTTGGGCACATTACTTAATCACTCAGTGCTTACGTTTCTTAATCTGTAAAATGTTTATAATAGTATTTGCCTCATAAAGTGGTTTGGAGATTAGAGGATTTGAGGTATGTGGTACATTGTAGATACCGAGTAAGTGTTAATAAATAATAGTATTACATAGAGAGTTGTTTTTAGGGGCTAATTTTGCGGAAATTAATTAAGTTATATATAACACATAAGGTACTTTTTTTTTTTCTGTAAAAGTGTCTGTTTTAATTAAAGGGTCTAGAGGTGGTCCAGAACTTCTATTGAATGGTAAGAGCGTGTTTTTATAAGACAGTTGATTTCCTCACCAAATTGATTCTGATTTAGTCACTGCCTTTAAGGAGATTATGTTTTAAGCTCTAGTTCTCTCTCTGAAATGTGGACTTTAGTAACAAGGAAGTATTTTCTAGATTAGAAGACCCTGAAAGACGGTGGGTGGGGCCCAGGGATGGGGTGTAGGTCTTCGGATCTTCAGGGATGTGACTGTGTGACTTTGTACCCACAGAGAATGCTCTGTTATTTCCCCTAAACTTACACGTATTTTTTTCTTTCAAGAAATACAGTTAAACCATCTTTGCTTTCTTTTTTATTGAGATATAATTGGCAAAAGGAAAATTTCAAGGGTATCTGAAAAACAACAGAAAAAAAGTAATTGAAGACTGACTTTTAATTGGGAGGGGATGGGGACAATTCTGTGGATTTCCTGCATTATGTTAACAAGAGATTGTTGTAGGCCTATATCCACAAATTGAAATCATCAGAGGTCATGATTACTGTGGAATGTAAAGACTTTTGCTCTGTAAAGGAGCTTTCTATAATCCAAGTGAGGACAAACAGAAGGGCAGCTTATTTATTTAAAACATGATAAAGGAGATCAGCTTTGGCTCGTTGCCATGCTGAGAACCATGATGGGATTTGGCATTTTGTGAAGCACATTTATTCATTCAACAAGTACTCACCGGGTACCGGTTGTGTACTGTGTTACCACCCTATGGATGTAAGGTGGACAAGGATAGTCCCTGCTGTTAAGGAGCTGGTCTGGTTTGAGAGCTGGGCATCCAGCCAGAGGTACAATGAAAATAATTGCAAAATATGTTATGTATCAATAGTTATTTTCCATTTTGTCTATTTAAGAAATTAGATAGCTCTGTTTGAGGGTATTACTTTGCAACTGTTTCGGTATCCTGTTATTCTGCAAACTTTCGTTTTATTTGTTTATATTAGTATATATTTGAGATTTCCTGAATTGTTACAGTTATTATTTAATATTCAAAGTGTTTCAGATTTTGCTAAGGGGAACCCTTTCACCCTGGCCTCTCTCTCTCTCTTTCTCTCTCTCTCTTTTTTGACATAGTGCATTATTTTTACAGTACTTCCTTATTTTCTGGCTTTGCAGATATTCCAGGCTTATTTAATACTTCTTCCCCTGTCCTAGCACTGGAGTCAGCTATTTCTCCAAGGAGCATTTCTTTCCTTGAATAGTACTTAGATGCCAAGATCTGGGCAGTAGGTATGCTCATGGTGACTGGAGTGTCTCTGTCCCCAAGCCTGTCACTTGGCACAGCTGGAGACTGTATGTACTAAACACACACGCTTCTGTATTCATCTAGCAGGGTTGGCCAAAAAGTTTGTTTTTTTCCCATAAAATGGCTTTAGTAGTGCTTAGTTGTCTTTAACTTCATTCAAAACAATTTTGTTAGATTGTGTGTGACAGCTGTCATATCAGTGTACATTTAAAAAAAATCAAAATTGGTGAATTTTTGTGTAGCCATTTTAATAGTGAAGATGGAAAAAATGCGCAACATTTTTGGCATATTATGCTTTATTATTTCAAGAAAGGTAAAAATGCAACTGAAACACAAAAAATTGTGCAGAGTATGAAGAAGGTGCTCTGACTGATCGAATGTGTCAGAAGTAGTTTGCGAAGTTTTATGCTAGACGATGCTCCATGGTCGGGCAGACCAGTTGAAGTTGATAGTGATCAAATGGAGACATTAACTGAGAACAATCAATGTTACATAATGCAGCTAGAGAGAGCCTACATACTCAAATATCTAAATCAATAACGTTATTGGTGAAAATGAAAAATGTGTTCTTTATTTTATGGAAAAAACCATGCGGACTTTTGGGCCAACCCAGTATATCTCTATATGGTGAAAACCATGAGTTCACAGTGATACCTCCAATTCTAGTCCAATACCACAGGGTTTATTCCATTTTTCTCTCTTCCTTATGTGAAACTTCACATGCTGGGCAGTACATACCCACCCACAGTAGACACTCCTCTTGGCTTTCTCAGGCTCTGACTCCCTCAGCTGGGCGCTGTCCTCTTCCTGCATCAGGTGCCCCGTTGGCACCCCCGTAGCTGTGTGGCAGTCTGTGTCAGGCTCTCCGTCCACGGGGATGGCTTCCTTATCCTGCTTGTTTTGAGTTTTCATGTCTGGCTTCCTTTTTGCGCAGATACCCTCCATGCTGTGATGGGACTCTGGGCTACTCCTGTTTACGCGTGCGCCCCTCACTTGTTTAGGCTCCCACACCCCACTTTGGGCCATAATAAGTCCCCCACCCAGTCTGGCTCCAATGTCTACAAGGCTCACATCCCCCTTCCTCCCATGCCCATTTAGGACAGTTGTTTAGGAAGTAGGAGAGGACCAGAATATAATTTTGAATCTATTTTTATATATTATACATTTATACAAATAAAGAAAAGCCCAAAGTGGTGTGCCCACTGTCCCTGGCACCTGTCATTTGTTGTTCGCGCTGGTGGCTGGTGTACGTAAGTGAGCATACCCTGGGCTCTGCTCTCCCGGAGCTCACGGCCACCTAAGGGGGACAGTCCTGGAAATCATTGCAGTAAGATGAAAGTGACCATAGAGGAGAACTGAGCAAAACCAGCCTGGCGTGTTTCACTAACTACAGGAACCTCATTTTCAGATTCCTATTGTAATTTTCTCTTTTTGCTGTAATGACGAAGAACAATATTTTAGTGAAGAAGAAAGAGAAATCATATCTGTGTAATCAGCATAATGATTATGTACATTGTTAGATTTTAAATTGGGCATCCTTTTCTGAACACCAACTTTGATTTTACCTTAGAAGTCTGTTACTGTTTGCTTATAAGCATGACTGATGAGGCTGTGTTTTATTATTCTGGTACTGTTTTGATAAATAGAAAAAACTACAAAGTAATAATTTGGGTTTGTTGTATAATTGAATAATTAAAAGCCCTCCGTGGTGCCTGCTAAGTTAAAAAAAATTTTTTTAAAGCATCTAAGCCCTGTGGAGTTTAATTGTTAGGAAGGAAGACAAACTTCAAGCGCTCATTTAAAATGGGACGCCTCTGCCAGGAAAGACAGACTAGCAAATGAGACAGCCGGTAGAGCCCTTGAGGATGCAGTGTGAGCGTGTCACTAGAAATTGTTTAAGTGGAAAGCTCTGGCCCTTTTAAAACACTGTCTGTCACTTGAGGATTGGGTCACCTTGAAATGTGTTCATCTTTGAGTTAACGGCATAAAAAGGCACTTTGAAAAATTTCAGCTGGCTTTCGTGTGTGTCGTGTGCGCGTCTGCGGATGCACCTTTCCTCAGCCTGCCTCAGCCCCAGCAGTCGGTTCCCTGGAAACCAAAGTGGCTGCAAGACAGGGATAAATGTTTCATCTCAGCTCCAGCAAACTGTACAGATTTTTGAAAATGTCAAGAACACTCTGGCTGTTCAACTTCTGGGTGTCTTTTTACAGTCAGGCCTTTCTCTCCGCAGCAAAGTCTCAAAGGAGAGTAGCCTTTGGTAATGACCTCCTAAAAAGGTGTCACTTAACAGGTGCTTTGGTTCATTTGGGATGTGGTTAATAATGTCAGGATTGTGGTGCTTTCAAGTCTGGTTAAAAGAGCCAAATTAACTGCTCTTGTAACCCAGATTCAGATAAGCTTTTCTACTAAACGCAAGGTGGTCACGCTTCTTCCCCCATGGCCACAGGATAGGAGTGTGTGTGTGTGATTTCATTAAAATACCTAAAATAATATGCCATTCAGCTAGGTATCTGAAATGCTTCAGATATACAGACTCTTTATCTCTAATGTAGAAATCCTTGAATAAACATTGCTTATGAATATTTCAGACTCTGTTTTCTGGAAAAATAATAGTGTCCACATTTATAGTTACTTATTTTTTTTTTTAAATACCACTATTTCATAGCAGGAAGGCATTTTAGCTATCGGTCCAGCACCCTCTGTTACAGATGAGTACACTAAGATGCAGGGAAATTAAACGTATGGTCCACATGGCTGGTTAGAGGCAGTGCTGGAATTGAAACTCAGGTTCTCCCTTTGCTGGTTTATTCTGATACTTTGCATAACTTCTCTTGCCATTAGTTTTATAGGAGCTCAGATGGGCTGTGGCCCTGAACTAGAACCACCTGAGGTGCTTGTTTAAAAATGCACTTTCCTGAGCCCCACTATTGTCTTAACTATCCACAGCAATGTGAGGGGCCCAGGAACCTGCATTTTCACAAGCTTCCCAGATGGTTTTCATGAACACTGCACATTCTGAAGAACCCTGCAATAAGCTGTAGAGTTTCCCAGATTAATTAGATTCAGAGAATCTCTAATCTTAAATTACTCTATATTACTTTTTGATAAACCATCTCAGTCACTTTAACCTTTGTAGAAATATGTTTGTTATATTTTTTAATATTTTGTTAGCAAAGTTTCAGTGAGCTAATTTTGGGAGAAATTAGCTTTTCATTTTCTGATTAAAATACGTAATGTAAAAGGCAGAAAACTACTTGAACAACAATAAAAATAATAAAAAAATAAGTAATGTGTTAAAATGAGTTAGAAATTGGAAAAGTCAGGAGGGTGAGGCAGTTAAGCAGGTGCGTATATCTGAACAGTGCATTGTATTTCAACCGAGGTGCATATTTTGTTCAATAATGCCAGTGGCAGATGGAGAAATATACCCAGTGTCCTTCCTGATGATTTTGGAAGTTGACCTGAGCGTATCTGCTCCTTGGTCTCAGGGACTGAAGGTGTTGCCAAACACAGGCTCCGAAGTGTGGGGAGACGGAAGCCAGTACTCCTGAGACTGAAAAGGGAAGAGGTTTATTCAGGAGCCGGTGACCTGAGAAGGTGGTGAACTCCTGTGCTTAAAACCATCTTAACATCTCTGGTCAAGCCGGGTGGCTTTTATACAGACAGGGAAGGGAGGTGGGGACATGCAGGCAGTGATCTGTCTGGTCCCCCAGAGTCTGGGTGTCAGCATGCTGAGTCCTTCCGTGTCCGCCCCATTCCTGCCGCTGGTCAGCTCCTATCTGGGCAGAAACGGGAACTGCGGGTCCTTCCAGTGTACTAGAAAAGACCTAAAATAGCGCTTGTTAGCAAAAAAAATGTTTCTTCCTCTATTTGTTCCAACAGACTTGTTAGTTTATTAGTTAGTACATTTAATTCTGGTTAGTACAATACCATATAAAGATGATATGCATTTCATTCTCTGTTATAGAGGGAACAGACCCTAAAGATTCCCCATTACCTGAAGATGTGAAATTGCCTACCGGAAAGAGTAATTTAGTTAATATTTTGATGGAAAAAAGGCACAGTCCTGATTCCTTGGAAATGAATAAGTTTGTGTTGTGGAGGAAGGTAGGTTGTAGCAGTCATTATATTTGTACTTGTTTAGGAGTTCAGCTCTGTATATTTTGTTTTGAGGGAAATTACTATTATTTTTTTCAGTATGTAAGGAAAACTTAAATGCTTCTGATAATTTTCCAGAGAAGAAACAAGAAACATTCACGGTTGGGCACAATTAGACTTACAGGTATTTGTATGTAAAATAAAAACAGTAATTAATAAATAATACAAAAAAACCACTTTCATACTCTTACAACTTTGCTCCACCCTGTAGTTTAGTCTTATACCTTTATAAGCAGAGTTTGTTTTCCTTTTTAAAAACTTTGACCCTTCAGGAGGCAGTGGTTACTGTAATCTTAAACTCTTCCATTCAGCACACGTGTGTGGAGTGCCACTGTGTACTCAGCGCATCCAGGTCTTCGTGAAAGAGACAGGGGCAGAAGTCACAAGGCCTTCCCACCGAGAAACTTCCCTTCATCAAACTAACATCTCCCTGGGGAGGCCCACTGCTGTGCTTGGGGCGAGAAAAGCAGGCTTTGCTCAACATCGGGAGAGGCAGTTGCTCTTTTGTAAGTGATAAACCAGACAACCTTGTACTTAGTATTAACCTTTGAATAATCATTTAAAAATACTGTGGGAAATCTCTTGAGCTAGGCAGAGATCTAAGGTGTATTATTATGAGTAAAAACACCTCTGTAGATCTGGCGCCAGGAAGGGAAGTATCACAGTTTCAGTCTGTAGATGGATGCTGTGACTGGTTGTAATGTTACCCTAGTAATTACATCACAGAAGCTGAGGGACACTGTGATGATGAGCGTGAGAGTCCATACAGTAGTCAGTGGTGCTAATAATACCAAAGATGTCCCAGAGAATAGCAGAGTTTTCTCTACTTCCTTAAAGAAAGTTAGATTGTTTTGGTGCTTTGCAATAGTCACTTTTACAGAACAAGTTGAAATTCGGCATCCTACAGAATGAAGGTCAGGGAATCTGTCCTTGGCCCTGTGTGCCTCACCTCACGCGTTGCAGTTTACCTGGAAAGGATACACAGCACTCAGGATTGGACCCCGGCATTCTGGTCCCAGCCCTGGCCGTATTATTTTGAATTTTTTCTCTGTAAGTTTTCTTCTCACCATTTCGATGATACGTTCCTTAACACCGAGGATAATAACTAGTACCTAAGAGGCATACTTATCTGTGAACTTTGGAGAACAAATTAATGTGAAGGTTTTACTCTTTTAAATATGGAAAAAAAGACTAAAACGTATGCATCTGGGATGAAATCTTCCTAAAATGAAATATCTTTAAGAATTGTTTTTGCTTGATTATGAAGGTAATGCATAATCATTGTAGAAATTTTTGAGAAAGCGCAAGTCCAGAGAAGGGAATTCAGATTGTTCAGGATTTTCCCACGGGGAAATGGACCTCTGAAGGTTCAGTCCCTGTCTGAGGTAGAGTGCACTGGGTGGAATCTCATTGTTTTCCGTGACTTGGAGGGTCATTGTTACAAGCACGTAATTCCTTGCAAGTGCTGAGTATTGTAAGTATTTATTATTAATCATTAACTGTTAGTATAAAAGGTACAAATTGGACTCCTGAGGCTTGTAGAGCCTCTTTGCTCTAATCAAGTGGCTGGGCTGCTCTGCTGTTTGGTTCACTGAGTGTATTTTTAATACATTTTGGGGCCCTCTTCTGTAGTGAGGCTGCAACTCTTCTCTTGTACAGATTCCCGCCTTCCGATTTGCTGTTTCCAGTAGGCACTAGGCTAGAAACAAGAGAACAGAGGTTACTAGAATGGTGAGTAAACTGAGAACAAGCGGTTTGAAGTGGAGGTTCTAGCAGCCTTCCACTGTTCGAGTCTGCAAGCGATTTAAGCCTCACTGGCCAAGGGCATCTGTTATAAACAGTGAATCAATTTCTCTCTTATGTATCTGGAAGGGTCCTAGTTTTCCATTGAGAGGAGTGAGAAAATTGCCATTCATATCATTTTTTTTTTTTTAAATTCTCTGGTTCGTTGAGGAACCCTGGCTGAGAAAGACCTGGGTGGGTGGGGTTTCTGATGAGTCAGGTGCATAAACCCCTCTGTAGACTCTGGAATCTCTCTTTATAGATCAGAGCCCTTCTCTTTATGTATTCTTTGCTTCTTGGCAACATGCCAGAAAGGTAAAGACAATGCCTGCCTGATTTTTTTTTTTAAAACAATGGTTAATTCTTATTTCATGGCACCAGTATTAGGCTCTTAGAGTGTTCTCAATAAATGTATATGGACAGACCAACTGATTGTTTTTAACATTTTGTTTTATTTATTTTAATTTTAAAACATTGTTTTAAAAGATTTTATTTATTTTAGGGAGAGGGGGGAAAGAAGGGAGAAAGAAAGGGAGAGAAATAACTATCAGTTGCCTCTCGTATGCACCCCGACTGGGGACTGAACCCACAACCCAGGTATGTGCCCTGACCTGGAACTGAACCAGTGACCTATGGCTTTGCCGGGAGCACGATGCCTAACCAACTGAGCCACACTGGTCAGGGTTATTTTTAACCTTTTAATTTGAAGGTTTTCAGATATCCACAGAAGTGCAGAGATTGGTGTGATGAGCTCACATGCCTGTCCCCCAGATTCAGCAGGCAGTGATTTTGCCACACTTGCTCACCAGCCCTCCTTTTGTGCTGTGGTATTTTAAAGTAAATGCAGAATGACACCATGTGATTTTGTCCATTCTACTTTGAAATAAATCTCTAAATCAACATTATATTGCTACATAACTACTTGATTGTTATGCTAACAAAATTAAAATTGATTTACTTAAGAGGTTTTACAAGGGAGATCCTCTTGCTTTCATGAAGATAGTAATACGAATATTATGATACAAGTTAACATTTATTGAGAACTACGAAATGCAAGGCATTGGGCTAAGTACATGCATTAGCCTGTTCTTTATGCCTCCCAACAACGGAGGGAGCTGCTCACTTACGAGTGAGGGAGTTGAATTGTGGGAGGTAAGGCACCTTGCCCGTGGTCATCCTGCTAGCAAGTGAGTGGTGAGTTGGGGCTCAGCCTTAGTCTGTGTGACTCTAGGGACTGCTCCTAACCTGAAGATTACATTGCTTCTTTGTGTACTCAGGGTTTAGTTATTTGTTTAACTCCACATTCCATATATGACCATCTGCTCATTTAACTGTCTTAATTGGAAACCCGAAGTAAAGGTACATAGGAAATCTGTAAATAATCTCCAAGTGTTATTTTAATTAATACTTTTTATTTATTTATTTTTAGAGAGGGGGAAGGGAGGGAGAAAGGGGAGGGAGAAAGAGAGGGAGAGAAATATCAATGCACAGTTGCCTCTTGTGCCCGCTGCTGGGGCTGAGGAGACCTGGCCCGCAACCCAGGCATGTGCCCTGACTGGGAATGGAACCAGCGACCCTTTAGTTCACAGGCCCATGCTCAATCCACTGAGCTACACCAGGGCTAACTAATAATTTTTAAATTTCTTGTTCCTCGTTCCCTCTTATAAAAATTTTAGAACAAAAAAGTTATTGATATTCAATTCTTCATATATTTGCATTTTGGACTATATGGTAGATGTGCTGTGGGCAAGCAATAAAAAGAACAGAGGAAGGCCAACAGCCCACATCAACCTGTTTGGATCATTAGCCCTTGAATAATTGAGGGTCACCTGATGTCAGGGATGTCCCTTACAAGGGGAAATTTGCCTCTGGATGTACTACCCCTTGCTGCATGCTTTCCCTACCTATGAAATGTCTACTCTTTGTCTTTTTAAAAGATTTGTATTTATTTATTTTTAAAGAGGGGAAGGGAGGGATAAAGAGAAGGAGATATGAGAGAGAAACATCAATTGGTTGCTTCTGGCTTGTGCCCCAACCAGGGCAGAACCCACAATGCAGGCGTGTACACTGACCAGAATCCAGCCTGCGGCGACCTTTTGCTTTGCGGGAAGACGCCCAGCCCACTGAGCCACACTGGGCAAGGCGAGTTGTCTGCTGTGAGGGTGCCTTTTCCCTTGTTTAAAAGCTGTCTGGGAGGAGAATGGAAAATTCACTTCCCACCAGTGTGTGCGAGATTGATGGTGTAACAGGGTGTCCAAACTTGGCGTCTCTGGGCCACACTGGAAGAAGAAGAGTTGTCTTGGACCTCACATTAAATACATTGTGACACATAATCACGAAAATGTCTCATAATGTTTTAAGTAAATTTACAGTTTTGTGTTGAGCTGCATTCACAGCTATCCTGGGCTGCATGTGGCCTGAGGGCCGCAAGTTGGGCACCCCTGATAAAGAGCTACTTTCTCCCGGAGAGGGTGACTTTAATAAGTACCAAGGGGTGACACTTTAGTTGTACAATATGAAATATTTAATTATAGGGAATGTTGGGTGGCAGGGATCCTTCTTGCTGCACCTGAAATCTTGCCATTTTGACTTCTCTTCACCCTATGTCTTGTACAGTGGACCTTTAATCTGTAGCTGCAAAATCCCTCCGTGCAGACAGTAGCCTTCTCTGAAAATTGGACAAGAGCCAGCTCCTTTAGCGAACTGACTCGGTCATGTCACTGCCTTGACTGCCTCAGGGTCACCTGGCTCTGTGGACCAGCTGGTGGGAAGCCTGTGTTCCTGTTCAGCTCCACAAGGGGGACTGCTTCCAGCGCCCCGTAACCGGAGATGTTACTGTACACCTGACCCAGACCAGTGTTGGAGTTGGCGCACCTCGTGACTTCTTTCTCAAAGTAGGGTGGTGGTGTTTTGACATTTTTGATGGTTTGTCACAGAGCATCTGAAAGCACAGGGAAAAACAGTCACCTTGTCAAAACCTTGCCACAGAAGAACTTCTTCCTGAGGAGAAATTGCAGAAGATCAGGTGCTGTGGGAAGCGGTGTTTTGAGTCAACTTCCAGCAGGCGGTGATTTCCACTCAAGTTCAGTTTGAACAGATTATTCCCGGTCGGTGTTGGCAGTCATTGTGCTCCATCGTGCCGTGGGGGTTGATTTGTTTGTTTTGGGAGATGACATCTACGCAAGCCGTGCCTGCTTGCAGTCAGGGTGTTTTAGCACATGTTAGACGCCTGCTGTTGAAGGGGTACACCTACATTCCAGGCTCCTTCTGCATGTGTTTAAAAATATACTTAACCAAAGATAAAGGCAATAGTGGAATAGCATGAGGCTGTGGTGAGTAGGGATCTGGGAAGCATTTGATGTTTTCTGCAAATCAAAGGGTAGTGAGAAGGTGACATAAAACATGTATAGTACTGCCTTGGACAGGTTGCTCAGTTGGTTGGAGTATTGTCCTTTGCACTAAAAGGTTGGGAGTTTGATTCCCAGTCTGGGCACATACCTAGGTTGCAGGTTTGATCCCTGGTTGGAACACATATGGGAGGCAGTGGATCGATGTTTCTCCCTCTTTCTCTCCCTTCCTCTGTCTAAAATCAATCAACATATTCTCAGGTGAGGCTTAAAAAAAAGCATAGTACCTGTAGTAGTTACACATTAAGTGTTTATTTTTACTTTTCTTTCAAAAGTTAGTTTACTTCAGTTTCAAAGGAGGATCTCTTGTTCAAGATTGAGAATTTGGTTATGCAGTTCTAGACAACCTGGATTTAAATTTTCTGCAAAAGATATGTATGTTGGGATGGTTACCCATTTAATTAAATAGAGCTGCTTTTTTTTAAAGGAAATTGGACTTTGAATTCTGACTCCATGGGGTTTAAATCCTTATTCTTCTAATTATGAATTTTTGAGTTTTCACACCTGAAAATGGGTGAATAAAGGCTAAGTCATAGAGTAATTGTGAAGATAAGTGAGATATTACAAGTAGAGAAACTGGTGTGGTGCCTGAAAGGTAGTGACTTGTAATAACAGTTACTTGCCCTTCCCTTTCACAAGACATAATAGGGATGTTGGGAAGTTCTGACCTTAAAACTACAGACTGGCTGACTGTGGACAAGGGTATTTGCTGAGTGGAAGATAACAGGGAATCGTAGAAGCACAAAGAGCCTGGGGCAGTGGGAGCTGCTGTGTATGTGCGGATACAGTGGGCTTTGAAACTAGATATGGACTCAATACCTTTCTAGTGATTTGCTCTCCTGCATATGAGAATATATTAAAGGTATTTATCATTGCGGTTTTCCTCCCCAGATGGGAATTTATCCATCCCAAGTTCTTTTATTTTTCTAACTTATTTTTGTGATTAGCATCTTTGAAAATTGATAATTAATCAATTGATAATTGATAATTCCCTTTCATTTTCTTAACTTTCTCCTGAAATTCCTATTCCTTGGATGTTGGACGTTACTCAGAGAGTCAGTGTTCATTCAGTGAGTCTTATTGGTGCCATCCTGTGACTATTTTAGGTATTTTAGGTAAGTAATCACAGACACATGCTCATACACTATTATTTGAGACCTAGCAATGTTTTTTTGGGGATAGGAGGCATTGGTTTCAAAATTCAAATATACAAATTTTAATTGCAAAATGGTAGTGAGTCTCAGTAGGTCATTTATAAAATATTTGCCCAAAAGGTTAAATGTCAGGAATAAATGTGAACTCACAAGCTTTAGGAAATTAGTTGTTAACATCACTCATAAAATATGTCATTCATAATTGACTATATCTTACCTTAGAGGTAAAGCATAAAAGTAAATGTTCCTGGGAGAAGACATATATTACTTAAATTCATGGGTACAGTACGAATGACTGATGATGGATTTTTCCTGAAGTGAGATTTAAGTGGGGTAGTGTGTGGTGAGAGCAGGACCTTGAGTATGAGCAGTGGTAGTGGGAACTAGGTTTCAGGAAAGGTAAGTACAGATTTTATATAACCATTAAGTTCCATTAACATCTTTTATTTTTTTCCTTTTTCTGGAGTTTAACATATTTAAATTTAAACAAATACACCCTGGCTTGTCTGGCTGTACTGGAGAGTCCTTCTGGGACCAAAAGGTTGCTGGTTTGATTCCTGGTCAGGACACATACCTCGGTTGTGGGTTTGATCCTCGATCCCTGGTCTGGGCATGCCCAGGAGGTGACTGATCGATGCTTCTCTCTTGTGTCGATGTGTGTCTCTCTCTCCCTTTCTCTCTCTCTAAAAGTAATGGGAAAAAAAGTGTTTGGGTGAGGATATAAACAAACAAACAAATTTAAACAAATTATGAGTTTTAGTTCTATTCTGTAGCATTTAAATTATGTTTATGGCATTTTGACAGTATTAACTGTGTGCAGGTCTCTTTCCACATGTAAGTATTCTTGTATGTTGTGTGAGTAGCACAATACCCAACTTGGGTGGCAGTTTTATGAATAATATTTTCTATTAACTTATGTGAAGTCAAATAACAGGGCATTTTTGAGCATTTTCAGATTTTAATTTAGGAAAGTCTGTCACTAATTCTCTGAAGAGGAAAGACTTAAGTAGGTTTTCTCTGAAGCTTTTAGCTCTTAGAATAATTGATCAGAACTTCCCAAAGAACTGAGAGTTGGGTCTTTCCTGAGCAGGGTGCCAGAGTTTTCCAGCTTCTTGATGAATTTCTCTAAGGCCTAATGATTCTTTCTGAACACTAGGCACATGTAGGGGCTTGGAGACACTCTGATCAGATATGTTCTCAGAATATGTTAGAGCAAAAGACTATGTATTTGGAAATCCAGGTTCAGCTTAGTAAGTCCTACGATGTATCCTCATGAGAATGGTAGTAGTAAAGTCAAGATCTAGACAATGAGATGTCTTGTGACATGGGAAGTGTTGTCTGTTAGCAGATTTATTTAAGATGTTAATTTGACTGAAAAGCATGAAAGATCTTATATTTAGATGACAGTTTCCGAAGAATATTGTTAATTCAGGGATTAATTCACAATATTATTTGATATGTAAGTGTGCGTGTGTATGTGTATTTGTTCGTCCTCCAAATCTGACAAGCATTTACGAGCCGCATATAGAACCTTAACTCTGCCTGGTGAAGTAACAGGCGTAGGTAGAGGCCGAAGAACCAACACTTGTTTTAGGCTGATAGAGTTGAGTCCACTTCATAAAGGTGAAGGACTGGCCGGCCAGGTAGAGTATAACTGTAAAGGACTTCTTGTTTTCTTGCCCCTGAGATATTTTCTTTCTGTAAAAATCAAAACCTCAGGGAAACACTGAGATTTTAGTCATTCTATAAGTCCATATGTGAAGTCCAGAATGTAAGTTCTGATGGCCTGTAAGGAAGGAGAAGCTGCGTCTTTTAGGAGTATAATGGTGTACTTTCTAATGAAATTTCGAAATAGAGAGAGGAAGTGAAATAGTTGGATGGAACTTAGAAAATTATTGGGAAATAATCAGTGACCCTTAATGTTGGACATGTGCTTAGAAGCAAATCTCTTGGGAGAATTATGAGAGCAATAAAGTAGTCCACAAATATTAAGTAGTTTATAAATACTGAGGTGAAATTGACTCTTAGAGTCAATCTTGGGTTCAAACTCTTACTCCTAAGTAATCTTGGGAGAAGATCCCTTTAAGAAAACGAAAAAAGCTCTGGCTGGTGTGGCTCAGTGGATTGAGTGCCAGCCTGCGAACTGAAAGGTCGCCAGTTTGATTCTCAGTCAGGGCACATGCCTGGGTTGTGGGCCTGTTGGGGGCATAAAAAGGCAACTGATTGAGGTATCTCTCGCACATCCATGTTTCTTCTCCCTCTCATTCTCCCTCCTTTCCCCTCTCTCTAAAAATTAAGAAAAAAATGTAAAGAGTACTCCCCAACTTCTTTTATTGTATATCATAAGGCCTGCTGGCATTCATCCTAATTATAAAATGCTTCCCTCCTCTCATTTAACATATAATTGTAATTTTTATTGAATATACAATATATACCCTTTAAGAAGGCATGTCTAGAACAGTTAATACAGCAAACTCCTGTCCCACTCTCCTGCATCCACTGTTCCTACTCCCCAGAGGAAGCCTTTGCTTCTAGCGTTTAACTACGTATTTCAAAATAACATGCTTCTACTGTTATTTTTAATTTTTCAGTGTTAAATTTTAATTCATTGACTTTCTGCTGTGGAACATAATGGTTTAGCTTCTTGCACTTTATGTCCCCCCTTCCTCTCCTAGAACCCCTCTTCCATCCTCCCATTATATGTAATTTTAGTTAGATACATTTTCAGTGTTTCTATTATGACTGTGTAACTATTAATTTATAAGCCATATGGTATACTATGATTGCATTTTATTTTTTGAATAAATTTTTATTTTCTCTGGAATTGTTTAGTTTTCAATGTAATTATTTCTAACTCAACCCTACACCAGCTGTCAGAGATGAAACTGCTTTTTTGGTACAAACAGAGCGTGTAATTTATTAGTTTTGTATATTTCCTGGAAAATACATCGCCCCTAGTGTGCTCACCTCTCCTGTTCGAATCCCGCCTCCCCGCAGGCCTGCTGCCCCTCTGGTGCTCTGGGCTCTCCCTTGACCTTCATCCAGGTCTCTTTTTCACGCTGCTCAGTGGATCCCCTGCTCCCTGGAATCCATGTTTTCCTTGTCCGTGTTGTCTTCCTGATCTGATGGAGTACAACCATCCGCAGCTTCCTGAAAATAAAGGCTTTGGATGTCAAAAGATGCTTTTATCCTTCAGTCATATGTAGTCGAACGTTTGGCTGAGTACAGAGTCCTGTATTTGAAACTGTTTCCTCAGGAACTTGAAGGCATTCATTCTTCCATCGTGTTTGGCTCCCGTCCCGTGGTCGTCTTGACAGACCCCATGCTCTTCTTGTCATAGTCCTATAATGCGACTTCCTTTCTTTGTCTTTCCGGCACTTTAAAAATGCTCTCGTTACCTGTGGAGTTCTGAAATTTCACAGTGGTGCGCTTTGGTGTGGGGCCACTTTTCAAATTGCCCTGTCCACTTGATGGGTTCTTTTAATTATGAACCATAGCTTCCTTTAGTTCTGGGAAATTTTCTTGAATTAGTTCTCAAATTAATTTTTTCCATTCATTTTCTTAACTTTCTCTTGAAATTTCTATTCCTTGGATGTTGGACTATTTTTTAGGCTGATGTTTTGATTTTATCTTTTCCTCCCTTCTGTCTCCTGTCTTATTTTTTTGTGGGGGGGTGGTGTAGAATGGGGGATAGGAAGATTTCCCTCAACTTCGTCTTCCAAGGCTTCTATTGGACTTTTCATGGACGCAAGTGAGCTGGGATTCCAGCCCGGGCTCTCTGGGCCTTCCCAGGGTCCACATTGTCCCAGCTGGGGTGCTACAAAAGCTGACCCAGCTGCATAGAAAACTATAACCAAATGCAGGTCTGGCTGCCTGCCGCTTCAAAAGCCAGTACATGAGGGGCAGGTGCTGATGTAAAGGCAAGTGGTTTATTTTCAGGTGCTGGCCCCTGAAGGTGGAGGACTCGTGCCACAAGGCCCATCTCCACATCTCAGTGGAGGCAGAGGTTTTTATAAGGAGGGAGAGGGGAACAGAAATACCTTTTCCCAAAGAAGTTGTATGCCTGGGACAGGGCTGTTCACCATGACCTGCCCGGTTAGTAGTTTAACGATCAGATCGCCCGGTGATATTACTTGCCATAGAACCTCCCCCCCTTTTTTTCTGTCCATAATAGATTTCTGCTCTTGGTTTATGGATCAGGACATTACTTATAGTTATTCTCAAGTTTTCTTTGCTTCCTACAGTGTTTTGTTGCCCCTTGATGCCCTCCACCCCCACTCCTGTCTAGTTGTTTTGACTCTCATTTCTCTGTCTGTAAACCTCGGCCTTGGGGACCCTTAGAGTTGAGAAGCCGATACCCCACGCGGCCCCTGTGACTGTGCTTGTCAGCCAGGCGCGAGGCCGCAGTGGGCCGCCTCTTGGTTTGGGCGTGTTACTGTGCTGTTCAAGTTCTACAATAAGCTCACTTGGAAGTGTAGTAAATTAAAAATGGAACAGGTGGGAAACTCTTGGATATTTTAACTGCCTCTTTCTTTGACTTCTTGGTTCAAGCCTAGAGTACATTTCTCAGACAGCTTTGATATGTGGATTACTGAGGAAGACTATGTAGTCTCAACCTGGCAGGTTGAGAGTTCTTTGAAATAGTTAATGAAATGCTTCATACTGGGAACCTGATAGAAATACTTCGCTTCTGAAGACCCTTTTTATAGCGTTTCCCCTTAAGAGTTTAGGAAAAATGCCAACAGAGTAAAAAGTATTGCTTTTTTCCATAGGTTTAAACATATTTAAACAATAGCATAAAAGAGCGCAAGTGGAAAGCTGCTGTTCATTCCCCAGAGAGGTCAGTCATTGGTTGACACCAGTTTTATTACGGCAAATGGCATTTTCAGTGCTAACAGAATTCTGTGCAGGAGAGCTTAGAAAAGCAATCGATGGACATCAAGTTAAAGATACTTTGAAAAGCCAAAAATATGTTAGCCTTCTAAATAAATTGAGCTGAATTTTTCTTATGTTTTTATGTTTAAGCTATTTTTAAACAGGCATCTATTGCTATGTTCTTTCAATATAGTATTTCAGTGTAATTTTTTAATTGAGGTGTGTTTCAGTCTGTTTGGCCCACTGTAACAGAAATACCATAGACTGTGTAGCTTATAAATGACAGAAATTTATTTCTCATAGTTCTGGAGGCAGTGAAGTCCAAGATCAAGGTGTAGATATATTTAAATTAATGTGTGGTGAGGTCCCACTTCCCCATTTAGGGCTTTTTGCTGGAACCTCACATGGCAAATGAGTGAGGGATATCTCTGGGTCTTTATGAGCACTAATCCCATTCATAAGGGTTCTACTCTTGTGACCTAATCACCTCCTCACAGCTCCTCCCCCAAATACTATTTTCTTGGGGATTAGGTTTCCACACACAGATTTTGGAGTGGGTTGTGAGGCACAAGCATGCAGACCATAGCAAGGCATAATATATCTATATTATTATATATGTATAATGTATATACACGCAAAATAAAGTATACTAATTTTAAATGTATAGTTTAGTTTTTAGTGTAATTTGATTTATGCATTTGCATTAGTAGAGTGTTAAGTATGTACATTTTAAAGTTTGAGAAGAAAATAAAAGTTTCTAATTTGCTATGTTATACTTGTGAATCAGTTTGCTATTAAAAGCTTTTCATGTTGGTTTTTGTGCTATTTATTGCTATGAAATAAACTGCTTCAAAACTTAGTGATCTAAAACAACAGTAAACATTTATCATCTCACACAGTTTCTGTGGGTCAGAAATTTGGAAATGGCTTTGCTGGGTGGTCTGGCTGGGGATCGATTGTGAGGTGGCATTCCAGTTATCAGCCCAGCCTACAGCCATCTCGTGGTGTGCCTTCCAGACTGACTCCTTCACATGACTGGCGGTTCAGTGCCCACAACCGGTGGGAGCCCTCAGCTCTTCACCACATGGACATCCCTGGGGCTGCTTGAGTGCCCTGATGACATGGCACCTGGCTTCTCCCTGAGAGAGTGGACCAAGAGAGGAAGGCAAAAGCCGCAGTGTCCTTTATTGGCAAATGTTGGAAGTCACACACTGGTATTTCCACAGTATCTTCTTGGTCACAGAGGTCAGTGCCTGTTGTGGAAGGAGCATGAATCCTGGATGAGAGTCACTGTGGGCCTTTTTGGAGGCTGACTGTTACAGTTTGCCTCATTCATGATGCTATTTATTTTAGCGTGCTTTTGTTTTATAGTTTCTTTTTATTACTAAAAATTTCAAGCATTCAGGAAAGTAGAAGGACTAACATAATGATCACCCGTATATGCCAATCACCTAGACTTTTAACAGTTGTTAATAATTTACTGTTTGATTTGGCAATGTTTTCCTGAAATATTTTAAATTAAAATTACAATCAGCATGACATTTCACTCATAAATATTTGTTTGCATTTTTAAGGAGTAAAAATATTTTCTTGTAATATACCATTGTCACATGCAAGCCAGGATCCAAATGAGGAGTAGGCATCACATTCAGTTGTGTTGGTTTCCCTTACTCTGAAACAGAATCTTTTTTTTTTTTTGCTGAGTTTGGCGATACTGGCTTATCTGACCTATAGATTGCCCAGTTGGTGGATTTATCAGATTATTTCCTCACGATGTCATTTAACTTACTTCTCTATCTTCTGTATTTCCTTTAATTTGGATATTGTATCTTGTATTAGTCTGATTTCTCTAGAGAAACATAATCAGTAACAGCTAGATAGGTATGGATGCAGATATAGATATAAAGAGATTTAGCCTAAGAAAGTGGCTCATGTGATTATGGGGGCAAACTGGAGACCCAGGAGAGCTGATGGTGCAAGTTCCGGTCTGAGTCTGAGTAAGTTCCAGTCTGGTAGGGGCAGAAGAGTCAGCCGTAAAAGTTCCTGTCTGAAGTCAGGACAAGACCAGTATCCTCACTGGGTTGGGCAGAGAGAGAGTGAGAGAGGGAGGGGGAGGGAGAGAGAGAGAATTCTTTCTTACTTAACCTTTTGTTCTATTGTATTGGGGCCTTCAAGGGATTGGATGAGGCCCTACACTGCCTTGAGGGCAGTCTGCTTGCATCGTCTACAGATTCAAGTGTTGATCCGATCTGGAAGCACCTCCGCAGGACACGGCCAGAGATAACGTCTAAATGAATACCCTGGCAATCTAGTTGACACATAAAAGTAACCATCCCACATTTAAAACTTGATTAGATTCAGATTAAACAGTTCTGGTGAGGGTACACCATTGGTGATGTGGTGTATTTCATATCACATTGTGTCGTGAGGCACATAGTGTCTGTTCTGCTGTTAGTGATGTGGACTTTGAAAAATCATTTGTTTAAGGAGTTTATAGTTCATCCGCCGGTTGTATAGTTTACCCCATTTTGACCTGCAAGTAATATGTGAGACAGTAGTTCTAATACCGTGTGAATCTCCAGTTTCCCCATGAGCTTATCACTCAGAGTCTTTTCCATCCACTGACAGCGCTTGCCTGCATCAATTATTTCATTAAGGGTGGCAGTGTAATGTAGTTGCTCCAGTTTGATTATCAGTTTTTAAATCAGCCACTGTGTTCTCCCTGCCCTTGGATGCCAGCACTTCCTCCCCAGTCTTTGGTGTTTTTGAATCCTCCTTCCTTGTCCTCAGATAACGCCTCCCTCTTAAGTTTTCTTGTCAAATAGTAGCTGTGTGATGAATCTTGGTTTGATTCTGATATAAAACTGTTATTTTCTAGTTGTTTGTGAAATTCTGCTTCTGGAGCCAAAAAATGAATAGCTACTGTTTTATTTCTTATACACACCAGGAAATTTGGATGTAAAATGAGCACTATTTAGAGCACTCATTTTATCCAAAGGGAAAGCCAGGCTTCAGAGTTTTATGTTAAGTATCTTCTGAGGCTGTGTTGAATTGTCATCTTTAGTCATCTTCAGGCACAGGCTAATTTTTGAAGTACCTACGATGCTTTTTAGCAAATTTGGGTCTTCTTGGAGCCAGTGATGTCTCTGTAGAGCTATGCTGGCATGTGATAAATGTTGAAAAGCATTTTGTGCAAATTACAGATCATCAACTTCCCTGAGAAATGGAAATTCAGAATTTAATTTTTCATTAAACATACCTTTTTTTGAGTTCACTGCTGCTGATAGTTTCTTTTCAAAGTAAAAAAGCCTAACCTCAAATAAATAATTTTAGATTTATTGAATATAAAAATGACCAAAGCATTGCTTTCCGTCTGCTGACTTCAAGGAACCTAAGCGATTCCCCATACATATTCCGTGTTCCCCTAGCTTACAGGTCATACACTTCTCATGACCGTACTGACTGGTGGCAGGTGTATGTGTGTGTATGTCTCTTGCAGTTTTGGGCTCAGGCTGGGGCACAGCTGGCTGCTATTTCAAATGGCTGCAGAGAAACAGCAGCATTGGCATACTTCTCCTACCATCACCCGGGACTGGGAGGACTTAGCTGCTGCTAGTCACAAATACCCCAAATACCCTCAGTTAATAGTGAATGCCCTGCATACATACGGAAAGTGTTAGTTCTATCATGTTTGGGAGGGTGGAGAACAGTCAAATTTTGGTTTCTTAGAGAGTGAACCGCATGTTCAGGTGAGACCTCTGTTCACTGCACTCTCAAACACAGTTACTAGAGACCACGGTAGGAGTTGGAGGCTGCCAAATCCCAACTGGTTTGTTTGTTTAAAATGAATATTCAACATAAATGCCAAACCAGATGAGACAGGGGATGTCAACTGTGGGTATGTCCTGGTTTCCCTGGATGATATGGTCCCCCTATGAGACAGTAGCTTTCCCTCCAACAGTCAAAATGTGGAAGGGTTCAGAGAGACCAGCCCAGACAGTTGTTCTGATCTGTGAACTCTTCCACTTTTCTGTGGATATTTATGGGTAGAGAGCAGAGGAAATTTTTTGAATTTTGTGCTTTGTGAGCCTTGGAGCTGCTTCTGTAATATCAACTTTTCTTGGACTCTTTACTCCCTGAAAGGGAGTAATAGCACCAAAGAATGAGTGGCTCTTACATATCTGAAGGCATATTTTAAAGGCAGAGTGGAGATGCTCCAGTCAGTCGTGGACTGATGTGATTTTGACCACTCTCTGCAGGCCACTGGAGTGTGGGGTTCAAGCTACCACCCGCTCCTGCATCTGCCTTTTAATTGGCTTCCCCCAGCAGCCAGAGGCATTCTTTTAAAATGTAAACAAGCCAAAGGAGGTTGGGATTGAGGGTGGGAGGTGGGGGTGGTTAGGGCAGGGAAAGTGGTGGTGGAGACAACTGCATTTGAACATTAATATTTAAAAAAATTAAATGTAAAAAAAGAAAAAAAGGCATCATGCCAAAAATAATCATTTAAAAAAATATAAATCAAATCCTTTAGCTCCCAGCTCAGAATTCTCTAAACACTTCCCACTGCACACCTCAAGTCCTTTTCCGGTGGAAAGATTCCTACTTAAGGAGCTTTCTAACCTTACTGGCCGTGCCTCACAGTTGGCTTTGTATTTGATATTGCCACACAGTACCACCTACATACATGCAGTTAAAAAAGAACTTCCATAAATGGCCCCTACTTGTATTACACACTGTGTACCCTGATATTTTTTATTTGCCTGCTTCTTTCTTCCTTCCTCCCTTCCTTCCTTAAATGCTGGTTGCAGCTGACAGACTTGATTTCATGACATATCTCTGGGTCATGACTCTCAGTTTGGAGTACGTTTTACTACATGGTCTGGCCCTTGCCTTCCTCCCTTTTTCTCTGTCACTTCCTGCCCAACTTGCTTACTGTCCTCTAGTTACACCTGTGTCTCTGCTTTGCCTGGGATGTGACATGTTCACTCTTGCCTTAGGCCCCTTGCATTTGCTCTTCTCTTTGCCTGGAACACTGTTTCCCTGGGTAGTGGCCTCATTGCTTACTTCCTGTAGCTGCGGATACGAGACGTACCAGAAATGAGAGCCAGACAGAAGGAGAGTGGAGGCAGAGAATAGACAAGACTAGTGCCGCGGGATCAAGGTAGCCAGTCAAGTTGGCTTTAATTTGGTGCCGGCAATTTAAGTTGAAGCATTTCAGGAGGTGTAATAAAGTCATTACTCACCTGGACTTGGATTGATATCCTGCGGAATGATCTGGTCGGTGACGTATGTGGGATGGGAATCAGAGGTTAGGGGCAGAGTGGCTCTGGGAAGGTGACACAGTAGCACGGCTCTGTGTGCTGTGGCAGTGTATGATGCCAGGTTGCTGGTGTTCTGGTTCAGGAGCATCTCTCTGGACTCCACGGACTGGGCTCACACAGTAGAATGTTAGAAGGGTTGGCTTGTGTCCACTGGGGGCCTAGATGCCCTGTAGTGGCCTCAACCAGGGTTTATTGGAAACCTTGGGAAGAAGACTAGTTGTAGATCCTACCTTCTGGTAAGAATCGGGCTCCCAGCACAGTCTCTGTCTTGTATCTTATTGGCTTAATAACTAGACGAGGCTGAGTCTGCTCATTTATATAAATTGAGTATCTTCTGACCTGCCTGGATGAGGTGTATAGTAATATCCAGGGTTTTTGTTTTTGTTTTTGTTTTTCTAGCCAAGCTAACCTTTTCCATGGCTAAGGTTGAAAGACTAGATGTGATCAAGTTGATATTTCACTTGTTTCAGTGTCTGAAGTGAAAAATAAATTTACTGTGATGCAGCAGACTTACTGAGCAGCTATTTTTGTGCGAGACACTCGTACATATGGGAGGGTGTGCGTAATTCCTGGGAAGTTGCAAATTAGAATTGAGAACAAACAATACAGAAATAATAGACAATTAGGGAGAGGTTCTTAGCAGTAGAGTTTTAATCCCAGAAAGGGATTAAAAAGGTATTGTACAGGACGATGGGGCAGGCGAGGGAGGAGAAGCCAGATCATGAAGATTGGGACTGCCTGACCCCTCTCTCCAGCAGCAGTGGTGGTAGTGTGCGGGGAGTAGAGAACTGGGGAGGAGCTCCCAGGAAGACTGTATGAAGTACAGGACGGCCCCTCAAAGCCTGCCCCACTGTCATACGCTTCCATTTTTCTACCGCTGCCAGCTGGTGGTGAGAGCATTGTTTTCCACCCAAGGGCCTGCTTCACTCATTTTAATCCCTTTCTGGGATTAAAACTGTACAAAGTAGATATCAGAAAATGACTGGAGCCAACACTAGGGAGCAGATTTGGGTGGTACAATTACATATAAAAACCCAGAAAGAATGAACAGAGAAAATATGGGGAATTTCATCTTTTTTACTCTTCCAAAGTTTTGGGGGATAAAGTCTCTAATAAAGCATCACAATTTCTTTTTTCCTCATTAGGAACAAAGGTAAAATCAAAATACAAAGTCAACCTTTTTTCATAGTTATTTGGTGTTACATGTTTTATATTGTGAAGAAGTACAAGAATACCCACAGAGATGCACATGGGAGTGATGGAAAAGCTACAAAATAGATTTTTGGAGAAAGTGATTTCTGTCTCCACTGAGACTTGAACAGGAAAAATAATAATCATAAATAATTGTGAGAAGAGTGTTTGAGAGAACAAATATATAACAGACAGCCTGAGAGCTACCAAATGATGTACTAGGAGAAACAGTGGGATTTTCTTCAGTGGAGAGTATTAGGAAAAGAGTCTTATCGCCTTCCAATTATGGTTTCCTATCTGTTCTTCCCAAAGACATGTGTACTTGAAACCCCTTCTGGCCCCGTAGGAGCAGATTCTATGGTCCTGATGAGATTGTGTGCGTTAGAATCACTTCTCCTGGAAAGGAGACGCTAAAGGGTACTCGAATAAAATATTAAAATTATGAAGGGCATAACAAAGGCCAATCAGTCCTTTCTTTTCCCCAGACCCCATAATATGAGAACAAGGGTTATTTGATGAAATTAAAGAGTAGCAAATTAAGTGCTAATAAAATGAGATAGTCACTTATAATTCATTACCATGGGAGGTCACAGAGGCAAATTCTGGGGCTAGATTAAATATGGGGCTGGATAATTTTATGACCACTAATGATATTTTTAGCAGTGGAGGCTGATATTGGGAGAGAAGTAATCGTATTATGTTCTCCAATAGATGGTTTGCAGGGATCTCTGGCAAAGCGGTACCTAAGAAGCGTGAGAGTAGGCCTCGCGGGTTCTAACCTTTGGTGGGGATTGTAGTAAACATCAGTTGTTAAGGTGAGTGTGTTCAGGGATCTCTTCAGTTCCAGCTCCTCTTGTGGAGACCCAAAACTCCTTTCTAACCAGAAGCAATTGGGGCACAGAGTTTCCTTACACAAGATGAGTAAGTTGAGGAGATCTATTGTACAGTAATGTGACTCTAGTGAACTAGACTGTATTTTGGACTGGCAACGTGCTATATATAAGGTAGGTCTTACGTGTTCTGAGCACACACACAAACAAGGCAGATGTGGGAGGTGATGGATATGTTAATCTTGATTGTGGTGATTGATTTACAGTGTATCTCCAGTGTATATCAAAACATCAAGTTGCACACCTTAAATATATACAGTTTTTATTTGTCAATTATACCTTAATGAAGCTGGGGGGAAAAGAATAAACTACATTTTTTTTTAAAGAAGCAACTGGGAAAGACTTCCAGAATTAGATCATTTCCTGACCTTGGGGACCATTTAGCTCACTTATTGAATGCCATCCATGTATTAAGCACTTTGCTTGGATTTTTACGTATCTGTTGGCAGAGTAAACATTTAGAGAAATCAGTGCCATTCAGAACGAAGGGGACTGTACTAAAGGTAGACTGTAAATGAGCATGGGAGAGCAGGGAGGCAACCATAGCCCAACCTCTGTGGGTCAGAGAAGGTTCACAGCAAAGGTGACACTTGAACTGAGTCTCCTTTTATTGAGATATAATTGACATATCACGCTGTGTTAGTTTTATGTATACAACATTGTATAACATAATGAGTTGATAAATGTATTGTTGTGAGATAATTACCACAATAAATTTAGGGAACATTCATCAGCATGCAGTTATAATTTTTCTCTTGTGATGAGATCCTTTAAATGACTTTTAAATATACAATACAACATTATTAACTACAGTCACCGTGCTGTACATTACATCCCCCTGACTTATTTATTTTGTAACTAGAAGTTTGTGCCTTTTGTCCCTCCCTTTACACATTTCACCCAAACTCTGCCTCTGACAACCACCAACCTGTTCTATGTATTTATGCATTCAGGGTTTTGTAAGTTTTTATTTTTTTAGCTTCCACATATAAGTGAGATCATGCAATATTTGTCTTTTTTTTTTAAAGACTTTATTTATTTATTTACTTATTTTAGAGAGAGGAGAAGGGAAGGAGAAAGAGAGAGAGAGAAACATTGATGTGTGGTTGCCTCTCCCGCACCCCCCACCAGGGACCCAGCCTGCAACCTAGGCATGTGCCCTGACTGGGAATCAAACCAGTGACCCTTTGGTTCATAGGCTGACATACAATCCACTGAGCCATACCAGCGAGGGCTGTTTTTCTTTGAATGAATTATTTCACTTAGCATAATGCCTTTAAGGTCCATCCATATTGTTACTGATGTCAGGATTTCCTTTTCCATGGCTGAATAACTTCCCATTTCATATGTATATGTATGGCACATTTTCTTTATCTGTTCTTCAGTGCAGTTAGGTTGTTTCCATATCTTAGCTACTGTAAATAATGCTGTAGTGAACACAGGGGTGCTAGTGGCTTTTGGATTTAGTGGTTTCTGTTTCCTTTGGATAAAAATCCAAGTGGCATTGTTGGATCATTTGGTAGTTCTATTTTTTTCCTTTTTTTTTTGAGTAACCTTCATACTGTTTTCCATAGTGGCCATATCAATTTATATTCCCACCAACAATGCACAAGGGTTCTCTTTTTTCGACATCCTCGCCAACACTTCTCATCTTTTTGATGATAACCATTCTGACAGGTGTAAGGTGATATCTCATTGTGGTTTTGATTTGCATTTCCCCAATGATTAGTGATATTTAGCATCTTTTTATGTACCTGCTGTTAATCTCTATGTCTTCTTTCAGAAAAATGTCTCCTCAGGTCCTTGACTCGGGTCTTCCAGGTTGAGTGAGAGTTCAGTATGCAGGCAGGGTAAGGAAAGACATTCTAGGCAGAAGGAGCCAGCGGTGTGCACAGGTCCAGGGTTGGAACGGACAGCATGTGTCAGTGAGCTCCCAGCACTTTGCAAAGGCTGGGCCACATGCTCAGTTGGCAGAGAGGGAGACGATGGGGCAGGCGAGGGAGGAGAAGCCAGATCATGAAGATTGGGACTGCCTGACCCCTCTCTCCAGCAGCAGTGGTGGTAGTGTGCGGGGAGTAGAGAACTGGGGAGGAGCTCCCAGGAAGACTGTATGAAGTACAGGACGGCCCCTCAAAGCCTGCCCCACTGTCATATGCTTCCATTTTTCTACCGCTGCCAGCTGGTGGTGAGAGCATTGTTTTCTACCCAAGGGCCTGCTTCATTCATTTTCACTATCTGCCTGAAACAGTCTTGACTGTGAACCTGATCACCATTGCTAGTAATTAAAAAAAAGAGCCCCCCACCTTTGGTCAGAGAGAGGTTCTTATAGGTCTCTGATAAATTGGGTTGACTCCAGTGTGTCTATCTGGTCTTATTCCCTTGGGCTTTACCAAGAACCAAAACAATCTTTGGGTGGGGAAAAAAGAGGCAGATTTCATTTGCCTGACCTTAGACTCCCAATTCTCTGTGAGGTTGGCTCAGCAGACAAGCAGGAAAACATACAATGTCTTTGAGGAGCAGATGGATTGAAATGTTAAAAATCTGCTTGTTAAATGATTTCAGCTAACAAAATAATTAGGAAAAAAAGCACCCAGACTATGTTCCTTCTTCAGTGATATTTAAACAAGAATATCATTACTAATCACTCAAATGCTAACTTGGAATTTTTATACCATTACAATTGATAAGAAGAATCAAATGGAAATGAGAGAGAAAGAATGTCTTTTGTAGAAACGGGTTTTCTTTGTGGTTTTATCTTTGTGGCGGATGCAAATACTTTGTGTTGTTACATAGTACAGTATGCAATCAGCAGTTTTCCCCATCACAAAATAAATAATTATTGAATTGTGACACATTTCCTAATGAGTAACCTTTTCCACTGTAGTCTTTTAAGGTCCCTCTAAGAAGATTCTTTAAAACCATGAGGTTGCTAGAGGGATACAGATGTGAGGTCAGTTACAGAAGGTAAATGGGTCCATGCGCCATTTACTGTGAGGCACCTGTTTTACAGAGTGTGGGTGGACACAGTGGAAGTATAGGTGCAGCAGACACTGTGTCTGGTTTAGACACTCAAAGTTGAATAAGGTCACAGCTCACAATATAGGAAGTACGAGAGACAGTTTTACCGCAACTCCTTGATGAACTAAGTGTGAGTTCCGTAGTAGCGGTATATCCAACTCTGGGCTCTGTCTGGGCGGCTGGCGGTGTTTTCACAGGGAAAACCACGTAGGCTGGGCCTTAAAGTAGAAATTACAGTCGACCAGAGAGAAAGGAGGGTGGGTAGAGGTAGGAGAGAGCATTTCAAAACCAAAGCAACAGAGATAGATATCTCCTGGAATTTTGAGCAGCTTGTTTGTTTGCAGTTTTCTGACTTCTGTTATATCAGTGTTGTAATTTCTAATACATTCTGAAAAATTCTCCTTTTCAGAAGGAATGGGCTGTCGCATATCAGCCTAGAGTAGATATTAATCTTGTCAGTAAGGGGATAGTGATCAGGGCTACCTGTAAGCCCCAACACTTGTTCACTTAAGTATGTATTAATCACTTGCTCTCCTGGATTGGGCACTCACACATAAGTCTTTGTTGTCAGAAGTGAGGCACGTGGCCTGGGTAACAGCATCTCCCCCCATTGTTACATGTGTCTGTGTAATGAATCAGTACCTGTTCTTCTCACTCCGAATGTACTGAACTTTACATGAAGTATGCCTTTTCATGCCTGGGCTTCTTTCAATAAGGCTTTTTATTTGCAGTTGTGTGAAAGAGAAACATAGGTGTTACAACTTTCATGCCAAATGATAAATATAGCCTTTCAAGGACCATGTAAAAGATAGGTGAATATATTTAATAAAATTTTTAAGCTTTATAAGGTGTTCTTCATTCCCCTTTAGACCTCAGCTGGATCTCCAAAATACAAGTGAATCAACCGGCAGTTCTGAGGCGGGCAGAGCAAATCCAGGCGCGCAGAACCGTGAAGAAAGAGTGGCAGGTAAGGGTTCTTCTCGAACACGCTGTTCCTGTAGTTTACAATGCCTGGGCTCTTCCCTCAAGGCCACAGTATTGAATTTCGCTCAAGATGCATCTAAACTTAAAAGATTGCAGCTGTCCATGACTTATTTTAATAATTCATGTAAGATGATGATGGGTGGGAGAAAGATAACACATTTATCCCAACAAGTTAAAAATGTTATCACTCTTGAGTGGCAAAGCCGCAAATGATTTTGAGGCATCTTTATTCATGAGTGCATTAAATGGCATATTTTCTCAACACATTTATTCAGTTTCTTAGACATACCTCCTTCGGATGCCTTCTATTTTAATTTCCCAACCATAACATCTAAACCTGACGTGCCCACTGAGGAGGCCCTTAGGTGACCTCCTTGGACCATCGTGTTTTCCTGACTGTTAATTTCCATAAGTCATTTTTCAAAATTCAGAAAATGATGTTTTGTGGCGTGCTTGCGGTAAGCACATTCTCCCGTGGATACCAACCGAAGACGTGCTGTGCATCACAGGGCTGAAAGGAACTGAGAGTTCACTTTACAAGGGAGGCAGAATGCTGTGATCGAATCCTTTCGGGTGACATCTCACATTTTGTTCATCTTCGGAAATACTCTGATTGAAAAGTGAAAAGGAAATTCATCAGAATGAGTTGTGAAATATGAGTATTATTTTAAAAGTGGAATTGGATTAAATGGAAACAGACCAAGTTTAAGTTCGGGAGTCTTTTTATAATGCCTCCCCTGAGGTCCCAGAGCTGGAGGTAGAATGTAAGATAGAAATGCTCTGGTTCCTACCTTGTTCCATCTTGAGGTATCCAGGAAGGGCTCCCTTGAGCGAGATAGAGAAGTCAGGTGTGGGGAAACTTGATTTATTAAGGACTTAAATTTGCACTATGGGAGAAAAACAAATTAAGGCTACTCTTCCACCCTCTTATCTTATTCTACATAATGTTCATGATGTTGGTTACTGTTGAGCAGTTTGTATCATAGCAGAGTGATCGGCCTTGCAGTAGCAGAGATGTCAGATTTTAGCATGCATGCCTGTGTAGTGATTCTCTGCTAACTGGGTTGCAGATTCATTTTTTAACCTTATTTTTATTTGTCTTCAAACCAGGCTGCTTGGCTTCTGAAAGCTGTTACCTTTATAGATCTTACTACACTTTCAGGCGATGACACCTATTCCAACATTAAAAGGCTCTGTTATAAAGCCAAGTACCCAATCCGGGAAGATCTCTTAAAAGCTTTAAATATGCACGATAAAGGTATGTTATTGTGAATAATCTGTGGTATTTACCTTTTTACAATACTGATGACTCAATCTAAGAGGACTTAAGATTCAGCTGCTAAAATGATACCAGCAATAAAATCCACAGTAGAATTATGTACATAGAAAAATAATTGAGATTTGTCTCTGAAAACAGCAGGGAAAGAATCTGAGTCTTATGTTTAGGTCAGTTCTTGCCGTCATAGATTAAAGTTTCTGGCAGAGAGTTGCTTGGTTTTTCTTTCTGCTTCTTCAGTTTTAGAAATTTTCCATCTATTGAGTCTAAAATACTGATTCTGATCCCCTAGGCACATGTGGAAAAGCCAGTCTCATTACTTAATAATCACACCTCATACATAAAGTATTTTCTGTGAGTAAATGGAATACTTTTGAGAATAAAATGCAAATGGGAAATATTGCATGCTTGTACGTGAGGTTAGATCTTTTGAAAAAGTTACGTTCAGTCTTCTAGTATACATGAAAGAACTTACAGCAACTTTCTAGAGTTGCTGTAAGTATAGAACCTTAATGTTTTAGAAAGGGAGGAGAGCTTTGAGAGTTGATCGCCTTATTTCTAAATGAGGAAGCCGAGACCTGGAAGGTGAGATGCTATTTCCAAGGAGCTGTGCCCTGTGACTTGCTGGGCTGGTTTTAGGAGCCAGGGCTTCCCATGAAGGGACCTGTCTGTAGTGAGTGCAACTGGAGATGTTGCATTTGGCCAGTAATTCGTAGATAAATTGTAGAGCTAAAACACTCTACAGCTTTTGAAAAATATTTATGATGTTTCTTTTGAGTTGACAATAAAAACAGCACCTATTAATAGCACTGATTGGTAATGACTTTGGGGGAGCAGGGCTAAAAAATAACTCCATAGGAGTCTTGTACTATTGTTTTTTTTTTTTTTAGTGGCTATTTGGTCTTTTAATTTTATTTTTTTTGAAAGCTTACACCTTAAATTGGGGGTGTCAGATTTATATTGTATTATTTTTTACAAAAGAGGGAACCTAGGATTAGTTAAATGTTATTTTGCTCTACCACCCTGTAAGGCTCACTTACATTTTTTAATTCACTGTCTGACTGCTGTACAATTGTGGATTTTGTTAATTACATGAAATAAGATATTTTGATCGAGGCAAGACCACCACGTTTATTATTTAAGAATTTTTAGAAAGTGATGTTATGTTTACCTCAAGGAACGGTGCATCACAATTGTTCCGTTATGACCATAATGATGAGAAAGTGATCCATGTTGTCAGGAGCTGGAAGGGAATGTGGAATATAAAATCCCTTTCATTTTTTTTTGTGACATTGTAGGGGAATTACTGTTTTCCCTGCTTTGATTTCTGCCAGTGGTATGTTATAAATAATAATTAAAAGCACATTGTGCCACTGGAACGTCTCGTACAGAAGGCTGCTCTGCTTTCTTTCTTCACAGGCATCACCACAGCGGCCGTCTGTGTCTACCCGGCGCGCGTGTGTGACGCCGTGAGAGCGCTGAAAGCTGCGGGCTGTGACATCCCTGTGGCATCCGGTAAGACTGGCATGGCTTTTGTTGTTGTCTTTCAACATACTTCCAGCTCTTCTGCTCAGACGCCTTGGGGCCTTATGGTTTTATACCATTATTTTAATTAGTTTCATGTATTTGATTAGTTGTATTTATTTATTCTTTTAGTATTTATTAATTACCTTCTAAGTAGCAATTAACATTTATTGATTAAGTAATTACTAATTCCCTTAAAGGGGATTATATTAATTCCCAAGAATATAGAACTGTTCTTAAGAAAACGTAGTTGTTTTGGAAGAATAGTTAAGTTAAAAAAAATCATAATGCCAGATATGTAATATTTTACATATATGTAAAAATATGATAGTAAGAACATGTGGAAGGTACAGTTGTAACTCTGAGCGTGGACTGATTTATGCTGCAGAGGTTGGTGACACTGAGAGTAAGGTAATACTTCATCAAGACAGTAATAACCGCCCTGGGTCTTAAAGGGTAAGGAGGAGTTCACAGTGTTGATAAGGAATGACATTTTAGACGGAGGAAGGAGCATGGGTGCAGGTGCAGAAGCAAGTTCGGGGAACTGCATGTGGTTTGCAATTGTTGGATTCTGAGGTGGGACAGAACAGGAACTGCGGTGTGGGGGGTTCCACCTGCATGCCCCCCCTGCCCCCCGGCCACCACAGATGAAAATAAGTCTACCAAGATATGATCTGCTTGGGGAGGAGAGGTGGCCGATCTCTCAAAGGAGAAGGGCCAGGAGCCTGTTCCTCAGTGGGGTTTTACTGGGTTTAACTTGCATAGGGTTTAACTTGCATTGGAATACAGGGTGTATAGGTATAGCTTATCAGTCATTGTTAGGCAGTAATGATCAAACAGTAGGTAACATTCAAAGAACTCTGAGGGCTTATTCTGAGTTAGGGTCAGATAGCTAAAAGGCCATAAAACTTGCGGGAAACAAACTCATTCTATCCTTGGACCCTTATCATTTAAATTGAGGGTATTAGCAAAGCAGGTTTCACAGAATTTTATGCATTCTTTCTTAGGCCTGATCGCCCTAGGGAACCCACCTTTTCCAGCACAGGGCCACACCCACCTCCTGCATTGTTTCAGGCTTAAGGCATTGTTTCAGGTTTAAGTCGGGTAGGGGAAGTGTGGCAGCCAAGAGATTAGGAGACTTCTTGCAGACAGAATGAGGACTCAGGCTATGTCAAAGCCAAGGGGTGAGGGTTCATCACCTCCTTTTTCTACAGCCGCCCAAGTCCTTCCCGGAGGGCCCCTTTGCAACCGTGCCTGTCTTAGGTTGTCCCTCCTTTGAGAAATGTTACCTGTCATTGGCTAACTGGTTATCTGCTTGAGGCCAAGCAGGGGGCAGAGGTGGCGGCCCTACAAGGAAGATAAGCTTTGTCTCCCTAGTGGCTTATGGTCCCAAGGTGTTTTTACTCAGCCTTAGCCATGGGGGATTATGGCTTCTGAAACCAGGCAGGGCGGTTCCCAACACTGTGGGAGTTGAAGCTGGAGATGTATCGGGAGCCCATGCCACAGTGTGGCATTTGGGGAAGGTACTAAAAGGTTTTAAACAGAGGTGGGCCACGATCAATTTTATGATGTACTGAGTTAGGGCATGGTAGTGGACAAATTCGAGAGGGTGAGTTAGAGTTAGGGAGACCTATCACTGTCCATGTGGGAGATGTTGAGAGCCACCTTAAGGCCTGGAAAATAAAGAAAAGAAGGCATATTCAAGAGTTGTTGACTTAAGGGAGACACTGTAGGACTTGGCATAAAGGAAAGAAAATTCTTTTTAAAAGCTTTAATGTGTGTGTACATGTGTGTGTCTGCCTCTTACCAGATAGATGGATGATAGAGGTAACAGTAGATTATACTTTTAAAAGATGTTGGATGTCCAGGATGGTGTGGCTCAGTGGATTGAGAGCCGGCCTGTGAACCTCAGGGTTGCCAGTTCGATTCCCAGTCAGTGCACATGCCTGGGTTGTGGGCCAGGACCCCATTGGGGACATGTGAGAGGCAACTGATCAATGTATCTCCCACACATTGATGTTTCTCTCCCATTCTTTCTCCCTCCCTCCCCCTCTCTCTAAAAGTAGGTGAGTAAAATCTCTAAAAATAAAAAGATGTTGGAGAAATATCTTGGTGCTTTAAAAAAGGAGTCTATAATGATCATTAATTTATTTTATCAGAAACACATCAAAGAAACATAATATACAGTATTTATATAAAACCTTTGTGAAGATTCCCAAAGTATTTGGCATCTATACCTTTATCGATGTGAATTTTTCATCAGCCTCAGTCAATGCAGCTTTTCCTCTGTACAACAGAGAAACATGCTTTCCTCTAAGGTAGCAGACCCAAGGCATTTGTTAACTTCAAGGTAACACAACAGGATATCTTTAGACACCAGAATGGAATTAATGATGCACTTGTGAAAATTATAGTACTTTTGCAAAAGTGTAGTTAGTTGTATGTTCACTTTCCTTTATTTATATTTGGCCCCACTCTTCCAAGCTCTGTCCCTGTCCCAGTTTTCTGGACCAATCAGGTGTTTTTTCTTTATTCTCTTTCCTTTATTTCTATCTCTTTGGCTGGTTGTTTTAAGGTTGGCAGTGAGAGAAACTTACATTACATTTTGGTTACAACAGCTAAAAATGTGAATGGTAAATCAAGAATACATTGATGGCCCACTGATCAAGAGTAGGATTCAGAATTAGTGTCCATCAGGGTATGGATGCAGCTATTATTTTATGAGCATCAATGTGATGATAACATTTTAAAATTTCTATTTACTCAGAGCAGCCTCATGAGCATGTCAGAAGTAACTTAATTTCAGGTCTTCTGGAGGATAGAATACTAATGTTTGTCCTAATGCCGGTGCTATGTGAGATTACCTTCTGTTTCTTTGCACTTAACTTTTCAGGGTATATGTGAAATTCTTAAGTGTCATTAATGCTTTGGTCACTAAATGCTGGGTTTTTTTTGGTCTGAAATTCTTTTTTGAGATACTGACCAAATAAAATTCCTTCCTTTTAAAATTGTCTAATTTTCTACTAGTGGCCACTGGCTTTCCATCTGGACAGACCCATTTAAAAACACGATTAGAAGAGATCAAATTGGCTGTGGAAGATGGAGCTATGGAAATCGACGTGGTAATTAACAGGACCCTGGTGCTGACAGGCCAGTGGGAAGGTAGGTACATGTCCTACGAGGGAGACACAGTTCTTTCTTGGCAGATGACATGGTGGGGATCTGGAAGGAGACAGCGTATTTTAGAAATTATTGGTCCAGATCACAAATGTTTGGATCAGAGGGTGAATCTAGGAGAAATCATGGCTAAGATCACTCATCCTTGTGCCCCTTATAAATCTTAGAAGTTGCCTGCCTGCATGAGCTTTTTAGATCTCCTTTGCTTAGGTGAATAGTTATTTCCATGCGATAGATTATTGACTTTTATTCTATTCTGTATTGCTTTGTTACTCAATGCAATAATCACTCCAGGCAAGTCTTTTATGCAAAGTTTATTTTAATATGATGGAGGAAATTTCCCTTTTTTATGTTAATCTTTGTGGATTTTTAGAATGTGGAATTATTATAACTCTGCTAAGCCTGTTTGTACTCCTATTTTTGCACATAGCTTCTGTGAATACTATTTCTTATTTTCCTTTGAGATTCATGACTTATTATCAGACTGATTGCAGTAAGACATTGCCCGTTCCAGTAACACGCTGTTGTTTTTTATAATTAGATAGTAAAGAAATAGACTTTACCTCTCTCTTAAATATATTTTGTACACTGGAGATCACTGATAGCTAAAATAAGTACAAGTTCCTATTTTTAAAAAAAGTCATTATAAAAAAGTAGTTTAACTAAAACTTCTTAATGCTATTTGTAGATATGTGAATACCAAATAAAAAATATATTTTATTCTAATTATGGAGGTTATACCTGATCATTGTTAAAAACAAAAATGCCATTCGATAATAAAGGAAGGTGTATGTTCCACATAATCTCTTCTCCTAGAAATAACCCTGCAGTTTACAACTATCCAGACTTTTTTCTTCATCTATATAAATATGGAACTTCCATCCTTTTTACAAGTTTAAATAAAAAGTAAGATTATATTTAATGTATTTTTCTTAGCCTACTCATTGGACTTGCCAATATCTCATGAGTATCTTTCTGTGACTCTATCATCCCATCTCTCTTATTGTCTGTAACTCCTAATTCAATTATTTATCCATTAAGAATTGCTTGTGGTTATAGAGTAGCAAAGATTCAGTCAGTGGTATAAACACTGAGGATTTATTGCCTTATATTCATTCTGGAGTTATTTCAGGGTTGTTGTGCAGCCTTACAAAATTCTTGGAGAACTGTGCTACTTTTATCTTCCACTTCCAAAGCCTGTGACTTGTACTCATGCTCAAGGGTATTCATTGTCTAACACAGCTTCTGAATGAAGCTCCAGCCTTTACACTAATCTGCTAGACAACGGTAAAGAAGGGCTTGTCCTATCCCCAAATCTCACACGCTTTTGCTTACATCTCTTTGACCCTAACTCAACTACATGGCCATGCATAGCTGCAGGTGAGCTGGAAGATGCAGTCTTTTAGCTTGGAAGATTAACTGCATTCCTGTACATTCTTAATAAGTGAGGGGTGTGCATTTCTGTGCCCAGATGGAAGGGAGTGAGGGACGTACTGACAGGAGGACAGTGGGCCATAATGAGTGAAAGTGGATGTGACAGTAAACCGTTTAACAGCAAAGGAGCAGCTGAAACACAGCAAAAATGTTTAAGTAAAAAGATATGTGAAGTCAAAGGTCACAACAGTCTGGACCAGAGATTTCAGCCCTCGAGACTGTCAGCTGTGTCTAGGATGTAGCAATCAGGGACACAAGAGTTCTGAATATTCTAGAAAAAATATTAGGCCATTCTCATGGCTGTACACTCCCCTCTTTACTCATCAATATTTTTAGCCCTTGCCAGGTTTAAATTCTTGAGAGTTCACAAATATCTTTTTGTGCTTTTGATTTTTGTTCCCTTTCTTGTAGTCCATGTGTGTGTTGGCCAGTTGCAGTAAACCTTACAAGGCCTGTTCGAAGTAGATGTCCCTTTGTTTCTATATGTTAATTTTGCTTGTCTGCTTTTAGTCACAGATTTCAATTAAGATTTAAGGATAGAGTAAGAGAAAACATGAGTAAGCATAATATTGAAGGCAGATCTGAGAACTTTTTGAGAACTGGTGGACTTAGAAATGTTTTTGGTCGGTTATATATTGGTAAGGGCGCAGTATGCTACAAATAAGCCTCATAATTTATGGTTTAATTTATCAAGTCTCTTGTGGCTCAAACAAGTCTGCCAGAGGTCAGATAAGTCTCCAGGGCAGCTGTCTTTCCTGTGGTCACTCAGCAATCCAAGCTGCTTCAATCTTGTGGCTCTGCCATGTCAACGTGAGGCCTCTGCTGAAAGCATGGACCTCATACCTCTGCCTTAAGGCTTAGGTCAGGAAGTGGCACATGTCACTTCTGCTCACAGGCACTTGGTCTAAACACAGGGCCTCGCCTCACTTGGAGAAATCTGAAAATATAGTCTTCTGGGTACCAAGGAGGAAAGGAGAAACTAATATTGGTGAGTTCATGTCTTCCACACTTCATATACCTAGCACTACCTCTGTTCTAGTGTCGTATGGAAATGAACATTTGTTCAGGTGTTAAATTCTATGTAGAAAGTTAATATTTTCTTCGGAATCTTGAAGTCGTTTCTCCAGGGTCTTTTAGCTTCCAGTGTTACTTTTAAGAAATCCACTGCCATTGTGATTCCTTGTGTTTTTCTCTTTAGAAGTTTTTAGGGTTTTCTCTATCTTCGTATTCAAACATTTCACAATGGTGTGCCTTGGTGTGAATATCTTACATTTTTATTTTTCATCATTATGTTTTTGCACTACTTGCTGGAAGATTTTCTCAGCTTTACTTCAAATTATTTTATTGATTTAAAAATTATTTCTACTTTTATATTTGTAATTTGCATGAGATTTTTCTTGTTTATTTTATTGTTATTACATTCTGTGGTTTTATGGATGCAATGTCTGTTAATGTAAGTTCTTTTAAAGCTTAAAAACATTGCAGATATAGAAGTAGAGTTTATATTGTAACCTGTGCTTTTGTCTCCAGAGTACTAATAAGTAGGAAAATAAAATACAGTAGGAAATGGATTTTGATGTAATTGGCAACCCATTAATGAACTAGGAATGGTTGTTTTTAAGAACTGGTAATTTTTTAGTGATGGGCATTCATGCAAAATATAATAACACAACTTTGTCCTACATCATACTTTTTTATTAACCCTTTTTTATGGTGTTAATAACCTCTTGACCCAAAACAAATTTAAAAGGAACGTTTAATACTAGAAATTTAATTCTAAATAAAAATAAGCATGACTTAGGATTTTTTCCACTGCAGTATTGTGTCTTACTTTCGGTTCTCAATTTGATTACATATTGTATTTTTCAGTTTCATGTTTTAATATAAGCTGTTTATTAAAATATGAGTCTAAAATTGATTTCTTGGAATTTGCTGATGGAAATGTCTGTCGGGCTATTACACATTCAAATGGAGGTCCTTCTCCTCTGTGCACTGAGGTATGTAGGATGCTGGTTGAAGACAGAAAGAATCCCATTTTTCAAATCTGATATTCAGGGTGCATCTCAACCATTTCTTGTGGTCACAAAGATCCACAGTTTAGGCTGTGAACTCAAGGAAGAGACTGGAGGAGGCTCATATTCCTCTTAAATTCTTTGTGGTGATGATTTAAAATCTCTACTTTTCTCAGACTTTTAACTCTTCAGCCCACCTTGAGGCTCCTTCATTCTTAGCAAACGACCTACCTGCTACTTCTCAGAGAAGATAGAAAACGTTAGACAGGAACTCCCTCAGGGTCCGCGCATCAGATCTGCTTCTTCCTTCCCTTCCTCCTGAGTCCAGTTCCTCTGCTGTGCCGTGGCTCTCATTTCCTTCCACATTTTCAGAGGCCTTACTCCATTTATTGGCCATTTTTCTCCTCCCCGTATCTTTGGCCTCTCTCTGCGTGCTCATTCCCATCAGCATCGAAACATATGTTAGCTGTTCTTATTCACTAAAAAAATCCACATACCAACATTCCGCCTCATCCCCAACTAAATTTCCCTTTCTGTTCTCTCACAATAGCTAAAATTCTTGAGTTCACTTACTTCTTTTGAAGCTGTTCTAACCAAGATACCAATGACCTCTCATTTCACTGTGCCTAGGAGATACTCTTCATTGTGTATTTATCTTTGCTGTTCTGCAGCATGGGACAGGATGGGCATTTCCCTCTTTTGGAAGCACTCCGTTGTCATGGTTTTGGTGATTGTAGGTCCTTGAGGCCCCCCCACCCAGGGATTCTGGTTACATCCAGTTTACAAGCTTCCCCACCTCCCCTGGCATCCCTGAGTGTCGGTGGTCCTCGGATCTTGTCCTGGCAAGCTCTGAAATTTCCCCTCCAGGTCTGCACACTCTCCCTTGGAAAGCTCACTTCTTTACTTTTTTTTGGCTGCATTCCTTCTGCTGAAGACTACCAACGCTCCAAAATGTCAGAACCCACGTCTCTCTGACTCCACGACCCATCTTCCATTTCCCTGCTAAACTATGTTGCTTTTCATCCATCATTTTCATGTAAGTAGACACTCAAAATCAGTGAATCCTTACCCAGTCAGAGAATCTAATAATCATTTTAGAAAAAAATTTTTTTGAAGTATGTACCTTTGTCTGACTTAAATGCATTCTATTAAGTGCAGTTTGATTTCAGCACTGTTGTATCCACGATTGTGCTGTACTGGAACACCGCGATTCTCTCAGGGGCTGAGATCTCCGAGATGACTTGCCCCATACCTAATGGGCCAGACTACTGTGCTTTCTGACTTCTGTGTCTTTTCATGTAAACGTTTTTGGTATTGTTGCTTTTCCCTGGTCCTTTGCCCCGAAGCTTTTCACTGTCACATCCTGTTTCCCCCATTCTGGCCCAATGTCCTCCCCTGTCAGTACTTCCCTCGGTGCTTTCCATCTGGGCACAGAAATGCACGCCCCCTAACTTACAGCTCGGGACAGTGGTTTTCACTGGATAGGGTGTGGGATGTATTGCTGGGTCTCCAGATTACCTGACAGACATGTTTTTTAAAGAACTTTCAATTTTGTTTTTCAATCACAGTTGACATTTAATATTATTCTGTATTAGTTTCAGGTGGACAGCATGGTGATTAGACAGTCTATACTTTACAAAGTGTTTGCCCCGATATTGCCAGTTCCCATCTGGCACCATACATAGTTGTTACAATGTTATTGACTATATTCCCTGCGCTGTACTTTACATCCCGGTGACTATTTGTAACTATCAATTTGTACTTCTTAATCCCTTCACGTTTTTCACCCAGTCTCCCACCTTCACTCACCCCTGGCAACCGTCAGTCTGTTCTCTGGGTCTGTGACTGACAGACATTCTCAAATCACTTGCCCCAGCTCCTCCTCTCACAGATTCTTGCACCCTCCCCCCGGGTATGTGTAATACCGGAATTGGGGGTTGGAGATGAGGGAAGAATGGCTCCTAGCCTGTGAAATTGCTCCAGGTGGTTTTGATTCCACCCCAGTCCCCACCTTGACCATCCCATAGCGTGTGGAGAAGCACCAACTTGGAACATTTTTTTCACTTCTAGCTCTTGGTTCCATGTACTTTAGGTGTAGGATAATTGCTGCACTGTTGAGTGTGCATATTGATTAATTAGTACATACTGTATTTTCCATGTATTTCTATTTAGTTAGCCTGGCTCTGCAGTTAGCTGTGACACAGGTGGCTTAAGGAATAAAGTGTTGCTCTGGTGAGTTTAGACAGAAAGTGCATCAGCTTCTATGATCTTTTCTAAGATCATAGGAAATGATCTCTTATGTCTTGGGCAAGTTACTGCTCTGTGTCTTCTGTTCCTTCTGTAAAGTAGCAACTATGGCATCTACTTCAGAGGGTTATAATAGGGATTAAATGAGATACTGTGTGTAAATTGATCATCCTGTTGCTTAGCCCAGATGATTTCCTCCAGGCCAACAGCACTTTCTTCTCTTTCCCCCTCTTCCTCCTGCTGATGGTAGTATGTTGTCAAGTGAAAGAACCTTCATATAGCACGTGCATTCAGTCAGGGAAGTGGAACTCAAAAGGCTTGGGTTTTAGTCTTTATAATTTTGCTAATTACATCTAGTCTTCAGCCAAACACGTCACTTCCCTCTGCCTGCGTTTAAATAAGTTACCATTGGAGGGATAAGACTTAAGGCTTTCTATAGCTCTTCTGAACTACAATGGCCTGTGATTTTATATTTGGCGTTGCCTTGTCTGTGAGTATTATTCCCATGATGAGTGCTTGTAACACTGTATTTTTTAATGATGGTATTGAAGTTGACATCTAAGTTGCATCCTTAAACAGTTCTTTGAAGAAAGCATTCAGCAGAAGGGATTCGTCAGCGCATAAATCTTACTGAGCAGCTTTTGAAAATTAAATGCATTCCATGCTTTGTAAATACACAGAGGTGTTCATTTTTTTACCTCTTTATGACCCCTCTCTGCTGCATATGTTTACCTAATATTTTACCAGTGACATAGTAGTGCTATCAGATTTTGCCTCATTCAAGTCTTTTAGTTTCTTGAGCTGAAGACCTAGACCTGTCTTTACTAGTGTTTGGGAATCCTTTACACCCTGGAGCACCCTGGAGCCCCTGCAGACCTGACTTCAAAGTGGCTTTGTCTGTGACATTTTTCCAGAATAGTGTGTTCAGTGCAGCAATTAGAAATACTGTTTGTCTCCCATATCCAGAGCTTCAGATGCCTTTCAACCCTTCATTTCTGCAGCCGGAGTTGCTCTTCTAAACTTGGTTTGTGGAGTGCATGCCTCATGGTTATCAAGAGCTTTAGGGTATGAGAATAAAATATTTGGGCCAAAGCTACAGCATCTATCATTGTGTCTCATGTAAATGGATCCTGAACATCTTGAATCTGGGCAACACTTTATTTTTCTACAAGGAGAATGGTAGAAAGAACATCCCTCAAAAGAAATCAGTGTTTTCCTTCATTTTGTAGAGCTGTTAACTGTAATATCAGATGAGAAGAGCAGCCTCTGCATCCATAGACACTTTGGGGGGAAGAATGAAATCATCCATAATCTCTGCTTTCTCAGTTTGGGGGGTTGTTTGTAACAAAAATTTTGGAGATACTTATGGTAGCTGTATGCTTTCTTGTTTCCGATCTTATGCTCTGATTCTTCAAAACTTCCAATACTATTGACAAAAATGTGTGTTTTATTTCTTGTAGGTTATTTTACTACCTGGTGGTTTAGCTCATCTCTGTTTTACTCACACAAGATTAATTAGATGCCTTGGCGGAAGAAAACTGTTCTTGAATATTTTGTGACTTTTTTAGTTTAAACAGTTGCTGTATAATTTTATATTAAGTGTTTTACTGTACATGTAATTATCTTAAGAGTTATTTTCAGGCCACTTTTGTGCAGTGTTGGAAAATCTCTCTGGTACTCAAAAAATAATTGCTTAGATATGTTCGTTAACAATTATTTTTTAAGTGCCTTTGAACAGCATGAACTATAAAAGGAAATCTACTTTATGACTTTTAGATAGGAAATACAGTCTTTAAACACTAGGATTCTTACTTAAATTATAATTTCTGTACATGAAAGCTTTACTCACATCGTTTTGTATGTCTGTAGCAGTGCTGTTCCAGAAAACTTAACAGACTGTCAGCATCCTGGAGATTAAGAATGTATTTCCCTGTAAGTGGACGCTGGAGAGAAACACTATCTCTTTAAATAGAGGAAAGCAAAATGCTGCAGATGCAAGTTCCTGCCGACAGACACGGGAGGCAGAGGTGGAGCCCGTTCCCCATGTGGGATGCTGTTTCACACAGGGGCAGAGTGCCCCTCCAGAGTGCCACTGCCCCGCACGCAGACCTTTCCCAGAGTGAGTTCTCTGAGTCCCGTCAGTGAGCATGCCACCCTCACTAGTTTTTCTGCTGGGAAAGATGAGCAGGAGGTCAGGTTATGACCTCCATTTTTCCTCATCAATGTGGCAGTAGTAGGAGGGATGACGGGGGACAGACAGGAGGCAGCCTCTTCTGCTGGTTGAGACACTATATTGATTAAGCATCTACAATGTAATATTTCCTGGGTTTCTAGGACACCCACTTCAGCTAGTCCCGAAAACCTCGTTATACGTCACAACACTTATTACCAGGTTTTTAATGTGACATCACTTTGCCAGCCACTTCTCTGGTGTTTGTGTTTCGTTAAATTCTGCATCATTCTGACGAATTTGCAGTCATGCTGTTTGAATTCCATTTTCATTTGTCAGCCATCTTTTATAATAGCCTTCCAAATTATTATTTTTCTGATTACATAAGAATTGTTTTTTCTTTCTTTTTTTGATGGGGAATTTTCAGTGTCTGCAATATTTGAAATTTTTATGAGTGTGTATTGTATGTGAGTATATGAGTGTAGTTAATCAGTACTCCAGGTCATGATGTATACACAGATTTAACAAGAAGGATGCTTACTAAAGTATTGTTTATAAGAGCAAAAAATCAGAAACCTCAAACATCCAATAATAGAAAAGTGATTGAATGAATGTGTGACCGTGCCGTGGAAGATCGTGTGGGGACGGAAGTGTTTCCAGGCCTTCTCAGTGGACAGAGAAGGAAATACATGAATGTTCATGTGTGCACAGTGCACCCATCTACACACGCATACACATCTGTATCTCTCTGTCTGTGCCTATTTATATATCGTCTCCTTATCTATCTTTGCTAGAACCCACAAGTCCGTACGGACAACTTTTATTACAAGCCAACATCACATGGCTTATTTTCACCTCTTCCTTTCAATATTTATGTCCCTCTTTCTTGTCAGGGAGAAATCTTGCTCCCATCATTCCCAGTATATTTACTTATTTGACTAATTTCCTTGTATATAATTATCTGTTATTCCTGTGGGCTGTCTCCCTGGCCCAGTACCATGTACTCAGGCTAGTTAATGTTCCACCAGATCCTCTGGTAAGAGTGTCCCTGGATGCAGTGAAAACAGTTTGAGAATTTTTAAAGGAAGATGCTTTGAAAACATAGGGTATTTTTCATTCTTTTGAGTAATGATGAATTTTTTGGAAAGAGGGTCTCTTGCATTTATTACTTCACTTGTAATTTTCTCCACACATATAGTTTAGTCACAATTGTATCAATCCACATCCTGCTGCTGCCCTTTGCTGCTAATGTAGGGGGAAACCCACCCATTAGATTTTTTCATTGTTTTGCTTGTTTATATTGAGAGGAAAATGACAGTCAAGCATATTAAAGGACATAATGATTTGAGTTTGTCTGAGTTCCATTTCAGCCATCAAGTTCTTTGAGTTGCATTTACCATCTGTCTCGTTCTGAGGTGTCGATCATGGTCATGCCAAGGTGCTCGGAACTCTCTACACACTTCCGATAAGTTTTCTTGTGGCTTCTGTGGCTTGTGTTCGAGTGGTCTCTTTCATATATGCAAGATTTGTAAATGCTAATATACTTTCATAAGTATTACAGCAGTGCTTGCTTTGTTTTGTATTATAAAATTATTTTTGCATTTTTGGAAGTATGTAAGGAAAACTAGTGTTGAATGATTAAATGCTTACTGTATGCCTGATGCTGTTCTAGCCACATGTATTACTTTATTTAATCTTCAGAAAAATATATGAGCAAACTGTGGCCCCCTAAGTAATTAAACTTGGAAAATTTAGTCATTCCTACAAGTTTACAAATGTAGTAAGTAGTCTTATTACCCCAGACTGTCTTATTACCTGAGAAGTCTGTGTAAGTCCGTGTTTTCCAAAGGATCGTGGGCCCTGAAGTCTTAAAACATTGTTTGTGATGTAGTAAACTTTCTTTCCTCCAGACTGCCCTGCCAGTGCCCTGGAGAGAAATTTTGTACACAGGGCATGGTGTCCTCTGCTTTTATCAGTCCCTGTGTACTCTGAACCTAAGAAGCACTCAGCAACAAAGTAACAGCACTGCCAGCAATAGGAAAACAAGTAGCTGCCATTCCTTGTGCATTAACTACATGACAAATTCTGTCCTTAGCACTTTATATGTATTAACCTATTTGATGCTTGAAATAACTCCATGAAGGGCTGGTACTTCTGTTATCCCCATTTTATAGATGAGGAAACTGGGACAAAGATAAAGTAAATTGCCCAAATCAAACAACAAATAAGTTTTATACCCAGGATATGAACCCAGTCATTCGGGGCACTGACCCTCTTGTCTGCTATCCCATCCTTCCTCAGTAAATATTTGTTATGCTAGACTTATGAGTTGAAAACGAAACCAATTCGGATTAAGTTAAGCTGAAAGGGATTTATTAGGAGGATATATAGTAACTCACTGTAGTAGTAGGAAGCCTGAAAAACCAGGCTTGGGAAACAAGTACGTCCAGTAAAGAGCGGAGGATGCAGCCAGCCTCAGCCAGGGGAGGAGCTTGGTCACAATTGCTGGTGCTGCTGCTACTGGCCTGTGCGGTACCACGCTGCTGACTGTGGCCACTGGGCTCTTGCATCTGCTGCCATTGCCGGTGCTGCAGGACTAATGAAAGCCTCTAACCGTTCTTTCATCTTTGTACCACTCTCTAAGATTCAGAGGCCCACGTTGAAGCATTCACTTGATGGAGCTCAGGCCACACTTGAAAAAGGCCCCGTTATTATTATTTTTTAATACTTTTTATTTTTATTGTTGTTCAAGTACAGTGTTTTGCCTTCCCCTCCACCCCCCACCCCAACCTTCCCCACCTCCCTCTCCTGTTTCCACCCCCGCCCTTGTTGTTGTCCATGTGTCCTTTATAGTTGTTCCTATAAACCCTTCACCCTTTTCCCCCATTATCCTCCCCGTCCTTTCTGGTTACTGTCAGCTTGTTCCCAATTTCACTGTCTTTGATTCTATTTTGCTTGCTTGTTTGTTTTGTTGTTTAGGTTCCGGTTAAAGGTGAGATCATATGGTATTTGTCTTTCACTGCCTGGCTTATTTCGCTTAGCATAATGCTTTCCAGCTCCATCCATGCTGTTGCAAAGGGTATGAGCTCCTTCTTTCTTTCTGCTGCGTAGTATTCCATTGTGTAAATGTACCATAATTTTTTGATCCTCTCATTTACTGATGGGCACCTAGGTTGCTTCCAGCACTTGGCTATTGTAAATTGTCCTGCTATGAACATTGGGGTGCATAGGTTCTCTTGGATGGGTGTTTCAGGGTTCTTAGGACATAATCCCAGCAGTTGAATTGCTGGGTCAAAAGGATTAGGAACCACGTACCCGAGCTTGTCTCACGCTGTGCACCCTGAAACTAGAAACTAAAAAGGCCACATTAGATATGCTATTTTCTTCAACTGTCCTGGTAAACTCTGGGAAGAACTGTAACAGAAGGAAACGGCGACTTTCCTAATGTTGAACTTCACAGATTAAGATATTTGTTCAGAGAAACCTTAATGTGGTGAAATAGATCAGTAAAATGGTTTGAGGAGTTGGCAGTTAAAGGCTAAAACGGCACTGGTTGTGTATTTGATGCATCCAGTTCAGCTCTGAGTGATCATTTTTGGTTCATTCTGTTTGGATCATGGATTAAAGAGCATAACTTCCAGGTGGCTGATAATTGAGTCATGAAACATGTCCAGGTTTTCTGGTTGATTTTACTTGTAGATGGAGAAATTCACTGGATATCAAAAGGTAGTACTCTTTAGAAAAAGGATTGTGCTTTTGTCCAAAATATGGTCTAGATCAGTGTTTTAAGAATTTTGTTATGTAGGTCAGAGTTCACTTTAAGAAGTGCTGTAATAAAATACTTTAAAGCCTTATCTGATGGCTCACTGATTATAAGCACTAATCCCTATAAAAAATTTCTGTGCAGTACAGGGATCAGGCCACGAAACAAGATTTAACTTTCATCACACAACACTTAAGGGAACTCATTTTACTAGCATTCTGAGCTTAATAAGGATTACATGTTTTGAGTGCTTATAATAAGCCAGGCAATATGTTAAGTACTTTATATGTATATATATCTTTTTAATCCTCATAACAACCCTATAAAATAAATGTTATTATTGACACTTTTAGATGGGACTGAGGCTAAGAGAAGTAACTTGCCCAAGGTCACACGGTGAGTGGTGGAGTTGGGTTTTAAATCCGCGTTTGTTGGCTCTCCAGCTTGCTTTTGATGGCAACACAGTACTGCGGAAAAAAAGTCGTTAATTAAATCACAAGTTAACTCGGGATTAGCATTTTTGAATTTTTAGATCAAGCGATTTCTTCATCACTACTTCTTAGAGAGAACTCCCTCATTTCAGATTCAGTAAGTCAGGCAATGAGTTAAAAGAATATAAATTATTATCATCATGTCGTCTTTTTACTATTTATACCTCATAGCATTCTCACACATGTTGTCACATTGGATGCACGGCTAGGTGATGTTCGCACAGTTTAGGTAGGAGGGGCAGGGTAAGGCCGGTGGTGTGGCATCTCAGGTCATCTCTAATACTCAGAACTACAGATCATTCGGGATTTGTGAAAATGCCCCATCTTCTCTTAAAAATCTGCAAGTACCATCTCTTGTGGCAGCAATCACTGAAGTTTACCTCATGTCTTGTAATAGAATATTTGGCTTTATCTGTATTGTTTTCACTTTCAAGCTTCAGCTTAAGTTCAGGTTATCTAGGATTGGGAAGACAAGTTTTGTTCTTCTTGTTATAACTTCCGTGGATTTGACTGATGTTGCTGTCTTTTAAGTCTTTTATATGTACTTTAGGACACTTGTGAATTACAGAACTTTCCTTTTTGTATTAAAAAATGCTTACCCTAATCCTAAACCTTATAAGAATGTTTCCTTTCTGCTCAGTTTAGTCTGTGTGCTTATGAAACTACTTGTCATGAAACACACACACACAGAAGAAAGAAAAAGCCCTGATCTTAGTCCTAATTTGCAGTAGTTTAAGTTGAAGAAATGAATATGGCCAAGCTGGTGGAGGGTGAGAGAAAGCCCAAATTCACTGGTGTCAGGACCAAAGGCTGTAAAATAGTTTTTTTAAACTTTTATTCTTACTATACTCCTTTCGTTTACTAAAATTCTGTTACTTTGAATCTGAAGTGTTTTGCTTTTATTTTTGTTTCAATTTTATTTTGTTGTGTGTAGTTTTATATGTAACAATCAAGCTGCTTTCAGGATGCCGTATGGAGCCCAAGAAAGCCAGATGTGGGTCTAGGGTCCAGGGTTCACAGACCAAGGCTGCATCTGCACATCCCTCTGCACAGGTTCCGCACCCACACATCCCGTGCTGAGGCAGCACGTTTTAGTCCGATTTGTAGGCACGCACCCTGGCAGATAGTGGGACAAGCTGTTATGTCTTCATTGTCATTAGCTGAGCTCTCAGGAAAGGCCTGCTTTATATTCCAACAAGACAACTTATTATGTGTGAATGGAAGAATTAATAAGGACCTGAAGATTTCTTTCTTTAGTTTGCAAAGTGGTACGCCCCTATGTATATAGCAGGTAAATTTCTTTTTTTCTTGTAAGTATCTGTCAACTGGAAGAGGTAGAAATTATTGGAAATTTGCATGTCATTATAATGATATTTTAAAAGCCTCGTGGCTCTTGACCTGGGGCCAGGGCTCAGAAACGGTTTCATGGTAGCAAACTAAGCATTCCTTGTAGCAGGATGGGAACTGCAACAGAATGCTCTAGGCTATGTTAAATTGGGGTGGTTTTTAGAAAGTGACAAATGTTTTATGTTTCCTAAATCTGAGATGGGTTCTACCAGCTCTAAAAGGGCTGCCAAGTCATGTTATCACTTGCCTGCTTCGTAACTGCCTCAATTATTTCCTTCTCCAGCCCTGTATGATGAGATTCGTCAGTTTCGCAAGGCCTGTGGGACAGCTCATCTCAAAACCATCTTAGCGACCGGAGAACTTGGATCTCTTACTAATGTCTACAAAGCCAGTATGATAGCAATGATGGCAGGTAAGCCTGTTATATTCAAATGATGGTATATATTGAATTGATCTTTTTAGGTGAAATAAGTGAAAACATTTGGTTATTTGCTAAACGTGCTAACCACTTGGATTTTTGGGGGGCAGGGGTCAGATATTTTGTGAGTACGTGTACAGTGTGAAGTGTTAAAACACTTGGCTTTCTTCCACATTTTTGGGTGGCATTTCATTGCTGCACTATCCTTGTAAGGCAGTAGATGGCTCTCTTGTTAGTGAATTGCCTTCCTTGTTATTTGATTATTCATTCATCAACATGTTAGACAGGAATTTCTTTAGCTCTGGCCTACTCCTCTCTGTGAATTTAAGGATTTGATTTTTCTTAGTGACCGTGTATCCATCCATACTGTCTAAGGAAACCTGTGCCTCTGCGTCGATTCATTCTTTAAGACTTTAGTGCAGGATCATTGTTTTTGATGCTTTCAAATGTAGGTTGAGTTATTCTAGGACACACACATCCAAGCGTGAAGCCCAGGAGTTGTGCTTGATTTCTTCTTTCTCTCCCCTCCACGTAAATCAGGGAACCAGCCCAGGGCGCTGGGCCTCTTCTCTGTATCTGACACGTCCCTCCATTCCCAGTGCTGCTGTGTTAGGCCACCGCCATTCCCTGCGGGGGTCTCTTCAACCGTCTCCTAACTAGTTTCCCTGTCTGTACTTTTGTCCCCTTCCATTCTGTTCTCCTCACGGTTGCCAGAATGATCTCTTAAAAATGCTAATTTGATTGTGGTACTCCTTGCTCGAAATCCTTCAGTGGCTTTTCTTCGTCTCCAGGTAAACTGTAAATTCCTTTGGCCTGATTTTTAAAATGGTCCTTCCCCAGACCCTGCCTCTGCAGTCTCCTCATTCTCTCTGCACATCGTTTGCTCCACCTCTGTGGAATTTCTTGCAGTTTTCTTCGGGTGGCACCGTCCGACCCGTTTGATTATTTGTGCTGTGACAAATACCTTGAAATACCTTCTGCCCAGATACCTCCTTACTGGCTTTGGATTCAGCACAGGTGTCACTTTTCTCAAAGAATGCTTCCCAATGCTGCTGCCTCCCCATCGCGTGGTTCATTATCTCCTCATTGGCATCCTGTTGAAACTCTGTCAGATAAAACCTTTTCACACTGTTCTGTGATTGGGCGTTGAATTTCTAGGTGCCCTACTAGTATTTGGGTGAAGATACGAGACTTCTCAGGTCTTAAATCTGGGCCTCTAGTGTAGTCACCCTCTAGATTTTTATACTCAGGTACTTTTAGAATACTCTGTCAGGCCTAACATTGTGCCCTAGAACTCGACCGAAGACCAGCCTGCTAGGCCTTAGTGATGGCATCGCTCTGGTCACTGCTGCCATAGCCAGAGACCTCCGTTCTGGTTGTCTCGTTTAGAGCAAAGTCTCCAAGAACCTCAGGATTAGAAGGAATGGATGGTCATCAGTCATGTTGACACTTTAAAGATCTTCAGTAATAGAAGACTCCTTGCAGCTTTTAGGAAACTGGGTAAAGCCCCTTGGAGTCTGAAGTGGCTGAGGAGCCTGCCATCTCATGCTCCTTGCCAGGACAAGGGATTGTTCGCCCAGAATGCTGTCGTTCAGGCCACAGTGGAAGTATATGCAGTCTGGGCTCTCAGCTGACCCTGTCCTTCACTGCACCCGCTGCTCATGATAGGGGCATGGTGTTGAGCCATCACGGGTAGATGCCTCTGCTGCACCCTCTCCTCCACCCATCCACAGACAAACACGTGACTGGAAACACGCTCTCCCCCGTGTCTTCTGTCTCTTATAGCCCTGTCTGTGTGGTTGTTTATCTCCCTCATTTAATCAGTGTCTACTTAAAATACTTTTTTAATCTTCATGTCAGTCCTGTAGTGGATGAAATTTGAAGTTAAGTGACTTGCCTAAGGTCACAAAACCAAGAGATGACATACAGTCATTATTTGACCCCAGGTCTTCTGGCTCCAGCGTCACTGCTTTTTCTGTCTCCCAAGGCACTGTGCTAGATCTTATCATGAATTACAGACACACTCTTTGTGAAGTATCACATGTGAAATCGACTAGCACACTTCCTGGCCCACAGTGCATGCTTCCTATTCTGGTAAGAAGGTATATAACAGAAATGAAGTATTTTTAAACTTTTGAAGAATTTTTTAAATTAAAAAAATTTTTGAACTAAATTCACATTGCTTCCTATTTTGGTGGTAATTTTTAATTTTTTCTTAAAAATTAATTTCTTTGATGTAAATTTTTAGTCAGTAAGGTTCAGGTGTTAAGGGTACAGTGTGATGAGTCTTGACATTGTGTATATTACATTATCCCAGAAATATCATACGTGTCCCTTGCCGGCGAATTCTACTCATTTGACCTTCTGCCCCACATAACCACTGATCTGATTTTATCACCCACTGTAGATTAGCTTTGCTAGTTTTAGAGCGTCACATGAGATTTCATGCTTGTCTCCCCCAACCAAAGATAATAGCTGTGAGATCTGTCCCTGTCATTCTGTGTGTGTTTGCTTAGAAGTGTTCCATTGTACAGTGTACTAATGTGGCAAATTTATTGGTGTAAAGTTGTTTCTAATATTCTTTATTAGTTTGATGTCTATAAGGTCTGTATATATAATATTGTTCCACTTACACTCATTAGTCCTTTGGATTATTTTCATGTTTTTCTTCCACCTGTGTTATGAATTTCTCAGTACAATGATGCAGTTTTTGTTTAAACAGTCATTTGTGTTTTAAGGAAATTAAAAAGACTAAGTGAAGCTGGTCTTTTATATTTCCCCATCTTTATTCCTTCCTGGAAGTGTGCCGGGGATTAATTCTCTCCGGTTATATTCACCTGCAAACGTCTCTGTTTCAGCCCCATGTTTGAAGGGTAGTTTACTGTATGTAGAGTTTTGGGTTGACTTTTGTTTTGATTAACATCATTATACAGTTATGTTATTAAATACTTTGTAATAATTGAAACATGTTTTAGAGTAACATTAGAAATTGCTTATGACATACCATTAGGAAACACAAAACACATTCTAAGATATGTAGTGTGACCTCAATTTGGGCTAAAAATCGTACACAATATCTACACAAAAAAAACTGCAAGAGGGAAATAGGACAATATGTTGATATTTTTTGTTTTCTGTTTATACTTTATTATTATCATTTTATTTATTTTTTAAATTTAATCTTTATCATATTTTTTCCATTACCAGTTGGTCCCCTTATACCCACCCCCAGCAATCACCACACTGTTGTCTGTGTCCTTGAGTCCTTTTTCCTTTTTTTTCTTTTTTGTTCCAATTCCTCCACACCTTAATGACTATTTTATCTTCATTTCACCACTTTTATTCCATTTCTTAGAATTCCATTTCTTCTTCTTCTCCTTCCTTTTTTTGTAACTGATGTGTCATTTTACTCTGAATGTGACCAATCGATATTTTCTCTTTATCTTTGTTTTTCACTAATTTGACCACAAAGTCCCTGTGTGGTTTTCTTTGTATTTATTCTACTTGTCATTTGCCAAGCTTCTTAGATCTGTAGATTAATGTTTTTCATCCAATTCAGAACTTATAAAAATTATTTTTTCAAATATATCGTTTACCTCATTCTACCTTTATTCTAGGAGCTCAAATACATTAATGTTAGAAATTGTCTTATAGGTTGCTAAAGTTCTGTTTATTTTTTATCTTTTTTGTCCTTCTGTTCTTCTTATTGGCCAGATTACATGGATCTTTCTTTAAGTTCAGTGTCCTTTATTTTCTATCTCAGATTTTAAACCCATTCTGTGAAGTGAATGCTATTGTATATTTCTTGGTTTTAGAATTTCCATTTGATTATTTATTATAATTTTCATTTGTCTGCTGAGGTTCCCTATTTTTCACTCATTGAGATTATGTTTTCCTTTAGGTCTTCAAACATATTTGTAATAGCTGATGGAAAGTTCTTATCTGCTAATGTATATCTGGACTATCTTAAGAGTGTATCTTAAGCTGCCAATTTTCCAGTACCTGAAATAGTTGCCTTATATACTTTGTTCACTTGTAAAGTTATTTATAGCAGGAAGGCAAGTCTTGGTAACAGTTACTCTATCATGTCTGAAACTCTTCATTGCTTTTGTTTTCTCATTAATTTAGCATCAAAATTTCAAAATCAAAGGGGTTTATCATTATATTCATAATTTATCTTATAACTTTGATAGCCATTTAGATTATTGCAAAAATAACTTTCTGGAGAGTGAGGTAGAAATATAGAATTATGTTCGTTTGGGATTACATCTCATTGTAAGCATAAAAACTTAGTTAACCAAGGCGTTTGCATGTTGGTTAACTAAATGATTAGTAGCCTTTAAATTGTCTTGGGGAAAGGCGCTTGGTCCTTGGAGTCTGAAGACTGCATGGTCTTGTTCTCTTGAGCACATTTTGTGACCTTCAGCAAATAAATTAATCTGATTATCAATTCAAATAAAGTAATGTATATGAGCGCATTATTACTCTAAATTAAATACTTTGCAAGTTACTAAGAAATATCAGTACACCTTCCTACTGCATCCCACTTCAATAAGAAAGGAGCATAACTGAATCTCTTTTTTCCACAGACTATTACAAAGCATTATTCAGAACATCAGTTTTCAAAAGCATTTTGTGTAGCTTTAAGAAATAGAAGATACTGAGCTGGATTTCATTCTGTACTTACCCCAAGGCTTACTATATTGGTAGGAGTGTTCAGTGAATCTTAGCTATGAACTTGTTTTGTTGAGTCTTGACTCCTAAAAAAGAAAGGTGTAAAAAGAGTCTGAGTATTTGAGAATAAAAATCAGATGTGGTCTAGCTGGCTTTCTTATGGTACACTTCTCAGCTATGTTTATTTGCCATCTCTCCTAATTGTTTTCCTCTGGAAGCTATAACAGACACCTCAGCACCTTAGATTTGTACCAAATAGTGTGTCACTTCACTGGACATCACTTACTCAGCAGCCACAATGACCTGAAACGAAGCCGTGAACCAAAGGGGAAAAATGAAGAAAAGAAAGATGAAGTGCACATATGTAATCTAGAATAAAATAATAACAGCTACCATTTTTTGAGCATTTACCATATGCCAGGGACTAAAGGGACTTATGTATATTTATATTTACTCTTCATAACGGCTCTATGAGGCAGGTACTCTCCTATGGCAAAATAAGAATATCAGTTCAAAGGATATTTTGCCTCTATTCCATATGGTCATTATTGATTTTTGGAAATATTCCAGGTACTTCTGTCTTTGTTATGTATCATTTTCTCCTTCTGTTATAGACTTCTCCCCTCTCCTTAGCTGTTTTTAAAGATTTAAATAAGATTTCCATACTCTGTCAAACTGCTCCATGATCCTCTAAGGTAGAATTAATTAATTGTATATACTGCTATGCTCCTAGGACAGTTGTAAATACCAGTAGCATTTGTCACATAGTATTATCATCAATTGATCTACCTTTAGATTTTTTGCAAAACTATGAACCTCCCTGAGACCAAAGACTAAATCTTACTTATCTGTATTCCCTGTGATTATTATGTACCTGGCATCTTGGAGAGGCTAAGAAAATATTTTGGAATATAGGAATGAATGAATGAATGAGAAAGAAAGATAGTGGTATAAGGAAAAGTGAAAACAGGCAAAGTGAAATGTTGAGATCCAGATTCATCTTTCCAGATGTGCCACAACTTTGCAGAGTTTGGACATGTTATTTTGAGAGCAAACCTATAACAAGAGATAGATTATATATTGATGGTGTTGTTTACGCAATCCAAATAGTTGTAGGACATATTAAAGGTTTGTGAGAATTTTGAAGTAGTTATTAGAGTCAAAAAATACTAATGAAAACTTTTTTCTTTGGCTTTTTGTCAAAGAAAGCGGATCTTCCATTTACACTAGTGGAGCTGTGGCGAGAGAGAGAGAGAGAGAGAGAGAGAGAGAGAGAGAGAGAAAGAAAGAGAAAGAGAAAGAGAGAGAAAGAGAGAGAAAGGAGGAGGTGAGGTGGGAGTAAACACCTGAAGGAAATACAATCAGGGAGGAGGAAGGAGCGCCATATTTTTTTGTCAAACTGTGCAAGAACAGGGTGATAGGAAGGAAGATAGAAAAGGAAACAAGCTTATAGAAAAGAGAAGTCTGAAAGCAGGTCAGTCTCCTGCTAAGGGATTTCAGCTCAGCAAATGCCGGAATGTAGAGAAGTGGCCTTATCTCTCAGTAGCGGTGGGCTGTTTGTACACACGCAATAGTTAACAAGCTCTGCTCTGAAGTTATTTTAGACCTTATCTTTGGAAATAATGCAGGCGTGATAAATAAGGTTGGAGTAGAAAAACACTGAAGATGTGATCATAACGTCATCAGGTTTGAATTGCTGATGAAGATCTGTGGGAAGGAAGAGTACTAACACAGAAAGATGGGGCTTGAGAAAAGCAGACCTTGAAGGAATGCAAAATGAGTTTGAAACTTGGCTGGGATTTTGTAATGTGCAGGAAATAAAAAATAAAGCAAACTACAAACTAGGGGAGGGAGTATTCAAAATTTAACCCAGTGAGATCAAAGTAATACAGAAACAGTGAGATGAAGCAGAGAAATACAAGAAAATGTAGGAGAAGCCATTAAAAATAGATAAATAAAGGGGAAGAAAGTGGGAAACTTGCTATGACTGAAGGAAATCAAAACCCTAAAAAGATACTGTGATTAACACCAAATTAACATCTAAGATTAAAAAAATTAAAAAAATGAAACATGAATTACATAGTGGAGTAAATGGCAGTGTAGCTGTATGTTTCTAAAGATTGTCGCGAGTCACACTGAGTCCTTCGTCTCAGGCTGCGAGTCTTTGTCTACTGAAGGAGTAGTGGTCCAGATGGCACATCCAGCCCCCTGCGGTGTTCCAGCTTTTTTTTTGTTTTTTAAATAAGATTTGCTTTTCATAGAAGAGCATTTCAATTTATGTAAGGTTTGCTGCAATGGAAAGTTTATCAGTGAGGAAAGCATAAGACTATAAATGTGTGTTAGGTTAAGAGTTAACGGATTTAAAATGTAAATTTATTTGCAGTTTCTTAAACTAGCCCCGAAAATTCCAGCACTTATAGGGTAAGAACTAATTATCTTGACATCTCATTCAGGAAATAAGTTTAAATTGAGACCCCCCCCAAGCAAAAATTTCAGAAAGTTTACCCCCATTCACCCACATTCTCCTCCTCCTTTGTTTTGAGTGCAAAATAAAGAGCTCTGCAGAAGAGAGGTTATATTTGCTGGCCTCCTGGCAGTGTGGGAACTACTGATGGTGAATTTGGTAAATGCGTATCATTTTAGAGAAAATGGTAAGTCTATGCTCTTAGACATAAAACACTTTCTTTGCCTCCTCTTGGCTTGGCTTCTGGGGTTCAAAAAAAAAGAAAAGGGAAAGCTTAGTTTTTTATGTGGTATATACTAGCCTGTGTAAAATTTTACTGTGTGAAATTTTTTAAAAAGATTATTTACTTATTTATTTATTTTTAGAGAGAGGGGAAGGGAGGGAGAATGAGAGGGAGAGAAGCCTCAATGCGTGGTTGTCTCTCATGTGCCCCCTACTGGGAACCTGGCCTGAAACCTAGACATGTGCCCTAGACTGGGTATTGAACTGGCTGGTGCTAAGTACACTGAGCCACACCAGCCAGGGCTACTGTGTAAAATTTAAAAAAATTTTTAAAGTAAGCCACCTTATTTCAGAATCACATAGCTGCCTTCTCCAGACCTGGCTTGCCTGGAGAAATTCATGGGCACACAGGCTAACACATACTATGTTCCTAGGAAGTGCTTATTGATGGGTTTAGTTTTCAGGTAAAGGGGCATCAATAGATACATTGATAAATAACAGTATAAAATTTAATTTTTTAATCTGTATTTTCCCATTAAAACCAACCTTAAGCATTTTTTCTTCTCAGTGAAATTGTGGTACATGGCATAGGTGTTAGATCTGTAGACATTTGCTTTTGTCTCTGATATTGTTATTCTTTTGTATTTAATTCTTAACATTAACTGTGGCTATTATTCTTTAATGTCCGTGCCAGGTGGTTACTGATCTACTAGCAAACTCTTAAATGCTGGGAAATTAGAATTTTTGAATAGGTACACTTGGTATACATATTTGTTGAATAACGAAATAAATAAAGGTTAATAAATCATGTGAAGTTAGTAGTTTACATAATTTTTTTGCAGTTGTCCTGAGAGAGAAATAAGGAAGTACTTTATCTTTTAGTAGAGCCTTGAAGCTCAGAAGTTAAGTGACTAGATCGAGGCCATCCTCCATTGAGGATGTGGCAGAAATCTGAAGGACTTTGACTCCCAGTTCCGTACTTTGGTTATTGCACAATCCTGTTCCCCACCCTGCAGTTGCTGTGTGTGTAACATATTATAATAGACTTCGTTTAGCCTTTGGAGGCACAGTATTTCTAGAGTCACTGAATGAGGTTTGCATGTTGAACTGTCCTTTTTGGAGGACAAGGAAAGCAAGACAATAGGGAGACACGGTGTTTGGAGGAAAACTGTAGGGGGTGACAGACGTGAAGTAAACAGAAAAGTAAAACAAGCGCATGACAGGCCCACAGTAAGTCCTTGTTGACATGAAGAGAAAGGATGCCAAGAGCACCCTCACTTCAGGCACTTCACTGTTTTGTAGGGGGAGCGGTTTACCTGCTCTGCTGATGGGGCCAGGATGATGCACTGGGGACATCCGCAGGGTCATGACTTACCAACTGCTCTTGATATCCGGGCCAAAGTTCTTGTTTATTTCTAGACTCCCCTACCTGAGGCACTCAGAGAACAGGTAGGGAGGGACAGTAAAAGCGGGCTTTTCCTCTTGTCCATCTGATGAAGGACGAGGAGAGATGTCAAAGCTGAGGGCAGTCGGAGGATGAAGAAGCAGAAGGGGTGAGAGATAAAAGGGAATGGGAGAGAGGAAATGGTACTGGAGCCTACGCGGAGGAATTACCCATCAGAGAATGGGGAAAACGGAAACCTTCCCAAGAAGAGTGAGTCAAAGGAAAGTGGGTGTATCATTTAGGAAGAGAACAGTGATTGGCTTGTGATGCTGTACTCAAACACTTGCACATACGCACACATCGTAGAAAAGGGTGATTGTTCTTTGTTACCTGGAGGTAGGAAGGGCCAACTATTAGAAGTTGTGGAAAAATGGATTTTGGCTGGTGTAAGAAATTAGATGGGTCTCATCAGGAGATAGATGTGCAAATCACGAGCTGGATGTCAACCTGATGGAACTACCGTTAGATTAAGTGATACTCAGCAGCCACTAGAGATGCTTTTTCTGTTTGTGTGTGCACATGTGTGTGTGAAATAGACAGGGCCCCAAAATGTGGGGACAGTGAGAAAAGAGGAGTGTATTGGTTTCCTGGGGCTGCTGTATAGTAAAGTACCTCACACTGGGTGGCTTAAAAAAGCGGAAATGTATTCTCATGGTTCACACCTGAAATCAAGGTGTCGGCAGGGGCATGCTCCCTCTGAGGTCTGTGGAGGAGAATCCTTCCTTGCCTTTGTTAGCTCCTGCTGTTTGCTGCCAATACTTGGCATCGTTTGGCTTATGCATGCATTATCCTCTGTCTTTACATGGCCATCCTCTCCCTGTGTATTTCTGTGCCACTTATTTTCTTACAAGGACACTGATCATTTTGTGCCCCACCTTACTTAGCAAGACCTTATCTTTACTTAACTAATTACCTCTGCAATGTCCCTGTTTCCAAATAGGTCACTTTCTGAGGTACTGGGGGTTGGAACTTAGACATATCTTTTGGGGGAGGCACAGTTCAACCTATAACAAAGAGAAATAGGGTTCTTGCACTGTGGTTCTATTATTTCCCGTAAAGACCTGAAGAAGTTAGAGAAAAATACTTTGAGTCAAATCAGCAAACTTAAATTCAGGTACAAAAGATTGATTTTTTTCCCCTCCAAGCAATGTTGGATGGTTTTGTGGGTAGGGGAAATCTAGTAGATATTAAATATTTTTATTGGCAAAATGCATTTGGTAAGGTTCTCAATGGGAGATTAATGGCTAAAATAAAGAATGAGGCATTAGGAGATAAATTTGCTTATGAGCAAGAGACAGGGAGTAACCGCAGAAAGAAATACTTTTTAGATTGGAAAGGAGTGACATACAACACAAGCCAGGAATCAGTTTTGGGACCTATGGGTTTTTCACTTTATTTTTATTAGACTTTGTAATAAAAATACAGATCTTCAAACAGTCCAAGACAGAGTGAGTAATACTACAAGCATCAGTAATCAAAAGTTATTCTCTATCATAAACTAAATGACTGATAATAAATACTGACAGAGGACTACACAATGTTCCATAATATTATAAAACAGAGCAAGTGATTCTCCTGTGTTCTCTTTTCTTCTGCATGGGTGAATATTTCTTTATTTGCTTTTAAAAAAATATTTGCAGGTTTCTGGGTTTATTTTATAAGGCAAATAAATGAAAAAATATTTTTTTAAACTTGGAAAGATGTGTTAACTGAGGGAAAAATTGGTTGAAGCAAGACAAAGCTCGTATTGCCGCCACTAGCATAAAGAAATTAGGGGCTGTGTGTGTTAAATTGCTCAGCAAGCCATGCAATAAAACGACTTAAGAAGCAAGGGGGTGTTATTGAAATCATCAGCTTATGCTGTAGTCATGACCTTAATGGAAGCATATGCAGAAAAAGTCTTTGTTAGAATGATGAAACTATACATTTGAGGGGGTGAAATAGTATGGAACTTGCTTCTTTTCCTTTTAAAAAAATTGAACATAATGGCTCCCAACAAAATCCGTAAAATTTGGTGATTGTGTATGTTATTTTTGTCCTCCCAGGAACTAGTTAGTATGTGGGAAACATACTTTTCATGTTGGAATTTTGCCTGCCACCCCTTTTGTCTAAGCCACTAAAAGGTTTTTATAAATTCACGTCTGTTTTTCCTTGATTTGTACATTGTCAGATAAGCCAAGAGAAATGGAGCAACTAAACATTCGAAAGTTAGAAAATGGAGCAGGTGATTCTCCTGTGCCCTCTTTTGTTCTGCATGGGTGAATATTTCTTTGTTTGCTTTAAAAAACATTTGCAGGTTTCTGGGTTTATTTTATAAGCCAAATAAATGAAATAATATTTTTTAAACTTGGAAAGATGTGTTAACTGAGGAAAAAATTGGTTGAAGCAAGACAAAGGTTGTAAATGCTTTGAAAACCAAAAAGGATCATACAATATAAAGAAGTTGCATCAACCACAAAACTTTCATTTTATAGGCAGGGAAACCAGGATTCATAAAGGTCAAATTGACAAGGGATTTGCCCAGGGACAAACACCTGAAGTCACACCACCATCTAGAATTAGGTTCTCAACCTGGGCTGCATATTAGAATTTCCTGAAGAGCTTCTTAAATAAACAGCTGCAGAGATCCTGCCACCAGAGATTCCAGTTTCACTTGGTCTTGAGTGGAGCCAAGAGAATTAGTCCTGTTTAAACCTTCCGTAGTTGCTTCTCCCCTGTAGGCAGGAATGAGTGGACCTCTGATCTGAAACTAGGTTTCCTGATATTAACAAGTGTTCTTTCCTGTCACACTGGTAGTCTGGAAATTATTTAGAGAGAGAATTTCAAATTCTAGCGGCGGGGTGGGGCGGTGCTTTAGTAGAGACAGGCCATGTTTAACAAACTGAGTGTCCTAATAATTAGTTAACTTACAGAGTGTTTATTTGGAACTCTGAGCCTATTATATTCCCATAGAAACAAGATTATACCTGGGTATTTGGTCTCTAGGCCAGTCCGTAGTTCAGCGTACAGATACAGGGCAGTCCCACCTGCAGCCCGAGGGCCACCTGCAGCTCAGGATGGCTATGAAGGCGGCTCAACACAAAATTGTAAATTTACTTAAAACATTATGAAATCTTTTTGTGATTACGTGTTGCAATGTATTTAATGTGAGGCCCAAGACAACTCTTCTTCCAGTGTGGCCCAGAGATGCCAAAATGTTGGACTCCCCTGATTCTGCATCAGTCATTCCGTAGGTCCCAACCAACACACATAACTGTTTTTGGTTTTTTGGGGAAAGATATGCGTTTATATTTTTAATTAGGTCTCTCAGAACAATTTTTTATTCTTCCACCCCCTTGATAGTAAGATCATAATTTCTCCTTCTTTCGTCTTCAACATATAAAGGTTAGAATTTAAATGACGACTTCCCTAATTTGAAGCTGTGCTGGAAGTGGAAGGAAACGAGGGACAAGGGGCTGGTAAGGGCTGCACTGAAGACTGAGGACCTGGGAGAGGGGAGGAGAGTCAAGAAGAGGAGAGCTAGGATTTATCTGTCATCTCCATGCCTCGGGCATTTCTTCCCTTTGAATAGGCTTATCCAGCAAGTGTTCAATGAACATTAATGTTTCTCCAACACTATTCTGGACATTGTAGAAGGATCAGAAGGAGAAAAGGGAGAGGAAACTAAGTGAAACATAGCTCCTTCCCTTTAAGCACTGGCGTTAGCTCTTTGTCTGATGAGGAAGTGAGAAATAGGGTTTATGTTGTTCCCTTTTGGGGAGGCAGGAGCCACAGGGACATTTATGCCACGTCCCGCAGGAACTTGACCAGTCTTCTCTGGAGAGGTCACTGAACGGTTTGCAAAGCAAGCGGCATTTTTGCAGGAGCCATTACGTGCAAATGTGGAGGAAGCACGTTTCAGGCAGAGAAACACATGTGAAGTGAAAGAGCGTGTCCTGTGAGAAAGCTGGTGTGGCTGGAATGGAGGGTAAATGGGGGAGTGGCAGGAGAGGTGGAGGATGAAGCTGGTAAGTAGCTTGGGGCTTGATGGCATGCTAAAGAATTTGGGTTTCCCATCTGCAGGTAGGGAAAAGTCTTACCCTGTGAAATGAACAATGGAGTAGTACAACAGGTCCTCAAATAATGTGTTTTGTTCAACGTTTTGTTTTAATGTTGATGAGAAAGAAAAAAAAATTAGTTTCCAGCCGGGGCCACCAGGTGTGGAGTTTGCACATTTTCCCCTTGTCTCTGCGGGTTTTCTCCGAGACTCCAGTTTCTTCCCACAGCCCACAGCCGAGCACATGAAGTGAACGGGCCCAGTCTGAGTGTGGCTGTGAGTGTGAGTGCACCCTGGGATGGAAGGGCGTCAGGCCAGCATGGGCTCCCACCCGTGCCCTCCACCGCTGGGAGAGGCTCCAGCCACCTGCAACCCTGGACTGTAATACACGGATTGGAAAAGAATGGCCTTATTGGTTTTCATTAATCTTTCTTAAGTGTATGTGTAGCTCACATTCATTTCAGTGTTTAATATTAGAAGTGCTTTGTGTCCGTACTTAGAAATTTGGTGATGTTTCTGTGACCAGAAATATGCTGTTTGTAACCTAACTCTTGTTTACATCAATTAGCCTATGGTAAAATTGGCTTCGTTATGTGTCATTTTACCTAAAGTCGCAGTTTCCAAGAACCCACTGATGACACTAAGTGAAGACTTACTGTAACTCCTCCCTCCATTTCTTCACTAAGATTTAGTGAAGTTGCTATGTGCCAGACACTGGGTATAAAGGTCTTCGACAAAGTCTTCCTCCGAACACTCTGCGGTGGTGGAGCGGTGATCAGATTCTCATTTGAGAAACATCCTCTGGGCAGAGATTGTAGGCTGGAGACAGGGCACCGGTTAGGCGGCTGTTGTAACAGTCTCGCTGACCACAGTGAGGGGCCCAGTGGTGGAGGTGGGTGCAGTGAGAACGGAGAGGAGTGAGCAGCTGTGGGAAATGAAGGTGGCAGAAGGAATGGCGTTTGGTGAATGATTGTAAACCAAGTAGGGAGGGAGAGGAAAACCCAACTCGTAAGGATGCCATTTGTCGGGATGGGGAACTAGAGAGAAGCAAGGCCTTTTCCCAGGCCAGGAATCCGAGTCTCTGCTTCCCTTTCTAAGACGTACTCCACCTGTTCCTTTATTGTCAGTCTCACCACTTCCGCTCTTTTTTTCTTTTTGTAACAAGGAAGAAACTGTGTAACATTGTTAAGGAAATCTGATTCAGGCTGTGAAGATGAAAGAAAGGCGGGATATCTTTTTGTTTAGAAAGCATTAGCAAGACAAGGCACATGAAGCAAAATGGAAAACTAATACAGTTGTTTTAGTGATTCAGGATGAAAAGGAAATTCATGCTTTGACTTAAATTATTGGGGTGATGCTTTGTGTTGCTAGTGACCCAAGAATGAGTGTTACAAGTATGCATTTTGTAAAAAATTTATCATCAACCAGGGCATCGGAAAGTATGTTTTCTGTGCTACAAAGCTGCTAAATTGGGCAGGGACAACGGGGGAGGCACTGAATAGTCAATGAAATTGGAGAGAATTTACATCATCCATGTCACACAAAGCCAGCAAAAGGCTGTTTGTAGAGTGTTAGCTGCTATTACACTGGTTTGATATTAACATTCTAGTGAATAATTAAAATATTCCTGTTTATTTTTTAATAAAAAGAAAAAGCATATAAATTACTTCAGAGTTTATGATGTTACCTACATTTGCATCCACCGAGGTTGAGGCGTCTAGCTGGGATTGCAGCTTGGAGAACTCAGACGAGTAAAAAGCACATTTGCTTCTCCCGGCCCAGCGTTCTCACCTTACAGTATTCATTAGTATAATGCCTTTCAAAAATATAAAATAAAAATCTTTGAAACTACTTGGAGGCATTTTCATCCGAGATGGTGTTTTCTAAGTTGAGTGCTTATTAAATAGACTTTTCTGCTGAAATTATTTTTGAAGTACATTTCTCATCTTCATCTCCTGTCGGTCAGCACACACGCAGGCATAGCTGCTACTGTGTGTCCTGCTCCGCTTTTTAACACCCGTGCTCCTGGGAGCTGCTCAGGCATTCCCGTGTCACTGAGCATACTTTTCCGTTGAACCCACCCCTTTCCACTAACTGTTTTCTTTGGTTGCTCCTCCAGCAGGCTGGAAAAGTTCAGGGTTTTTCATTTAAGACAGTTGACTTGGAGGAACAGCGACTCACACAGAGCCGGGAAAGAGATTCCTGCTCTGAAACAGAGAGAAGACGCTTGTGAAGCCACAGTCTCATAATCTTATGGGATGTTGTATTTGATGTTCTTCCAGGTGTGCAGTGTTGGAGTATTTCTGGGCACATGTGGGATTACTGACTCCACCAGTTTCCAGAGGATCTGCCTGAATTTATGTGTTTTACATGGTGGGAACAGTGTTAGTAAAGTAGATGGTGTTAGAGGAGGAATTTTCTGAGGACACCGAGGCCATGAGTTGGGGGAACGTGAAGACCGGGTGCTCTGTCTGCTGCTCTGCAGAGTCGGAAATGGGTACACGTTGGATACAGAGTCAGAAATGGCTGCTGGCACACTGGCGAAGGAGGCATTTGGCTAGAACGCTTTTCAAGGTGTTTCAAGCTCTGGGAGCTTGAAAACGAAATCCCAGTGTGGGTTCTCAGTCAAACGGTGCCTTTTCTCAGTGCCCCGAACAGGGTCACTCAAATAAAAGTAGGATCGTGGTTGCCAGATACTGTGTTAAAAACTGCAAATATTTGCTAGCGAAGTTAGTGATATAGGACCCAGTGTATATCACCTTGACTTTAATGGGGCTCGAACACATGACCAGGAACTAGCCAGAGCATCGGCAGAGAACTTACTTGGGAATGCCCCTGCTCCTCAGAGCTGCCCTGTGGGAGTTCCCTCTTTCTCTTCTTCTCTTTTTCCTTAGCTAGTCGCTGCCCATTGCTGTCTTCTTATCCTCTCCTGAAATACCACCTTGTCCTGGGCAGGGAAGCAGTCCCATTCCTGTCTTTTCTTCTTCTGCAGCTGTTTCTTGGCTGCACCCTCCTTCCTCAGCTCATCTCCCCATCAGTCCCCTACCCAGCCCTGGTTCTGTGCAGCAGTACCCTGGAGGGTTGAGTTTGAATTTGTTCTGAAATGTGGTCCTGAAATGTAAGTGACTTAACCTGAGCTGCTTAAGACTCACCTCTTAATACTTATGTGTGTGATGTCTTTCTTATTTTTTGAAATCAATTTTTATATTGTTTCCTAGAATTGATGTAACGGTACCCAAAACTGAGTGATTCAAATAATAGAAATTTAATGTCTTGCAGTTCTGGAGACCAGAAGCCTGAGGTCATGGTGTTGGCAGGGTTGGCTCCTTCTGAGGGCAGAGAGGGAGAGTCTGTTCCATGTCTCTCCTCTAGCTTCTGGACGTGTGCCGGCTGTTAGAAGCATCAGTCCGAATTCTGCCTTCAAGTTCACATGGAATTCTCCCTGTGTGTGTCTTCACTTGGCATTGTTTTGGTAAAGACACTAATCATTCTGGATTAGGGGGTCCACCCTACTGCAGTTACTAATTACCTCTGCAGTGACCCTATTGCCAATTAAAGTCATATTCCAACATGCTGGCGGTTAGGACTTCGACATATGCAGTTTGGGGAGGACACAATTCTCCTCATAAGAAATGAGTTCTAAATAATGAAAGCAAAGCTAGAGTTTAGGGAGGACCTTCTTTGCTCATTTTGCTCATGGGTCGAGTGCTTGTTTTCGGTAGAAAAGAAACAGCAAGATTGTATTTCTCTACTATGGTGAGCTGCATGTCAGCTAAAGCGCGCAATAAGTGGCAGTGGAGAGGATGTAGATTCTAGGGCTGATGGAAGAAAGCAAGTGAGTGTGTGGTTCGTGGTGGAGTGCCAGGAGGTAAGAGTGACTAGGACGTGACTCATGAATGAGAAATATTTCTAGTGATTTGTGCCTAAGAAGCTTTCAGCTCCCATAACTCCTCACCACCCACTCCCCCCAAGGACTGGATACCCACCCCTCCTCGCCTTGTCATCTTGAAATTCCTTGTCCAAATGCAAGCTCCATGGATAGTTTAAAGCTCAGAGTGACCCCATCCCCAACCTGGCAGATGATACAGGTGATAGAGGTGAGGTAGGTCTTAGGTTTAGGGAAGGTAAAACATGCTTACCTGGGCTGACTTGAGACTTACTATCAGGTGAGATATTGTTTATCTCTAAAGGAACATTTTAATTTCCGATCAGCTATGAATTTACAAACTTTGGGAATGCATTCCATTTCCAGGTTGGAGAATTGTGTATTAAATGGCTCGATTTAATAATTAAAGGTAGAAAATGTAACTGGTTTGCCTGTGTAGTCAATTAGCTGTTTAATATAGGCAGATCATTAAATATGAATCTAAGTATTCAAAATACATAAGTAGATAGAGAGAAAAAATTAAAAGCACACATAATCCCCCCGGAGACCTTACATACAGCAAAGGAGCCACCATAGAAAACAAAGTAAAACTGAATAAAAAAGACCAACTGCTATCTAACAACCTTGTTCCCTCATCAAATTTTGTTTTTCCTTTGATTTATGAATCCAGTCATCTCATAGTTGTAATAAAAGATTAACTTTAAATGCAACTATTCTCAATTTTTTGTTAATGCACCGAAAAGAAAAATGAAGCTAATGTGGAAAGGGAAGTAGTATTTTCTGACATAAGAAAAAAAAAAGCCGTGTTCTTAAATTTTTCTTAGTAATCTCTTTAGTATATTAAATCGTATGCTCTCTTCTCAGAAAAGACAAGACAGCATTCGCGAATGAGTCCTTCACACAACGGCAATAGTGACTTAATGGGGCCTGGTTCTTTGTCCCATTCTTTTTTCAAAAATTAATGTGGATTATGTTTATTAATTTTTTTGAGAATTAAAGAAAATCTTATAGATTAAGATAGAAATACCTTGGGAGTTTTCAAAATCAAGGTTAAGAAACATTGATTTATAAATTACAAAGATCATCTGTATATGGGTGTTTCTTAGTGCAAGGGGTTGGAAATCTTTTGATAATTTAATAGGATTTTTTAACCTGTTTTAAAAATTAGAACCTATGAATAACTTGATAAAAAAGAAACAGCAACTGAGGATTTGGTTTCACACCCTATGGAGTTCAAATTAAATTTTGCTAAAAAAAAACTTTAAAAGTTTTTAAAGTTTAAAAGGTTGTGTTCTTTCTTTTCATGCAGTCTACTTCAAAATGCATTTTCATTGGCTAGCCAATATAATAAATTTGACAACACTTGCCTTTGGATGATTTGGAATATTAGTAAAATAGTATCTGAACTGAAAAGGTAAAGACCAGCTTGCCTGCAACCAAATGAATAAAGAAAGGTTATGTGTTTTGGGGCAATTTTCAGCTAAAACAATGATATCCAAACTGTGTTCTGTGATACAGTATTTCAGAGAAAACTTCTCTGTCACATGGTCCCACAACTTTCGGAGAAAGTTTTATATGTGTACTGTGCACCATATGGCCCCAGCCACTCACAGTGCGCAGGCACTTAGAAAAGACCCTGCAAGTTAACAGAAAGGAGAACTTACTTTATATATGGCAGCGTTTTCTCATGTATCATTATTAATGTTGAGCCACAGAACAGAGGACGTGGATATTACTAGGTTCTGCCAGGTCCTGTAGACACAGAAGATGATGCGCTGTGCGAGTGTAAATGTTTAAGTAGACAAGATTACAACGAACACGTAACTGTCGGAGCGTAAGCATGCTGGTGTGGGTGGTCCAGTTTTAGAAAACCACCCTTGCGGGCTGCGCTCTCTGGACACCGCCCCTCCCTGGTGTTCCTGTGGCTGATGCCTGAAATTCCACTGTTAGGTCCTCAGTCTTTAGTTCAAGCCTGTTAAAATTTAAATCCATTTAAAAAAAGCAACAGGTTCTGGGACTTTGTAACATTATTTGTGCAAAACTCGTTGAAAGACGAAGAGCATCAGATGTGGACTTTGTGGAAATATTGGATGAGAACATACCCACTGAGTTGAAACCATAAGGTTAGAATCCCTTCCTCACCCTGTACTCCCCATTCCCCTGCCTGGCACCGTGAAAAGAAGTCAGGACATTCATTCAACCAAAATCAGAAACGCTTCAAGAAGAGGGAAAGTTTCTCTTCAGGCTGAAAACAGCGTTGCCAATCAAGACATTTTGTATTAATGCTCTGACTAAATACATAGCTTAGAAAAGGAGAGCAGAAGAAATTTAATATAAATTTGCTCAGTTCAACTGACTGAAACTAGGACTAAAGTCAGAAGAACAAAACCCATACTTTATATTAGTGACAGGTATATAATTTACTCTTCTTCCATACACCTCTCCTCTGACTCCTCCCTGCTGAAGAAGGAAACCCAGCCCTTCTCTGCCTCACGGCTACCTGCTGTGGGCTGCAGATCTGTCGTTGTACCGGGTTGCGTCTCTCGACTGTCCCTCTCCTTCCGGCACCTGTATTCACCATTTAGCACACACACCAGGCGCTCTCTCAGAATGGAGCCGATTCTCATCAGGAAAGTTTGTTAATCGTTGCCAAGCACACAGCCTAGGACACAGTGGTCATTCACAGATACTTGGGGTAGGACAGGCGAAGCTGAAGAAAGGTTCCTTGGGCTGGGAATCATAAGCCTGTGCTGCCATCAAGGACTATGGAAAACAGCCTGGCGATTCCTCAAAAAACTAAAAATAGAGTTACCGTATGACCCAACAACCCCTCTTCTGGGTTTCTACACCAAAAAAACTCAAAAACATTTATTCACAAGATATATGCACCCCCATGTTCATTGCAGCACTATTCATGGTGGCCAAGACACGGAGACGCCAGGGCGTCCTTCAGTAGAGCACAGGATGGAGATGACGTGGTGCATGTGTGCAGTGGGATACTGCTCGGTCCCGGGAAGAGAGGAAACTCTGCTGTTTGTGACAACGTGGATAGACCTTGAGAGAATTATGCTAAGTGAAATAAGTCACTAAAAAAGCTAAGAACCATATGATTTCACTCATAGGTGGGATGTAAAGCCAAAACTCTAGAGACACAGACAGACAACAGAATGGTGGTCACCAGGGGGGGCGGTGTCGGGGATGAAAGGGTAAAGGGGGCCAAATGTATGGTGACAAAAGATGGTGTGACTGTGGGTTGCGGGCACAGTGCAGTACACAGATCATGTGTCGTAGTAATGTGCACCTGAAACCTATATGACCCTATTCACCAAGGTCACTGCAATAAATTTCATTTAAAGAAAAGATTCCTTCTTGGATATGCTGAAAACAGGTCTACACCCCATGTTACTCCCAAACTTTCTCAGCAAGATGGCTTCAGTTGGAGCCTGAAGTGTCAGATAACTGCTTAATTTTTTAAATATTTGTCAGGTTATGTATAAAGCTCTCAGAACAGTAGCCAGTACACACTAAGTGCTATATAAGTGTTTATGAAAGAGATTAATTAAATAAAATCCCATTTATTTGTACAAGTAGACAGCTGTGGGATCATTGAGTTTAGTTGTGTTCTGTACAGACATTCTGCTTTATTAAAGCTTACCTGATACTGAATTTATTTAGACTTTGTGTATGTTAAGTTCACCGTGACCACTGCGCTAGCTATGTATGGTCGCTATAACATTGTCGAGTGAGGTAGCCATGGCCCTCAAGGAGTGTAGTTCACTGGGATGGGCAGACACATGGAAACAGGTTTCAGCTAATGCAGGCTCAGTCTATTCTCCACTTAGCTTTTTAGGACTCGGACCTGAGTTACTTCCTCCAGTTTTTTCACTATTGCTAGAACTCCTTATATTCTCTGTCTGTTGATGAAACAGTTCCTTTCGCTGTCTTCAGTAACGTGGTCAGACAGATCAGTGTATAGATGCTTCCTTCAGTAGCCTCTCAGATGGTTGCTCCTCCAGCAGCCATCTCTGTTTTTCTGAGGCTTTTCATTTTTTGCTTTTCCTAATAATACCTGCAGCTTACTAGGATCCTCTTTCACCTGCTGCTTTTTCTTCCACATTTTATTCAGGTGGACTCTGACACCTTCTGACTTACCAATGTAGGTGAGTGGGGGGGGGGTTTGGGGGCCTGGATAAGCATAGTTGGTGGTATCCAGGGGTCTCAGATAGGCAGAGCAGAGGGAGTGTGGTGAGGGAGATGCTTCGTGTCCATGGTCGCAGAGAGTGATGCCCAAGGGAAATTAATAGAGGTAGCGCACCTTTGGATTTCTAGCTCAACAGAGCAAAAGCAGACAGTCCAGGGACCTCATCAATTAGGATTGAGTGTGGTTACAAATGGCACTGAATTTAACACTGATTTAAATACATAAGGAATTATTTTTCTCATAAAAAATTTTTGGATGGCCCTGGCTGGTGTGGCTCAGTAGTTGAGTGCTGGCTGGCGAACCAAAGTGTCACCGGTTCAATTCCCAGTCTAGAACACATGCCTGAGTTGTGGGCCAGGTCCCCAGAAGGGGGTGCCTTAGAGGCAACCACACATTGATGTTTCTCTCCCCCTCTTTGTCCCTCCCTTCCCCTCTCTAAAAAATAAATACAATATATTTTTTAAAAAGTTTGGAGGTATAGTCCGTCACTGCTATTAGTTCATAATCAATGTCAGGTTTGGTGCCTGGTACTCTCTTTTCATTTTCCTAATGGCCGAAAGATGGCTGCCACAGCTTCAGTCGTCGTGTTTACATTCAAAAGGAAAAAAGCAGTGTCTCTGCTGCTTCATATGGAACGGTTGAACCGGGTCAGGTAGGATTTTGTCAGGGATAGAGTGGATGGAGAATGCAAATTTGATTAGGTAAAGGGTATTTCTGCATAATAATAACTATCATTACTAAATCAGAAGTATAGTAATTAAAAGTCTGGACTTTGAGTTAGAAAAAACTGTTAAATTCCATTCGTGATTCTTATAAATTGTTGTCATAGATGAGTTCCTTAATATCTGTAACCCCTAGTTTCTCCGTCTGTAAATGGAGAAAATAAGAGTACCTGTCTTTTAAGTTATTGTGGAGATTGAATGAGAGGAGATACATAAAGTGTTTATCTGGAGCCCAGCACCTAGTGAGTTCTCAAAACGGATGTGTATTCTACTGCTGTTAATGTTGTTATTGCTTTTATTATTATCATTGTCGTCATCAGAATTCATTAGAGCACAAGATACTTTAGGGTGAATAGCAGAAGGCACCAATGAAATATTAGACTGAATTCAGATCCTGGAGAGTAGAAATTCTAAAATTTTATTCTCTAAGCATTTGACTGTTTTAAGATGCCATGAACAAACCTGTCTTATTTGTCCATTCCATATTTCAACACTTCTTAGCCTTTCATATTTCAAAATTTCTCTGCTCTTTAGTTTTCATGTATTAAATATAAAACTGGGCCAAGTCAACCCGGTAAACCTTCCTCAAGAGTAAATGTATGGTATTTGTGTCAGAAGCAGAGTAAGTGGATGTCCAGTGTCAGTTGACACTGTTAACTGTCTTTAACTTCATTTTCTAAGTGCCCTTTTACCTTACAGGATATCACTGTAAATTCCATTTCCCATTTTTGATTATAAACTTAACAGCTGAAATATTTTCTTCACTTAGGTCTTACATTTTTAAGTTTACCCGTGTATTCACTTTGGATTTTGACATTCAGTAACTCCCCTGAAATCCTTGGGAGAAATTACATCTATGATATAACATGTGAGGGGGAGGAAATAAATGCCACACTCAAAGCAATTATACAGATAGTATTAAAAACATTAAATATGCATAAACATTTAAATGTGGGTTTGAAAGGAAGGTAGGTTAATATCTAACTATACATAGTAAGAAACTATTTATATTCTGTTTTCTGATGAGGGAAATCTAAAAATGAATGGCCTTAACTCAAACCTATTAGTTTTGTAATAGGAAGTTCTGTGAGAGGCAGATAAAACCTCTGTAATAAGTGTGTCGTGTAAACTATTTGTCTGAAATATACATCATTACCATATGGTTATATGTAATTTCTATTTAAGACTGTTGAAAAAGGAACCCATAGCCCATCTGTTATGACGGAACTACAGGAGATGAGTGTGTATACACACACACGCACACACACATTCAGTGCCTTGAAAAAAAATATGTGACATCCAAGGAGATTCCAGATAATTTTTAGTGAATGTGCAGAATGGATCCAGCTTGCAGGCACGTTGTATTCATTCATAACTTTTCGAGAGTCTAGGTCGGGACCATTCTTCCTGCCCAGTTCACAAACGTCTTTTTCTCCTTGCCTCATGTGTTTTCAGGAATTTGTGAATGAGTCTCATATCTTGATGGTGCCCAGGACTTGGCAAAAGTTTGAGGCAACCCTTTCTGATCAGATAGACCCTTACCCTAGAGGAGATTTGCGGGGCCTCCTTTGCCAGCACATCCCTCTTTTGTTGAGGAGTCAAGGTCTCTGGTGGTGGCTGAGTGAAAAGGAATAGAGATTAAAATGAAGGTGTGACTAGTTGAAAAATAGAGACAGGATTTTAACCTGGAAATTGTTTGTGAACAGTCTGAGAGGCAGCATTGTCTCTGTAAGTGGTCTGTAAGTGGTAGCTGCAATAACCCACATGGCCCAACCGAGAGCTCCACACGCTGAAGAGTCCCCATTCAGAGCCTTTCCCAGGTTCACCCATCTGTACATCTGCTAATGGAGAGCATGTGAGTCTCCAGGTACAATGAAACAGTCACCGAGATAAAACTGCCCACAGAGAAATTAGCACAATTTTTTTTTCCATGAAAGACAGGTCACTGTAAAAAGTAACTCTGCAGACATCATCAGTTGTTGAGAAAAAGATTTATAATGACATTGAGGTATGATAATCTCAAATATGTTCTGCATTGTTTTTAAAAGCTTTGTGTTTAAAATTCATAGCACTTTCTAATCCTGATAAAGTAGCCTAATTTTCTAGCTTGCTTTGTTCAGTAAAATATATTTCTAAATCCATTTTAAACAGCTATTTCTTCAATTTGAGTAATTTTCTCTCGAGTTAATAGATTCCACACAAGCATACCTGACTTTTAATGCTAACATACACTATATATTCCAAACTTGCTTGTCACAATGGGAAGCACAATCAGAATGAAATTCAGTTGTTTAAAGCCTATCTAGCTTGTTATTTTGTTAAAATGCTTCTTCATTTTACTCTTCTTTGCCAAAATATAGTGATACCAAATCACATTTTACCTCATATTGAGGTTCCATCTCCGTCTTTTCTCCCAGCAAATGAGAAGGAAAAAAGAATGTGTTAGATATGGTTGTGTCATTTTAAGATAAGGTGACTTTAAAAAACTACCATATCAATAGAGGACATTTGCTTAACATAATAAATCCCTCCACCAGTAAGTTCAGCTGCACAGGCTGGCCAAAAAAGGAAAGCATTTTGATTTTGAGGCATTTGGCGTCAGTGATTTGATTTACAGATTGATATTTTCATTTTGTATTGAGTCTAAAACACGTTGCTATTTTATTCCAGCCATTATATCTATACAATAACAATGCCCGTGGGGCATTTCTGGCATTTTCTTTTGATCACCAGGTATTAGCCTAATGTCATGAATCTCATTTTTTTTTCCTTTTCAGCAGTGCCACCGTCTCTCTGAAAAACAGAGGGTAATGTGATCAGGACAGATAAAGATTTTTTTCTTTAGGTAGCCAGACGGAGAGAAAACAACCTCTATAACTAAGTCATTGTTGCCGTTAACAGTGCGGAGGCCCATTAAGAAAGGTCTTGTCTTGTGCACTGGTGTGCCCCCAGTGTGTACAATAGTACTAGCACATAGTAGGTGCTCAGTGAATATTAGCTGAATGAGTGTTGAAGGATTGGGAAACAGTGGTTGGCACAAAGCTCTGAGCACAAGTCATATGTAGTTGGTAAGTGTGGTTTGGAGTAATTTCTCTGTGTTTGAAACCTGAAAGCAAGACCAATTCCAGACAGGATTAAGGGGCCAGCCAGCTGGCCAGCTTCCCAGGGTGCTAATCCATAAGAGGCATTGAAACCACTGAAAGTGTTCAAAACAAGAGAAAAATGTATTTACTAGGATGCCTCCACTGGATGGGATTGGGATTGGGATTGGGCATAAGAAGCAGGGCCCTGTTTGTATGATCTCCAGGTAGATATTCGCTGCATTCTAAGGAGGGTGAGTCCAGGTGGTTCCAGAGCTTTCGTGTGGTCAGTGAGGTCTTCAGATGCAGGGACAGGGTTGTTTGGATGAGAGAGAATAGTTAAGCGCTGTCACCAGGGAACTTCTTATTCTGCCTCAGGGCAGATTTAAGCCTTTTTTTTCTAAGTAAATTAAAACCAACACTTAAAGGATATTAGTTTAAAAGGACATCGAATTGTAGCTTAGGCAGGGTGAATACAGATTTCAGTGTCTCGGTGAAGCCCTAGACCATTCCTGCCTAATAAAGATATGTAATTTAAAAAATTTCCGTAGCCACATTAGTAAAGTGAAAAGAAACAGGTGAATGTAATTATAATAAATTTTATTTAGCCCAATAAATCCACAATATATCATTTCAGTGTTTAATCCATATAAAATTATTAGTGGGATATTTTACATTCTATTTTTTGTACTACGTGTTTGAACCCCTGCGTGTGTTTTATGCTCACAGCACATCCCAGTTTAGACTAACCACTGTTCAAGTGCGCGGCAGCCACACGTGTGAGTGCCTGCCGTGCTGCACAGTGTAGGCTTCGCCTGTGCACAAGGCAGGGTCAGGGACTCCCAGCTGGCGTCCCTGAGCTGGTCCTACAAGGCCCTTTAATCAAAATGTCTTCAGAAATTTTGTCTTTGGACAATTACGAAATTCTCAATGTTGATACCACTCTTTAAAAATATTTTTAAGGAAGACCCTGGCTGGTGTGGCTCAGTGGATTGAGTGTTGGCTTGTGAACCAAAGGGTCACTGGTTCGATTCCCAGTCAGGGCACATGCCTGGGTTGCAGGCCAGGTCCCCCGTTATTGGGGGCGCGTGATAGGCAAACACACATTGATGTTTCTCTCTCTCTCTCCCTCCCTCCCCCTCTCTAAAAATTAAATACAATCTTAAAAAATGTTTTTAAGGATGTATAACAATAAATATGTTGAAGTATTTTTCTTCAAAAGTAATGCTTTAAATAGTTTAATGCTTGATTATGAATGCTGTTCATTTGGTTAACCTTATCTACAGAGAAACACATTATTAATAAAAAATCATGTCTCTTTAGACCAATGATGGCTAAATGCTATAATTATGAATGACAATTAGAGAGGAGGCCTGGATTACAGTACCATAATTGGGAAAACACTCACAGAGAAACTTAGGATTAGCCTTTAGACATGAGTTTAGGAAAAGCGGTGAAGGTACAGATGATTATATATACTTGATTTGTCAACTAACTGATAATTCGACTTAGAGTTAGTTTAGTTCTTATCGCCTTTCTCCTTCATGAGCACACTCCCTGTTTTTACTTGAGATATACTCAAGTTTTAAATTGAGATATACTTACCATGAGTTAAAACTCACCCTTAAAACTACCGTTCAGGGGGTTTTAGTATATTTACAATGTTGTGCAACCATCCCCATGACCTAATTTCAGAACCTTTGTTTTAATTACAGATCTGTCTTCTAGGGCTCCCTTACACGCAACTCCCTTTCCTGGGTAACCTTCCTCGAAAGGAGGAGGGAGGGGAGAGGCGAGGACTAAGAAGTGCAGCATGACATTTTGGGAACCTGTTTCTGAACTGTTAACTCTGTGGAGGGATTTGCAAACAGTCTCAGGAGCACTAACACATTATAAAAATTAGAGGTTGGTTTAGGAGACATTCTGTTGTTTCCCATTTTGACTCTTGGTCCAAAATGCTGACAATATGGCCTTGTGGATATTTGGGTTAAATAACCCTTTTCTTTTTCTAAATTTGTAAAAAATAAACAAAAAACATTTAGAGTTGGTTGAAAGATTAAACAATTTAGGCTGGTGTGGCTTAGTGCTTTGAATGCTGGCCTGCAAACCAAAGGGTCGCTGGTTTGATTCCAAGGGTCAGGGCACATGCCTGGGTTGCAGGCCAGGTTCCCAGTTGGGGGTGTGCCAGAGGCAACCAATAGATGTTTCTCTCGTGTCGATGTTTCTTGCCCTCTCTTTTTTCCTTTCTTCTCCTCTCTCTCAAAATAAATAAATAAAATCTTAAAAAAAGAAATATTAAACAACTTAAATCCTCTCTAAAATAGATATTTTCATTGATTGATAACTATTTCTGGCTTTATTACAACTCTGAAGCTCATTTCAAATAAGCTAAATTTTAGAAGTGAAGGGGACTTCCGGCTTATTAGACATAATTCAAGGACTCTTGTTTGTGTCAAGTGATTCTGCCACATAATCTTTGTATGGTTAACATAATTGTTTTAAAAATTCTGCTGGGGACATTACTGTCAATTACCAAGTATTATATAGTCCCCACCTTGTATTCCATTTGGATCATAGTGTTTTGCATTACTTCAAAAGGCCACATTTTTTATTTTATTGAGGCGAAGGCAACTACAAGGAATGTGGTTATCATGAGCCAGTCTTACCCTTGGGGTATTTGGGATCGTTTCTAACTCTAAGATTGTGATTGCTTTCTGATTGCCATTGAGCTTGAACATGCCTCGCTGCTTAATTCTGATGCACTGTTGCCTTTCTGATCCGATAGACTGGACCGACTGAGAAGTATTTCCAGAGCTCACTAGAGAGAGTGAGAGAAGGAATGTTTTTATTTTTCCTTTCCTTCTTACGTTTTTTCTACTCTCTTTTAGAAAACAGTTCCCCTCTTTTTCACAAGGTTAGTTATTATCTCTGGATCATGTAAGGATGTCTTTGTGGTATAATTGGTCTCCAGACTGAGTATTAGCACCATATTGACACCTCCACAGGGACCTTCTGCTTTCATCTTTCCTCTGGCCAGTTCTTCAACCACAACACTGCATCCTTATCACTCCCCAAATTATTTTCAGGCCTCTGTTGAATGAAATAATATAATATCAAAGACTGTGCTTAAATTGGGGCTTCATATTTTTGTACATTATATTCATTTAAAAAAAAAGGTGTCCCATTGCAGATTGCAAGTATAAATTAGTATCAGAATTACCATAAAAAACTCCCTTGCTAACTTGAATCAGTAATTTTTTAGAACATGATAGAAAACATGGTGCTAATGAGTGATGTGTCCAGAAGCTCTTATTATTGGGTTGGTATGAATTCCACTTAATGACAAGCTTTCTCAAGCAGCAGTTGATTTTAATCCTATTTTTCATTAGTGAAGTATAAAATGTTAATAATACCTTCCATTGTGCTGTTCTTTCGTAGCATAGCAGTGTGTATCTTCCATGTTCACCAAGACTGTCTTTAAGATCCTACTAGTAACTTCCTCTCTCATAAATAAGAGTTGTTCAGGAAATAAAAATGGATGTTTTCCCATTGTTAGCTATATGTTTTTCTAATAATCACATCTGAAGCTTATTATACAGCCATAGCCTTAAGATACTATTTTTTTAAAATGTACTACTTTGGTCTTAATACTAGTTTTTAATCTCTTCTTGTTTCTGTGAAGTCTGAATGAGATTTTCAAAATTGAATAATAATTTGATCCGTTAATCTTTTGAAGCTAGTAATTTTATTTTCCTCTCTTTGCAGTCTCTGAGGTTCGCAAATGAATAGAGCTTCATTACTGCAGTCTGCATTTAATAACCATTATCCATTATCTTGTAATTAAGACTCCCTGTAACGAATCATGAGGACAATGCAAAAATACATAGTACATTTCTTTAATGAACTGGAAAATGTTCATCTTGTTCTATTTAGTAATGAGTTGCTGAATAGTCATTAAATCCACTGGAGAATAGAGCTAGATGGATTTTGAAGACTGTCTTGAGTTTGTGGTTAATCTATTAGAATTAAAATTTCATCTTCTATTTTTATCAACAGCTGATTAGAAGTCATTCTGTTTGACCAAATTGATTAGAAGACCATATACAAGGGCAGCTGTTGTTTAATGAAAGTTTTTAATGAAACTGTACCATGGAGACTTGTAATTATGGGCCTTAGAAAAGCTTTGAGTTGCTTTAGACCACAAAAAAAGTATTGTGCTAGAGATTTCAAGTTAGGAAAGTAAAAAAAAATACAGTTTAATATAATACTATAAGTTTATTATTAATTTTAATTTCAACTAATTACAGTCGAATACTATTCTGTTTAATGTGTTACTTTTGACTTTCCAGATCTTTCATCTCCTAAGTTAGTCATTTCATTGAAATTGTGGGCACTGATGAAAGAACATTTACATGGATAGCTATTCTAATTGTGAGATATTTTCTCATAAGATTTTTTCCTCAAGCTGAGCAGAAGTGAGCTTTGCTAATGTTGGATTTACATAAGCTCTGAGGAGAGTGTATGGTGTTCTGTGGTATTGGATATTTGAAATCCAGCATTTATTTCTCCAAGGTAATTTTGTTTTAGCAGAGGGGCAAAGGAAGCAATATTAAAGTAAGAGTGTGTGCCCGCTTAGTCCTGCTGCAAAATCTATTGTTCTTTTGACAGTAGTGAAATACCAATGTACTTTCTAAAGTATTTTGTGTAATTAAAGCTTGGTCTTATTCCTGCGTTTCAAGAAATAGCTAGTGGTGCCTGCATGCGTGTGCTGCTACTTTACGCTGTTGTGGGTCTCTGACTCTCCATTGTCCTTCCTCCAGCTGTCTAGCAAGGCACCAAAGTTAGCATCTTAAACACTGATTTCAGTGATCAGAAATCATGCTTCCTACAGGCCTTTTACATCACGTGCTCAAAAACACACATGGACACCTGCCTCCCCCAGATACCACCATCACCCAACCCCATGCTTTGTGTCTCTCACAGAGTTTCCTTAGATGGATCCATTTATTTCCCTTTGGATGAATGTTATAATTTCTGTGCTTGTGTTTTTTCTAATGAGATTGTTCTTTTATCTGCCTTCCCATTCTTACATTTTATTTCTCCTTCAAGGTTTATATCAAATTCCACCTAAAGTGAATCACTCTGAATCTTTCCAATTCTAGTTGACTGCATTAGTTTGTTGGCATATGTCTAAAATACCTCAAATACCATATATAATTTGTATCTCCATCCATACCTGATTTCTAGATCATAAAGGTGGATCTTAATATTCAAGGACTTCTGGCTTCAGCTGCAACCTGTGAGCAACATGGGAAGAGTTTGGAAGTTGTCATTCTTGTCCCATAGAACATGAAAAAGCTGAATAAACAGAAAGTCAATGGATTTTCTAAGACATATTAAGAACTTAGGTAACAGGGCAAACTGTCATCTTGAAATCTGGAGAGACAAGCACATCCTGAGAGTTACAACTGAGATCTGCTTACCTGCTAGAGCCGTAAACTGGTAGGAACACTTAAATGGTAAATTTGACAGATAGTCGGAAGCTGAGTATGACCCCAGGACTTTTGTGGGTTTTACCTCCAGGAACGCCACATTCCCACAGTGAAGAGCCAAGAAAGATCCCTCCCCTCTTGGCTCTGGCAGAGGAAGGGGAAGATAATCTAATGAAGAATATTTAGGAAGCCCAAGGTAAGCAGGGAAGGAAAGGAACCAAGGATACTATAGGATTTGAAGACTCTGGTCCCTATAGATAAGCAAACCTTAAAAGACTAGGGCTAATACTCCTCTGAGTTTGTTTGGGGTAGCATAAAATCTTGTATTAATGTCCTGTTTATACTAGTATATTAGTTATATTCTGTTACCCAATACATCATGTCTGGCTTTCAACTAAAATTATGAGAGATGCTAAAGGCAAGAAAAAAAAGTCTATAGAGACAAAACAGGCATTAGAATCAGATTCAAATATAACAGAGATGTTGGAATTATCAGAAAGAAAAATTTAAAATAGCTATGACTGATATATTAGTGACTCCAATGGGAAAAATAGATAGTATGAGAAAATGATAGGTGATGTAAGCAGAGCAATGGAAACTCTAATAAATAATGAAAAGGAAATGCTGGAAATTGAAAACACTGGAACAGAAATGAAGAGTGCTTTATGAGCTCATCAGTAGATAGGATCGCGCCCATTAGTAGTCAGGCTTATCAGTAGATGGGGAAAGAAACAGTGACCATGGAGTTAGGTCACAGGAAACCTTCTGATGAAATATAAAGAGAAAAAAGAAAGGCTGAGAAAAGCAGAACAGAATATCCAGAAGTTGTGGGACAATTGCAGAAGGGGTGACATATATGTAATTGGAATATCAGTGGAAAAAAGAAAATGGAGCAGTCAACATATTTGAAGTAGTAATGACTGAGAATTTTCCAAAACTAATGACAGATGCCAAACCACAGATCCAGGAAGATCAGAGAGCACCTGGTAGGAAATATTTTAAAAATTACACCTATATATATCATATTCAAATTGAAGAAAACCAAGGGCAAATAGGAAATCTTGAATAAAAATAGAGAAAGAAAATACCTGTAGAAGAAAAAGGAAATGATTTGTAGTCTTCTCATTAGAGACTGTGTTAGCAGGTGAATAGAGTGAAATGCTTAAAAAGTTGAGAGAACCGCGCCCCCCCAACCTAGAAATCTATGTCCAGTGAGATTATTTTTAAAAGTGAAGGAGCTCAGACATACAGAAACTGAGGGAATTCATTGCCAGCAGATGTGCCCTGTAAGAAATGTTAAAAGAAAGGTTAGGGACTTTTGTTCAAGATGGAGGTATAGGTAGACATGCTTTGCCTCCTCACACACCAAAGAGAGAATTACAACTAAACCTCAAAACAAATAACACCCAGAACTGTCAGAAAATCGAACTGTATGGAAGTCTGCCCAGTCATTCAGACAGTTAGGAGGGGCGTAGATGTGGAGAGAGGCGTGGGGAGAGACGTGGTGTGGTGTGGAGAGGCAGCAGCAGAGGTGCAACTGGCAATCCTGCATTCACGTGAGGTGCATAAAAATTGGGAGAGATACTTTGGGAGTGAGTGATCCCAGCCCCAGACCAGGCCACACAGCCCAGGGCTCCTGTGCCAGGAAGATAAATCCCCATAACTTCTGGCTATAAAAACCAGTGGGGTGAGGGCAGTGGAGAAACTGCCAGAGATTTTGAAGAGATTTTGCTTAAAGGGCCAGCATGGTGTTAGAACGTATGCAAACCCACCTACTCTGGGATTCAGTACCAGGGTAGCAGCTGGAAGGGCGCTAGTCGCATACAGGGAGTTGGTGAAGTGATTGGAAATGGGACGAGTGCCAGGCAAACCTCTAGAAGCCAGGCAATGACAGTGTCCTCTCTCTGAACCCTCCCTTCAACAGAGCCACAAAGTGGTGAAATGGATTGCTCCAACCTGGTGATTACCTAAGGCTCCTGCCCACACAATTTACAGGTGCCTTTTATAGGGAGTCAAAGTGGCTCTACCTAATACACAAAAACAAACACAGGGAGGCTGCCAAATTGAGGAGACAAAGAAATATGGCCCAAATAAAAGAAAAAACAAAACCTCAGAAAAAGAACTAAATGAAATGGAGATAACCTATTAGATGCAGAATTCAAAACACTGGTGATCAGGATGCTCAGAGAACTCACTGAGTATGGCAACAATATAAAGGAAGAAATGAAGGTTACACTGAGTGAAATAAAGAAAACTACAGGGAACCAAGAGTGAAGAAGAGAAAGCCAGGATTCAAATCAACGATTTGGAACATAAGGAAGAAATAAGCATTCAACCAGAATAGTAGGAAGAAACAAGAATTTTTTAAAAAAGTGAGGATAGTGTAAGAAGACTCTGGGACATCTCCAAACAAATCAACATCTGAATCATAGGCGTGCCAGAAGTAGAAGAGGAAGAGCAAGAAATTGAAAACTTATTTGAAAAAATAATGAAACAGGAACTTTCCTTCATTGCCAGTGGGAATGCAGAATGGTACAACTACTTTGGGAGATAGTTTGGCACTTTTTTTAAAAAGTGAAACTTGGTCTTTCCATACAGTCTAGCAATTGTCCCTTAGGCAATTACCCAGCTGATTTTGTCCCCTACAAAAACCTGCATGTGAAAGTTGATTGCAGCTTAATTGATAATTGCCCCAAACTGGAAGCAACCAAATATTCTTTAATATGTGAATGGATCAACAAACAGTGGTATATCTATATATTGGAATATTATTCAGCAATAAAAAGAAATGAACTATGAAACCATGAAATGATATGAGTGAACTTAAATGCATATTGCCACGGGAAAGAAGCCCGTCTGAAAGGCTGTGTGATTCCAATTATAGGACATTCTGAGAAAGGCAAAACTGTTAATATAATAAAAAGATCAGTGGTCGCCTGTATGAGGGGGAGATGAAAATGTGAAACACAGGAAGTTTTTTAGAGTAGTGAAAATATTCTGCATGATACTGTAATGATGGATACGTGACCCTATACATTTGTTAAAACCACTAGAAGTTTTACAAAGAGTGAACCTTAACGTATGCACATGAAAAAAAACATTTAGAGTGTCAGGGGATTCCAAAATAGAATGCAGACTGTGACCAAAGAATCTGACTGTATTACAAATGTGTGGGAAAAAAAACCCATTGAAGGAGGTGGGAGAAAAATGCTGGCCTAAGTAACTTTGTAAATGAGTGTGGTTTATAAAGCTGAAGGCAAAGAAATGGCACATTAGCATTATCCTGGTGTTGATAAAGTTGTGTCTGTTGATGGTATGGTTAATAATTCTGATACCAATATACAGGATTACTGGGTGTGAACAATCAAATAAATGGATGGCAGGTGGTAGGTGCCCAGTTTCTCGCAGTTGGAGTGGGAGTTTACAGATAAGCAAGGGGATCCATCTGGTACTGGGTCAAGAATTGGATACATCAACACAGCTCGTGTTTAGTTTAATGTACATATAGATAGTTATGTATGGAGTTATTGATAGATACATGCATATAAATGGACTAGTATGCATGCATATATTTTCTTGCTGAGTCAGCTGAGAGGGCCTAAAAGCAAGATCCCTTCAGCAGCAGTGAGTACACCCAGCACCAACATCTTGGTTTCCAATACCAGTTCACCAAAAGCAGGCAGCACTCTCTGCAGAAATGGCGTATTCCAAGACTGGGGCAGAAAACACACAAGGTGGCCCTGGAGCATTTGTTAACAGAAAGTGCTGGAAAAACAAAAAGTCCACATGATGGGAGTATGCAAAGGAGTGCAGGCAGCAACTGAAAGAGCTCCCGGTGGCCAAAGCTAGGACCATTTGAGCAACAGAATAAAGCAATACTGGATTATAAAGCCAAGCAAAAAATAAATACCTTTTGAGTCTGTACTGAAATAAATAAATGACTGTAAGTGAATGAATGAATGAAGAAACAAATCTCCCATGCAAAAAGTTCCAAGTAATTTATGTAGTTATTCCCCCGAAGGAGGTGGATTGTGACTCCCTATTCCATATAAGGACTTCTTTCCAAAAGTTTCAGTATTGAAAGTAGGAAAAGGGGGACAATTTTACAGCGGAGAAACCTGGCAAATGCTACCTCCTCCGAGTGCCCCAGGTTAACATCACCCTGTAGTAAGTCACCTTACATACTATGATGTAGTGAAAATGGCACCACATTACCTCTATGGCCCCCCTCCCTAGAAACTCATAACCCCAGTGTAATCACGAGAAAAACATCAGACAAATCCCAAGTCAGGGGAATTTTACAAAACAGCCAACCAACCACTACTCCTCAAAACTACTAAGGTCATCAGAATAAGGAAAGTCTAAGAAACGATCACATCCAAAAAAAGCCTGTGGGGACATGACAGATGTGTGGTGGGATCCTGAGTGAGATTGGATTCTGAGTAAAACTAAGGAAATCTAAAGTATGGATTTTGGTTAAGAACAATATGTTGGTATCGGTTCATTAATTATAACAAATATGCCAAACTGAGTTGTTGATAATAGGGGAAAGTAGGTATAAGATACATGGAAAATCTCTGCACTGTCTTTCCACAATATTTCTGTAGATCTAAATTGGTTCTAAAATGAAAAGTTTACTTAAAAATAAATACATAAAATTATTTTTTTCTGAGCTGCCCGCCCAGCTTTGGTAGTGAGCCTAGAATGAAATTCCAAACTGTCTCCCTTTCCCTGTCAGTCAGTTCAAGGTGGAAAATAGTTTGCCTTTTCTTGGTAGCTGTGGCCAGCCATCCATCTGTTCACCCGTCTGTCCATTCACCATCTAAAATGTGTTCATTGAGCTGCTCATGTGTGTCTTGCTCTAGGGACATGAGTAAGAAAGATACAGCACCTGCCCTCAGATGTGCTTACAATACAGTCAGGAAAGGGAGACAGGCAGACAAATAATGTGTAGGCCACCGTCACTGCCACAGGGCTGCTCTTGCTCCCAGGGTAGGTGTTCTGCTCTTACCCGACCTCCAAACCCTTCCTTCTTGTGGTTAACGTTAGATGGTGTGCTTTTTAAGTGACCCTACCTTTTATTTAGGTCCCCAAATGTGGTCTCTTTCATATTAATAATCTTCTTTTCCAAGGTGCTTACAAGAATTCAGATGATGTCCAGCATTGTACCTAAAAGCCTCCTTGTGAATCCAGTGTCACATACTAGAAAACATGTCTTGGGCTCATCATGAATTATTTTGGGATGTTCCCCTCACCTTCTTACATCTATTTGGAGGTTTTGATCTATTATTTTGGTTGTCTTCTGATGTTGTATGAGCTAGGTTCCGTGGTCATTCATTCATTCATTCATTTATTAATGAAGTTAGCATTTGCATTTGCTGTTTCCCTGCTTGTGAAGTTCTTTTCATAGATTCCCTTTATTCACTCTGAATGTCTCTCATGAGATGCCTTTATGAAGACTATTTAAATACAGCTCCCTCTTCCCAAGTCCATCACTCTCTTATTTTATTTCACAGCACTTATCTCCACCTGGCTTTTGTTATATTTTATTTATTTATTTATTTATTTATTTATTTATTTATTTATTTATTTATTGCCTTTCTCTTCTAGAAATTCTTGCCAGTGCAGGAACTTTGTCTATTTTGTTCAGTGGTCTATTCCCAGCGTCTAGAACAGTCTAAAACATAGTAAGCGCTTAGTAAATATTTGCTGAATGAGTGCACGCATGATGGGCATGTCTCCATTTCTCCCGAATGGGCCTACCTACAGACCCAAAGAGAGGAAGGCTCCTGATGACCCGGTCAATATGTCAGAATTCCTATGGTATTTCTACAGATTGCAAGTGGACCTAGGTTTTGGCTCCGTATTTGTGTAACACTTGACAGTTTTCAGAGTGCTTTCATATTAGACTGTCTCTTTTGATTCCTTGGATAGTGCTATGAAGCCAGTAAGAATTTTCAGATCTATTTTACAAATGAGAGCGATTAGGAGATGGAATTTGCAAAGTATTTCAGAGGCAGAGCTGGAAACCAGATCTGCTGATTTCAAGCTCATCATGTGATTACCCAGAATTATGCTTCATCTCCACACTGAATGTACATGGTTTTGAGGGCAAGGGTTTTAATGACTTGTTTTTATATTTCTCATGGTGCTTTACACACAGTGCACTTACTAAAGGTGTATTGATCGGAACTTTTCAATCCACAGAATAGTGGTGGAAGTATCTTTTCCAGTTGAAACTAGAGGGGGAAGTTTTGGCCACTTTTTTCTCTACTTGCATTGCCCACTTCTTGGATAGACATTGAGAGAATCAGAGATTCACCTTATCTCTGCATCCACAGATTCAGTGGGCCAGGCCGTACATTTGCACAGGAACCGCCTAGGAACCTTGTTCATACTCAGATTCAGTTGTGTAGGGCCTTGTGTAGGGCCTGAGAAGTCTGCATTTCTAACAAGCTCCCTGGCAGTGCCGGTGCTGCTGGTCTGTGCTCCACACTTTGATTATTTCAGGGATAAGTAACCACATGAAAGACAGAAGTTCTATTTGGGTGTCTGTGTGACCCTAGTAAGTTTCTTTGAGACACTATAGCATATTGGGTAAGCTATATTGCTTTGGTTAAAACTCTGCCTCCTCTCTTACTATGTAACCTCAAACACATTACTTAACTTTTTGGACCTTAATTTCCTCTTTAAAAATGGGACCATTTTAGTACTTAACTTTTACAGTTGTCATGAGGATTAACTGAGTTAATTCTTTTGGAGCAACTACAGTTAGTGCACAGTGCATCACCCAGAGTGAATTTTAACTGCTATTATTGTTTCTTTGTCTCCTTGTGTTGTTCTGTTAAACATCAGTAGGTATAAGGTATATTTGAGCCCTAGCTGGTGTGGCTCAGTGGATTGAGTACCAGCCTGCGAACCAAAGGGTTGCCAGTTCGATTCCCAGTCAGGGCACATGCCTGGATTGTGGGCTAGGTCCCCAGTAGGGGGAGCAGGAGAGGCAACCCCACATTGATGTTTCTCTCCCTCTCTTTCTCCCTCCTTTCCCCTCTGTCTAAAAATAAATGAGATCTTTTTTTTTAAAAAAAAGATATATTTGAGAGACAGGAAGTTGTTTAAAATATTTGCACGTTATGAAATAGCATGGTGTCTGTCATGAAAATCCTAATCTGGTTGGAAGACAGTGCTTTTATTAACAAGCAACTCAGTAGAAATCAGCTAAGGGTGGTTCGTCTGTGTTGTCACAGCTGTACCATGTACTTTCTATCAAGCAGGAGGAAATGAGGGGAAAATGAGTTGGCACTCCAGTTTTGTAGTATTATATGTCGTTATTATACTAAGTGTTATATGATGTTAAGCAGAGGGAATAAAATTGTTTTATTCATCTTAGTTATGCCTTAAATAAACCAACTTGATTTTAATTGGTGATATGGAAATAGAGGCAAGAGCCCCAGGGGTTCATGAGAATCCATCTGGTGCTTAATTTAATTCATCTTATAATCAGGAGAAGAAAAAGTATGGAAAGAATTACTTTTAAAAGAGTACGTATATCTTTTTTTAAAAGTTTTTCAACTAATTCATGAAAAATAAAATTGTGATCCTCAGTAAAAAAATAGTCCATAACTCATTTCTTCCATTGATTCAAAAGTGTAAAAAATAAGTTTTTAAATTAACATACAGTGTTTCTTCCTTTTGTTTTAGGATCAGATTTTATTAAGACTTCTACTGGGAAAGAAACAGTAAATGCCACCTTCCCGGTGGCTATAGTAATGCTACGGGCCATTAGAGATTTCTTCTGGAAAACTGGAAACAAGGTACTTCATTGCCAGCAAATCTTTCTTCAAAGTAAAGATAATGTTATTTGTAATACTAGTCAGAGCCACGATAACTGTCTTTATATGCAGATGATGTGAGTGAGTTCCCCTTATTAGGATAAATGTTTAGTTTACCTTTCATTACAAAAGGACACATTCCTGGGGAAAATGTGTGACTAACAGAAGTGAGTGTGAGTGTGGGAGTCAGTGTGTGTGATCAACATGTAAACTTACTTTACGTTTTTTTTTATTAACCGAAGACAATTTTATCACCGACAAGAAATTCCTAAATGGGTTCTTTAACGAACTAATTCTGCTGCAACACAGAGGCTTTCTGGTAAGGCGTTGGCCAGTGAAAACAGGTTAATGCAGAAATTAAACTTCCTTGAGGAATGGAAAGAATTGCAGAGTAACATTTATTGAATGATAAGCTGTGGTGGTGATATGAAAAGTATGCAGTATAATGGGAAATAATCTTTTCCTGTCATTATTGAAGGACACACATAAATTGGTTTTTCTGTTGGGAAACCCCCGGTCCAGAAAAACTTATTACTTTTAATAATATGAGGTGAAGAGAAAATTCTTGAGGAGATGAACTTATTAAACAAAATAATGAAATGCTGTGAAACAGCAGGGAAAAGGTAGCTAGACGTTATATAGCTCTTGAATTAAATATCCATTTTTGCGTTTTATGGCAGTTAGATGTGCTCTTTGGAAGGCTGTTAAGCTGAGGAAGGGTGTATGCTAGCTTTTGTCAGCTTTTCGAAAAATAATACATATTTTTTGAAACATGAAGTTAAAAGAAAAAATGCGTATGAGGTGTTTTTAAAATGAGTTTAGATGTTCCTTTTTTACTTCAAGTTGCTTATTTAGTTACAAATTATCTCAAAGAACTTTTTTTTCTTACATCACTGGAGAGAAAAGTAATTTTTTTTAATGAGACTTTCCCTTCCTCAGAAAACATCTTTTAAAACCAATCTCTTGATTTCTTCCAAATAGAAACCCCCCTAAAAGACCATGAATCCTTTTGTCAATTGGATGTGATGACTTTATATGTGACCATAGCTTTAGTTATTTTGGACTTGGAGACCTGTTTTAGAATGTACTGGATTGGAGAGGAAATGAACTCCTTTCAGAATTTTCTCCTTCAGAGTAACTTCATATCTTAAAAAAATACAAATAGGTTAAGTACCTACTGTGATCTACATATGAAAGTTGACCCAACTTGAATAACCGCTACTTGGTAGCTTTTCTGCAGTGATCCACACTTTTTTAAAAAAATGAAGTAAAGCTATAAAAAATGAGAGAACTCTATTTTTGGCACCCTCTCTCACAGTGGAGTGAGTGGGCCCCCCACTTACTACACCAGCGGTTCTTATCCTCAGTCCACGAACATACAAATAGATGTGAAGCTGTTTATCCAACATGGAGGAGGCCTGGGCCCTCATTCCTGCAGTTCTGTGTCCAGGGTAGACCCTCAGGCATCTCCATACTTCATAAGCTCCTTCGTTGGCACTAAAAGTCTCCTTTGGGAACCCAGTCCTGTTTTGGTTTCAACAAACATTTATTGAGTCGTTAATTATGTGCCATGTTGACCTGTCCTATATGCTAAGGACACAGAAATGAACAGGTTTCTTCCCAGGAGATCCCCTACACAACCAGCAAAGAATTTCAGTAAATGTTTTAGATGCTCAGTGTTCTAGACCAGTGTAGAATGAGGGATATATTGTTGTCTTTCAGCACTTTATTTTGTAATTGTGTTGACCCTTTTCCTCAGCTAATAAGCAGAGTTCATGATAGTTTTAATGAAATATCTTAATGGATATGGACAGGTGCAAGTCAAACTGTATTCATTTTCATCACATTTGATTTCACACAGTGAGGTGCTGCAGGTATATCTCACAGTCCGAAAGGTGCATCCTTTCAGGTTGTTGACAAGCTGCCTGGGCAGCCCCTAGACTGTAAAGTTTCTACATTATTGATTTAAGGGGAGTTTTAAAATGTTATCAGCCACCTTCCAGACCGTGATTAGTGTCACTTCTGAGAAGCAGAGGTTTAATATTTCATAATTTCATTGCAGATTTATGTTTTCCATATCCTTTTCCTTATAAAAGTACAAACTTATGCTAGAACCTCTCTTTAGAAGCATTGCTGACATCACTGACACAGCTGAATTATATAGAAAAATCTGTATGCAGAAGGGCCTCACTGATAGAAATGCTCCTGGGATTAACATGTATGCTAATGCCAGCTAATTGGGATGTTATTTTTTTTTTCGCCTCTTCTCAATAAAGAACCTCATCCCATTTATCTTCCCCACTCCTCCCAACTCCCTTCACTCTTACATAGTCATTTGGGTTCCAGAGCCATAGGCAGATAGAGTTAGAATCTGTATAGCTGCTGCTTAGCTGTATGATGTTGTGTGATTGAGGCAGGGAAACCAGTTGGGAGGCCTTTGCTGATATTCCTTGTGAGAACTGATGAGGGGTGAAACTAAAACAGTGGAAGTGGGAGTAGATAGGAAAGGGTGCATGGGGACATATAGATAGGAAGAAGGCGGGACTTGACTGCTGATCAGTTTTGTGGAGTGTGATAAGGAAAATGGTAGAGTCCAAATTAACTGTGAGGGTTCTAGCCTGGGTTGGTAATGGGACTATTCATTTATTATTGTCTCCCTTCTCTAGTATCCTGTTAGTAGTCACCCTGTGCTGGTACTGCTTATGAAACCCTTAGCTCTGAGTGGTCAAGTGCATGAGCTTAAGTGTTTGGGCCATGGGGTGTTTTCTTGATTGCTCCCATCTATAGAGTCTCTATTGCATAGTCAAGTTCTTGAGACATGTAAATCCAGATAAGAAGGTTTTACTGTATATGAAACACATTTGTCCTTTTCTAATGGATTGAGGGGCATCATTTGTAAACATCAGGTATTGGCCGATTGTGTTATTTTGTGGTCACCCTGAAAAACTACTGAAATCGGAAAAGCCCCTACACTGTCTTTTTCTGCTGTGCTTATTTAACTGGTCTGGCTGCTTTTTATGAGGTCTGTCCAGAAGGTATCCAGCCATGTAATATGAAAAATAGAGACATTTATTGAAGAAGATACAAGATACAAGAAGCATTGTACACAGGACAATGACTCCTTACTCCCCTTCAAACTACGTACCTTGGGACCTCACACAGTTCTAGTCGCTATCAGCTGCCCTGTTGTATTTTTCTGAATCTCATTGACAGTCTGAAACTTCTTCCCTTTCAAAGGTGATTTTAGTTTCGGGAGAGGCCAGAAGTCACAGGGCACCAAACCTGGGCTGTAGCAGGGCTGAGTCATCTGGGTGATTTGATGTTTCACTAAAAAGCTCTGCAGGAGAAGTGATGCTTGAGCGGGTGCGTTGTTGTGATGAAGCTGCCAGTCACCAGTTGCCCATAGCTATGGCCTTCTGAGTCATCTGAATAGTTTCCACAGAGGAATATTTAAGCTTAACACAAAATTTGATGCAGATCCATTGCTCTATTCATTCAGTCATTTTGCATACAATGGCTACATAGTACACATGTTCACTTAGTGACATCTACTGCCTCCACTGACTGGTACAGTGAAGTCGTCATTGTTCATGCATGCGCATTCCAGTCCACTCTCCTTCGCTGCCAGGTTACATTGATGTTGCCCAAACTGTTCTCTTTATGTTAACAATGGCTAGAATTTTTCCAGACAGATCTCAAAAACTCTGTCTACTTACAACTTAGGGTAAAAAAATCCGTGCAGTTAAGCTGATTAAAACAACTGTCAACCCTCCTTGCTGATTGCTGCCCATTTGGTTAGTGTGACCTTGCCAGTTTGCTCCTCTTGTTCTAAATACACTTATGCGTCTTTTTCACCTCAAGAGGAAGGGCTGAAAGGTGTCTGCACAGGCTTACTTGTAGGAAATAGAATGAATGGGCTTTTGTGATATGTTTTCCTATTTATTGACACACTTTTTTTGTTTATCTCAGGTTCACAGCTGTAGTCTAAATGGTTGAGGTTTATGGCTTTCCGATAAGTGAAATGTTAATGAGGGTTATTCACTCTCATTAGTATCTCCGTGGAAGCAGTGACATTCTTCCCATTAATCCTGGGAAAGTCATTTTGTAGTGTGAATGGACATGAGTCAGTGATCTAAGCTCTATTGCTGGGTGAATGGAAACAGACTAAAAAAGGAGAGGGAAAGAATCGAGACTTGTGTTAATGCAGTACCCTTTTCAAAAGTAATCTGGTAAGAGCAAACCTTGTTCTCTTTCCCACCTTCCCTTTTAGGTGGGCTTTAAGCCAGCAGGAGGCATCCGCACGGCGAAGGATTCCCTCGCGTGGCTCTCCCTTGTGAAGGAGGAGCTAGGAGATGAGTGGCTGAAGCCAGAACTCTTCCGAATAGGGGCCAGTGCTCTGCTTTTGGACATCGAGAGACAGGTGAGTGATAACCCACTGTCCTTAGAACAGGTTGACAACTGTTTTTGAGAAAGAAATGAAAAGCCATCTCTAGGGCTATGAGAACTAGAGGTGAACACTCATCTGATTTACATCGTCGTACCCAAGTCCCTGCTTCTTCTAAGCAAACCTGCTCCTTCCTGCAGTAGGTTGGATGGAGATTTTGCTGAAGTGCCTAATAGTAGGGCTTTATAATGAAATGTTAATTAAAATTATTAATTATTATAGAATAGTATAATTATTACAAAACATTGATTAAAATGAATGATTGTTATATAATAGTATAATTATTAATTGATACATGTAATAATATAATAATCATTAATTAATGTAACTGCTTTCCTCACAGATTTATCATCACGTGACTGGAAGATATGCAGCTTATCATGATCTTCCAATGTCTTAAATCAGCAGTGAATTCCAGAGGAGTTTTTTTTACAATGTTTAAAAATTATTTTTCTACATACTTTTTAAAATTGCTTAATTAAAAAATGAGGGAACAGATAACTGTCTTTTTTTTCCCTTGAAATTTCCATGGAATGTAATTCAAAGAATGAAAGAAAAATACCAACTAATCCACATACGGCACTCGGTTCAGGCGCGTGTGAAACGGTCTTCACTACTGGATCTGTACTGTTAACTTCGTGAAGGTTTTCTCTTAACACTGAGTAAAATGTTAGTGATAGCTTTGACAACACGCAATTCAAAGGGAAAAAGTGCTAAACTGCACAGGAAACGTGCTGTAGCAAAGGAGAGCGCGCATCCCTGACCTGCCTCCGCGCTCCCGCGGCTCCAGGAGGCACTGGCTCCGCGCTAATTTCCTGCTGTGAAAATCCGTCTTTAATTTTGGCAACAGATATGCTCTTTTATTAATTGTTTTGTTAATGAAGTTTCTGTCACTATTTACAAAACTATGAATGTCGTATGTTTTAAATAAAAAAACCAGCCCTTGTATTTGTTTATTTTTTAACTTTAAATTGTGATTGTACGTACTGAAAAATTAATCCATAAAATATATGAAGAAGTTTTATTAATGATTTTTTGAATCCTGAATCTCTCCAGTAGATTCCTTGGGTATTTATCTCAGATAAAGCACCCCTTCCCAGTACATTATTAGTGAATACAACTTAGGTACATATATTCTGAAACTTTGAAGATCTTTCTGGTAATAGGGGTAAAACAGCAGAATATAATGTAGCACAATAAGTGTTAAACCTTTTACATACATCAGTTTATTTAATCCTTGTTTAATCCCTTCAACAGCTATGTAAGTACATTAAGGTTTAAATCCCTCCAAAAATGAATAATGATATTATCATCCTTTTACACAGATGAGGGACTAAGGCACAGAGAGCTTACGGAAGTTGCCAAAGGTCACAGAGCTTTAAAGTAGCAGTCCAGAATCAAGCCCAGGCGGACAGACAGCCTGGCTCCTGAGTCTGTGCGGTCACGCCCGTGTGTGCCCGTCCCTGCGCACACATGGACACACACACCGAGCTCACCCTCAGCTACGTGGAGCGACAGCCTGCGCTGTTGTCTTCGGCTTCCTTTGCCCACTGAGGACTCACAGCTTTACACTTCCACCTTTTGGGCTTGCTAGCACCTTTTCCACGTTATAGAGCGTCTTTGTTCTTCAATTGTGATTTCTTATGGAATCTTTTCCTTCCTGAATGAATCTCCAGCTACTCACAAATGAGAAACGCTAGACTGGGAGTCAGTTGTGTTTGCATCTCTCATCTGCCGAATTCTGGCCTGGCCTCCTCCTCGTTCTCGCTTTGTGACCTGGGTCCAGTCAGCTCACCTCTCTGGACCTCAGTTTCTTCGTCTGTAAAATGAAAGGGTCGAGGCAGGTAATATCAAGGTGCTTTCAGCCTTGGAGTTATAGTACCCTAAGGATAATGATAACAAATCCAAGAAAATGTTTTATGGCTATAAAGAGAAAAATTGATAGTAGCAATCTAAATTACAATTTGCCTCTCAGGAGTCAATTAGGCAAGTCCCTCAAAGCAGCTCTCCAACTCTAAGTGAAAGGACTAAAGTAAGGATGGAAAAGTAATCCTGCTTTCATCCAACACCTTCAGGAAACTGACTTTTGACTTACACCTTTAGATATGGTCAGTGGCTCCAAATGCCGTATCCTCCTTCATAGCGCGACTGACCAGCTCAGCGGTCAGTCACCTTTGGAGAAGAACTTTACAGTAAATAATTACATTCTATCACCTCTGAAGCTATTCCAATTTCTGAAGGGGTCTGTTTTCCCCCTGTTAAACCCAGCTGGTCATTTTAGTTGATCAAGTGAACAGGCATCATTATCTTCAATTCTAATTTATATGAAGCATCCACTGAAATTGACCTCTGCAGACAATTACAGATTCACATAGGAAATTAAGACTGGTGAGTCCCTCAGACCTATTAGAGGCTGATGAGCATGGCCTGATCTAAAGGTAAATAATCTTGTATTTTGGGGGGACAGTTTATTCCAAGGACTATTGGCCTCCTCATCAGGAATGTTACCTTACCTGGCTCTCGAAATGAAATGTAACTTAGATGACTAATTGGAAGACCCCAGTAAATGCTGATTGCTGTGAAAGCGTAAGAGGAAGAGGTCATTTTTGAGGTGACTGTGATTTACTACAAGCAGATGTGTCTGCTTGAGAACCCTGGGATCAGATGCTTTGTGCAATCAGAAAATGAGTTCTGTGTTATGTTTAAAGCTTCTAAGTCAATAAAAGCAATCTCCCTGAAAATTGTCACAATTGTTCAATAAAGCATATTAAGTCTTAAAGTTATTTTAATACAGCCAATCATAAAGTTTAAGGGCTTAAAGTTCTGTCCGTCATTTTTTTACATGAGAAAAGACACGTATGCAAGGTCACGTAGAAAGTCATACCTGAGCCCGTAACCTAGATCCGCATCGTGCCATGAGATATTCTACAGGACATAGCCAGGGCTTTGGAATTGAAAATTCCTTAATTGTTTGTAAACCCTGCCATACCTGGTAATGTTTGTCAGCATGTGAACGGTAGACTTTCAAAAGACTTGCCTTGGCCTTCTACGTAGTGTTTTGGCAAAGACCAACCACCTAAACAAATTCAGTCTGAATGATAATGTGGTTAATTTTATCTGTTAGACTTTCAGAATTTTTGGTGACCTCAAGAACTGAATTTTTTTTTAAAAAGGAAGTTCAATGTTGCTTTTTATAAAGCAAAAAGATGGGGGCTTATTTGGATTCTAGTTTGTCTACAAATGGAGAGAAAATGATTAGTGTAATCACAAAACAGTTTCATAAATACAGAATCATCTCATTGTGGATTATTTCAGCACTAATGGGTAATTTAGACAAATTAGTTTGTATGAAATGCAGCATCTGAGGAGACCTATTCAACATGGGAACTGTTTCAAACATCTACCTGGACGTGCATCCTCACAAGAACATGACATGGTATCTCTCCTGATGGACCAGGCAGTTTGCTATGTTATACGTATATGTCTTACGCCCGATCTAGAAGAACCAAATCAGTTTCTTTGGAAAAATCAACTTGCACTTGTAGTTCAGAGGGAGACCAGTATTAATTTTTCTTCCTTCAACTTGATCATTTTTTATACAACATAAATAGGGCCAGAGTGCAGGAATAGGAAGAAGAATTTGATTAAACTTTCTAAGGAAATGAAATGCTATGCCCATTTTGGCACTGTGAAAAAGGTATCAGGTGAAATCAATTTCTACAGTTGTTTTCCCGATCATGCGCAAGAGTCTTGCCTCCCGAAAGAACACATGTATTTTATAACCACCACCAAATGATCCTTTCCAGAAATGACCACAGGTAACATCTGGCTGATACATAAAATATGTAGTAAAAATAATCATTTTTAATTAACTGAAACCTGCTCTGGAGAGAGAGTCAGAGGAATAGCCATCTGGTCAGTTCTTATTTAATAGGACAAATGAGGATCAGAATGTTGAATGCAATATATGTGAACTACTTAGTGACCTTATGATGAACTGAAACTTAGAACAGAGGTGTGGGGGAGGAATCAGAATATATAGAAAGAGAAAGTTTTAATTTTTAGTAGTATTGATACTACATCTTGTACTGTAAAATGTAGGTAGAACAGAAGAAGCCTAGGTTTTGTGGCATTTTCTATGATTCAATGACAGGAAATGTGTTTTAACTATTTGAGTAGTAAAGTGAGGTTATACTTGATTCTGGAGCTTGACAGGATGGTGAAGAGTTTCAGAAAATTATTATAAGTAAAGGTAAAGGGACCTGGGAGAAGAGTGAAGGATATTTGATGTCAAACAGTCCCAGGAATAGGTATCTCTACATGAGGTGTTAATAAGAGTTCTGCAATTCCTCCATAGAAGAAGAAATGAGTTTATGGTACATGTGAAGTTAGGTTAGTTCTAGGGAAGGATTCCTTTAATGCTCTAAAATTTTTTATTAAGGTGGTACATTTGATATTCCCTTTCAGAAGTAGATTCTCCTTTGATGGGAGTGCTTAGTTGTGCTGCCAAAGAAAACAGTATCCTAACTGCTTCTCTAAATTAGTATATAACAGAAACACTGGGGCAGTTTATAAAACAGAGAATTCCAGCCCCACCCCTCGAGTTTCCAGTTCTGTAAATCGGCTATGGGGCCCCAGAATTGGCATTTCCCAGAAGTTCCCAGTTGATGTTGACACTATGACCTGGGAACCACACTTTAACAACCCCTCAACTAGAATGCCTGCCCTCAACACCTAGATTCCAAAGTAGATGCATCTTCCAGTAGGAAAACCCACCAGCTGCGGCAGCTCTTAGTCATGAAACTCCGGGATAAGAGTGTACATTTTGTTGCTTTTCATAACCAAGAACAAGAGACAGGACAATGGAAATGACATTATCCCTTAATCCTTTCACAGTAGGCAGTGAACTCGATTATACTTTGGGCTTAAAAGCAAGCTTTGGAGCCTGGAGTAAACATTTCAGATGAGGTTAGCCTCATTATCCCCAAAATCTTCCAAGGGATTTCAGCAAGCTGACATAGTAAGGTTAAGCCGTATGTGATTTTTACCTATTTAGAGTGCCTCAGCTTTTGGTGATTCCAGAATAATTGCATGTAAAACCAAGACCTATTTTTAACAGAGCCCATTCTTTAACATTTGAACTAGATAAAAGGTTCTAGGAAGGGATGTTTCACAGACACTTGGCTTCTTAATTTGAAGGTACTATGTAAGTGATCTCCAGACTGGGGTTAATGAAAACATTAGGTCCTTGTTCTTTTTAACACAAAAAGGTGTTTTAAAGCTTTTTGTCTTTTTAAGTGTGTGTTCTACCAGATTATACATGGTCAGGCATGGTTCTTAGTTGCAGAAAACAGAACTCCCCTCTACCTAGATTAAGCAGAAAAGAAATTTATTTTTAAAGCGTATTGAGTACCTTACAGAATAGGAAGGCCAGATTGTTGGGCACAGAGGCAGCCGGCTAGGAATGACACCCAAAATCTCTCTTTAGAACTAACTGCTCCAGGGAAGGCCCAAGGCTACCGCCTTTGGGCACTTAATACCCGTATTGGTGCCTTTGCCACCCTTGCAAGCGGAACCCTCATTTAACACAATGGCCAAAGACGGATTCTTCCTTGCTGTCCTGGGTAGCACATACTGTATGGCTTGTCTGCTTTGTCGGAGCCTCAGTCACATGCCTGTGCTCTAGCTGTAAAGGAAGCTGGGAACGCACGTTTGGCCTTCTGGGGGGAAATGGCACATCGTATTCAAAAGTGGCACATGGTACTGATAGTTGTCGACTCCACTATGACAAGGTGGTACTGGAGTGATTGTTAATACTTTGTGGTAGGAAAGGACTCGTTGCCCCTTGGCTGAATTTCCACTGCCAGTCAGTCTCTACAGTTGAATTCTACATGTAGTCCCCCCTCGTCTCTTGGTTCTGCACATTGGGTCTAGAGAAATCCCTGAAGCCCTTACATTTACTCTCACCAGCAATATATGAGAATGCATCTTCCCCAAATATTTAAATTTCTGTATCTCTAGACACCTATCTATTGACTTCCTACCAGGAGTAATGATAAAATTAGTTTTTTTCCAATTCCTCCCAAACACCTTATTCTCGATATTAATTTTTCATATCATATTCTTTAGACTTAGAAATATACTTATAGCTCTATTACATGATTTATCAGCTTCAATAACCTTCCTATCCTCAGCTCTATCAGATAAGAAAATCAGCATATTGACATGACTACCCACCATCTGTCTTCCTCAGCTCCAAGCCTTTGCTATTATTATTTCTACGTCATTAGAGTTGGTAACATGTAATTTTGTCCTGTGACCATAATCTCCGCAATCGTTCTAGTTTTAGTCCTACAGTTAAATGAAGTCAATAATTAGTATCAGTACTCCATTTACCTCTTTGCTTTTCAGAATTTGACCTATAGTAGTTTCTTCAAGAATAGTTTGGGGTATATATCCTGAGTTTTCACAAGCTAAAAAAATGTTCATTTTCATCACATTTTGATGACTATTTGTGTACAATCCTCAGATCAAACACTTTACTTCCTCAAATATAGAGGACACATGGACAAAACTAGGGGTGTTGGAAAGGGGAGGGAGGAGGGGAGGAATGGGTGGGTGGGCTGGAATGGGAATAAAGGATAGAAACTGTACTGAATAAACTAAAATAAAAATTAAAAAAAAATCTTTAAAAAAAACCCATGTTAAGTAGCTACTTTGTGTACACCAGGCGTGCTTGCCACTCCGGGAGAGGGAGAGGTTTGCATTCTAATGCTTCTTCCTTCCCAGAGCCAACAACGCGCAGCGGACAGCACTGCTGCCGCACGCCTGCCGCCGAGCGGTCGCTGCTGCTTGGCGACCTTTGAAACCTTCTCACGAACAGCCACACTTGTTGCATTCTTTGTGTGTAATTTTATAATTAGAATAAAATATTTACTATAGAAAAAAAACAAACAAACAAAAAAAAAACACTTTACTTCCTGCGAGTAAGCTAGAACTGATCTGTTCCTCCAATGTCTTCTAACATTGAGTGTTGCTGTGGAAAGAAACATTTTGCCTTAAAAGTTTTGCCACGACTTACAACAGTTATTTTTTCTTTTCAATTCCAGTAACTTTACTAAAACATGATTTAGAGTTGAATAATTTTGTATAATTTTTTCCTGGAGTCCAGTGTGCCCTCTCAATTTATATAAATATGACATATTTCTGGGAAGTTATATTGAACTATATCTTTAACTTTTTCCCTATATTATTATTTTTCACCTCTTCTTCAGGATAATGAAGTTTATTCAGTTTATTGCAGTATAGTAAGGTCTTTTTTATCTGTTCTGTCTAGCCAGTATTTTTTTCTAATTCTTTCGAATTCTTTTTTTCTACTTAAAAGAATTGCACTCTTTTTCTATTTCTAAAGTTCTTGTTTCTTTCCATGTTTTTAGCTTTTTAGCAGAATGTGGTTGCTGCCAGTGAAACGTATGTTTCCCAGGCTCTGTCAAATCGTCTTTCATTTCCTATTGTGTTGCAGTATGTTCCCCGAGCTCTTGTATATGTGATATGAGCTCTTGCTTTATAGATAAGGTAGCTTTGTTTTTTTTTTTAAGTCTGGCAAATACATTTGGCCCTAATTTTTATCTGCTTTATGGAGACATTTTTTTTTCTGGTAACTAAGTATTCTTTGTCTTCCATTTTATCTTTGTGCATTTCCTCTCTTACTTTCTTGTAGTAGCTTTGCATAGATAGTACGCTTTTTTCCTGATCAGCTACTGCAGGAAGTTTGCGTGGAAGAGATGCCATGCCCGTGTGCTGGGCCAACAGGAATTCTTACTGTTCACAGACAGACACATAGTTCCCTATAACACAGATTGTGTGAGTCAATTATTTTGGCCTTAATTACCCTCTGTCACACAACACTGGCTTTAGGTCTACTCACGGTACAGTTCTGTTCTCTGGCTCTGCCTCAACAACAAGCTGCTTCCTGCAAATATGGGGTCCCTGTATGATTTTTTTCCCTTTAACCGTAACTCCTCTGCTTCTCTTTGATGTCAAACTGGGTCTGGGGGGACTCCTGCTGCCAGTCTAGGTAACTGTCCCTATTGATCTGTAGAAGTTATGGGTCCACCAGCCTAGGGTGTGACACCTACTTTGATCTGACTTTTTCTGATGCAAAGGATTTAGAATTTGTATAAATGTTACATTTTAATAGAATGAGTTGTTAGTTGTGTTTGGGATGAATGTAAATTTGGCTTCACTTTGAAATCTGTAGTAGAAACAACAGGAACTTTAAAACTGAAAGTGCTGAGCACTGGGGGTTGAAGCTGCAGTGTCTGAGGCTTATGGCATGATTCATATCTAACCCCCAGGTACAACCTCTGCTGCATTGGACTGTGGAGGGAATAATAAGGAGGTAACACTGAACTTAGAAAGTGTCTGGTATACAGAAGCTGTACAAAAAGTTCCCATTATACTTTCTATTACCATGATCACACTACAAAAAAAAAAGGCAGAAAATCATCCATGTAAAAATATACTATTTTGGTAATAGAAACCTAATCTTTTGCCCTGTCTGGTATAGCTCAGTGGATTGAGCACAGTCCTGTGAACCAAATGGTTGCTGGTTTGATTCCCAGTCAGGGCACATGCCTGGGTTATGGGCCAGGTCCCCAGTACGGGTTGTGTGAGAGACAACCACACATTGATATTTCTCTCCCTCTCTTTCTTCTTCTCTTCCCCTCTCTCTAAAAATAAATAAAATCTTTAAAAAACAACTAGTATTTTTATGAGTATAAATATGCTTCCTGCTCCAGTTCCTCCTGCTGGTCATCCTTGAAGCCCATCCATCATCAGAACAGAAGATTCAAAATCAGAAACCATTTCTCCCCATCTTCTGATTTCATAGTAAAGACTTGTTTCTATAATTCTTGAAGTTATTCATATAATAAAAGTATTGCCTTGTGTCTTTCTCTGATTCTCCTTTTGCCTGTCAGGTTTTGGGGGGAAGGTTGGGGAAGGGATGGGGAAGTCGTCTTCACTAGTCAGTGTCGGGACTGGCACACCGATTTCTCACATGGAACTTTGCAAGTCTGGCACTTAGGAGTGGAAAGAAATCTGTGCCAGCAAAGAGGCTCTAAATGAATCTCTCAGTGAATGTGGGGCAGGTATAGGGAAACAGATTTTAAAGACTACGAGATCACAGAATAAGAAATTGGGAGCAGGTGGCAAACAGGGATGGTCTGAGACTCGTCGGCTGGCCTGTGTATTCTCCCTTTATCGTGATGACACTATGTCTGGAACTTGTAAAATGACAGGGACAAAGCACATAGTCTTGCATTCAGTCTGCCTGTCTGTGTGGCCTTTGTGTCCAGCCTTGTAACCACTTTAAGCCTTTTAAAATATCTGGGAAAATACCTTAAAGAGGGTAGGTGCTCCAGATTAATTTGTTAAATTAATTTAGAACATACTTATTAGCCTAGATAAGTACAGGGAAGGTATGATTATAAAATAAGACTGATCCACAAGATAAGCACAAAAATCAGTGCCATCAGGTGGACAAAATACGGCTTTGCTAGTGAATGGAGTTCTAAATAAATGCATGATATGTGTTTTCAGAGGAGTTTTTCATAAAATAACCACAACTTGAATTTAATACATTTCATTTAGGAGAGGACAATGATACATTTTACAAATAGTTTCTATAATTTAAAAGTTAAAACTTGCCAGATGAGTTGCAAATGCATGAAAAAAATGGTTTGGGAGAACAATTTTTATTCATTAAGTTGTTTGTTTTGCTAGATAAAGCACATATCTTTTTTAAGGCAATGTTTATTTTATGTCTTGAGTGGCAGCAAAAATAATTGCATGTTTGAGATCTTTGAAATATGTTTTAGTGCTTTTTAAATGACCTAAAAGCAAACGTGCCATATTTACCTACTGCTTAAGCCATTCCATGGTTGAAAGTTTCCTTCACTTTCCAAGCTTTTGGAACTATTTAATATGTTGTTTGATTATATCTTTTAACTGCTGTCAGTGTCTGTACCTGGTGGAGTGATTAGAACATTTGACACACCTATGGCAAGTTTTGCAAAGAAGAGATATTATAGTTTTGTAAATGCCTGATTTGAGCTCTAAAAAATGGATACAAATACCCTAATATAATAAAATTATGCAAGCATGGACTTATAATAGGATTCATTGGTAGATGCAACATGTATAGTACTGGTATATATGCTGAAAATTAGTTTTCAAAAAAGACTAACTGCTTTTCTAATTTAAAAATCTTTTGAATTTGATGAAACAAAGTATTTAAAAGGATTTGGATAAGTCTACAAATTTCAGATTCAAGATTAGTCTAGTGTTTCTTATTAAATGTATATTTTAAGTAACTGGGAATTCATCGAATTGTAGAATTTTTTGAACACATTTTCTGGTACTGCCTAGTAATTCAAAATTTACTGTATACTTAGTATGTGGTAGGCATACTAAGTTCTAAGTGCTTTATATGTAATAACTATTTAATCCTTACAACATACCTATAAGGTAGGTATGATATCATTTTACAGATGAGTTGATGGAGGCAGAGACACACGAAGTGATTTAGGTCACACTTGTAGCTGAGATTTGAGGCTAGTTAGTTACTATTGGCTCTAGCATCCATACTTTTAACAACTGTGACAGATTTTGAGCCAGTCACTTTGGTAAAATGCAGCCTTTGTGCCATAATTCCAAGAAAAGGAAACTCATAGATTTTCGGGGTGGGGGGGCGGGAAACAGATCCCCAGTGGTCATTTAACCATCCTACAAATGGTCATGCTCTTGAACAGTCTGCAGGCTGGATATGGGGAAACAGCAATGCAGTGGAACCTCTGTAATTAGTGAGCTATTCAGGGACAGAAACAGTGCACACCTTATAGGTTAAATATGTTATATTAGGCTTTTATTATATTTACTGCTGGGTCTTAGGATCTGGGATTTGGCCCATGTTATTTCCACATCCTTATATAATGGGCTGTGTTACTGTAGGTTTCTACCATTATAGCTATAAATACAAAACACACAAATGCACAAAGGCATCTACCCAAGTATAACATTACTAGGGGAATGGGAAAGATAAAACATGAATTGTTAGGTGTAGGGGATAATTACTGGTGATGCTGGTCTGGTTACATGTTGAGAGTAGTTTGGAAAAATTTCAGAGGCATTGTGAAAGTTGAGTACGTATTTGTGGGGATCAAATGAAGTAGAGAGATTTCAGATGGTGCAATGACATGGGTAAACAATTTCATAGAAAAGGGTGCCTGTGTGCTGAGTGCGTCCCAATTTGCTGACAGAATAAACATAGAGGATAAAAGTCTGAGAGCCATATCAGAGATGCTGTCATAGATACAATTGCTCCAAGTTTCTGAAGGCAGAATATTACCTTATTTGTGTCTGTTATACCTTGCATGTAATAGTCTTAATACCACTTGTCGAATTTAATTACATGTATGAAAATGTTATGTAAGCAGAGGGAGGCTATATCAGGAAGTTAAGCTTCATACAATAGATAATGTTTGAGGATGACTAGGGGTTTCGTAAATAGAAAATGTTAGACTTTGTGACTCTTATACTTGTCTGCATCAAAACTCCAGCAATTCATGAATTGCAGTTCAGGTTTTCCTACCCTGGCACTGGTTCCCACAGTGATTTCTGCTTGTGAGTCTTCTCTCTCGTAAGCCACAACTCCATTTGCCCATCTCTCCAATGTTGGGGGCAGCATTCTCTCTTATGGGTCCTCCCCTCTCTTATGGATCCAAGAAGAGTTGTTGATTTTACAGTCTCTTCAGTTTTTTACTTGTTAAGATAGTGTGACCGCTTCCAAGCTTCTTGCATGTGAAATGAGAAACCAGAAGTGAAAAATTAAAATAAAATGAATGCCCTAAAATTTGTTGAAAAGCTCCACAGGTAGATTTAAAAAGTAAATAAGTAAATTCATATGGGTCTGCAGTCTATAGTCAGTTGGCACCAATGGCGATGTCTTGGTTTTAGCGCATGTTGACAATGCGCTACAGGTAAGGTAAGATGTCCCAATGCAGGAACCTCGATGAAGGGTGCACTCTGGACTATATTTTGCAACTTGTGAATCTATAACTATTTTAAAATGAAGTTTTTGAAGTAAAAGAATCTAGAGAAAACATTTGCAACACAACAAGGAAAAAAATCAATGCCTTAATATATAAAATGCTTATCAATCAATAAAACGCTGTAGTAGAAAAGTGAGCCAAAAGTGGGAATAGGTATTTTGTACAACATAGGTAGCTAAATTTATGAAGTTGTTCAAACTCAATGACACTCAAGAAAGAGCAAATAGAAGACATCGATTTCTATTTATCAGCCTGGCAATGATTAACAACAGACATAATGATGCCAAGTGTGGCCAAGTGTGTGGGTAATTAGGCACTCCATCTACTTCTAGTAGAAGGGCAATTTGGCAAAATTTGGAAGAAGTCAACTTGATAACACACAAAGACCCAAAAAGTTGTAATTTTACATATGGGAATTTATCTTAGGAAATAGGATGTGCACAAATATATCTATAAGAATGTCCACCAAACATTATTTATAACAATAAATCATACGGAATAATAATAGAAAAATAATTACATGAACACAAGAGAATACCATAGAAGAATATTAAAGGCTATGGGAAAATAATATGAAGTATAAAAACCAAAGTAAAAAAAAATAATATGAAAGTGTATGTATAGTATAATGCCAATTATATTTCCAAAGGTTACACATAGAAAGAAAAACATGGAAATAACAAAATGGCAATAATTGGATACCCCAGGGTAGTGGGATCATGTGTGATTTATTTTCTTCTTTGTGATTGTTTTTTGTTTTTAAATGTATTATTTTCATAACTAATGCAATAAGTAAAATAGATTTTATAAAATCTGTCAACCGAATTTATTAAACTTCCATTACTCTAGGTGGTATGGGAACAATACTCTTTTATACTTTCAAAGCTTATAATCTACAGGATAAGCTAATATAAGAATGGTAGGCACACCTCAACATGCAGAAAATCAAGTAAAGCTGTGTGGAGAGCTAAGAGGAAGCTGTGTGAAGAAAAGAATGTGAACTTCGCAGTCAGGCAGATCTGGCCTTAAATCCTACCTTTGTTGGTTTAAAAAAAGTTCAGTTTTCTCATCTAAGAATGGGGATAATAGAAACTGCATCAACTGAGTTATAATGAGAATTAAATAAAATTGGTACATAAATTACTAGTATACAGAATACATTCAATAATTGTTAGTTTCCTTCAACAAAGAGAGTTGTGGTAATACAAGAAGTATAACTTGGAAAGTTTGGAAACAGAATAAACACTCAAAACTTAAGACTTCCCGGTTTATCTATGACATTTTACTCACTGATGCTTTTGAGGTCCTGTATTCTGTAGTATCTGTATAGTATACAGTACAAGTACTAATGATTGCAGCCACTCGTCTCTTCTCAACTTCATGATAAGTGACGTCGTGCTGGTAGCTTGAATTTATTCATTGTGGCAGTATTTATATCACAAAAACTGTGTAAATCAGGGCATTTTCCTGGAAGAATCCATTTTAAATATTATCAGAACACTGCTGCTCTCAAAAACAGAGAGACTCATGGGAGGGAATCTGGCTTGTGGGCTGTCATGGCCAGGTAGGCAGGAAACATGGCTGACCAGGGGAGTCTTCACTTTATGAGGCCAAGAGTCAAGGCTTCAGTCCCCAAAGAAGTGGGAGCAGGAAGGGCAGAAGGGGGGAGGAAAATCAAAGTGGCAATCCATTCCCCGGGACCTGAAGCACACGTGGGCAAGGAGAGCTTCACCCAAGGCAGTATAGGGGATGCCATTGGCTGACCCTGGGCCTCCAGACTCCAGAATGTAGAGTCAGCAAAGGGGCACGACACGGGATGTCCCATTGTTCAGCATCAGAATACATGGGAGAATGACTCATATCAAGCCCCCTTACATATACACATACATGTGTGTACTTATGTACATACACATGGATGCATGCATTCATGTGTATGTGTGTTGGTTATTTAAATACTTAATTACTTCTTTTGTAATTAATTCCTGGAGGAGCTGAAGTCTGAGTCTATGTACCTTGCATGAGGACAAAGGTCCTTGGACTCATCTGGCTGGTGTGAGAATGAAGGCATGTGGACAATGAGCTTCTTGGGGAGGCAGTAGGTCATATATTTCACTACCACAGTACATTCTTTTATGCCACCAATATAGAGGACTCTTCTTGCAAGTGACCGGTATTTTTTGTTTCCAGATTAGACGGGCTTTCTCTTCCTTCTCAACTACTAGGTCCTGATAAATGTAGATATTTTTCAGTAAATAATCCCTCCATGACTCACTTCTTCTCTATCATAATGTGATAAATCTCATCGGTTAGTAAGGGCTGATAGATGAAGTTCTGTATTTCTGAAAAACAAGGCTGGCACTGAGCAGTGAGGGCCGGGTGAAGGCATTGGTTCTCCCCGCAGACTTTGGACTCAGATGGATGTGAGTCTGACTCCCAGTTCTACATTTAGTAGTTTGATTGCAATCACCCTCTCTAGGCATCTGTTTTCTTGTCTCTAAAATGGGGATAATAATAGCACCGTTCCCATTAAGTGATACAATGCATGTAGAACACCTACCATAGTGCCTGGCATACAGAAAGCACTCAAAAATTTAAAATTATTTTAATTGATTTAATCTTAATGTAATAATTTACATTCTAACATGCACAGATTGTGTGTGTGTATAGATATGTATCATGACTTGAAATGGGCAACAGTCTTTGTGATGTGATAGCAGAACAGTTAAGGTGAACCTGACTCATTCCGTTGTCTGGTTTCCTTCACACAAGACGGTGACTGTGAGCTGTGTCCATCCTGTTGCTGTGTCAGCTTCCTCCTTGTTATTACTGAAAGGTATTCGATTGCATGACCATATATATTTTATTTATTCATCTGTGGATGGGCACTGATGGGCATTTGGGTTATTACCAGTTCAGGGCTATTATGAATACATTTGCCGTGGACGTTCTTGTACAAGCCTTTTTGTGGATATGTGTTTTCATTTTTATTGAAAAAATACCTAGAAAGGCAATTGTGGGGTCATTATGTGGGTTACATTCAACTTTATAAGAAAGTGCCAGTTAATACTCTCACAAGTAATTTATTTTTCTGATTGCCTAACATCTTCACCAACCTTTGGTAATGCCAGTCTTTTTACGTTTATCCATTCAACTGGGTGTATAGTTATCTATTGTTATCTATCTATAGTTATCATTGTGGTTTAACTTGTGTTTTCTCTGGTGACCAATGATGTTGAACATTTTGTTAGCTTTCTGTCCCCTGCACTGAATTCTATGTCCTTGATCAAATGGGAAAGACAATAACTTAAGATCAAGTACATCAACAGTGTAAAATACCTTCTATAAAGTTTTCTTATGGGTTTACTTTTATTCTCACCCTTGATTAAAGTATTGTTGTACATACATCTTTAGGACGTATGTTAGTCTCTGTCTCTTACATGCATTTTTTTCATTATTTAGCCAGATTCAGTACAAAGTAACTGTGCTCTTGGTAAAATCCTCTTGATTTTTTTATGTGATAATCATGAAATGGAGTGTTGTATTGGGAGGTGTTCCTTTCTTCAGGAGTGCTTAATGCCTTTTGATGTTAATATATATAAAATCTGTGTAAAGTGAGTGGGAAACACCAGAAGAAGAAACAAATTCCAGAAGGTGAGGTGACTTAGCCCAAATCTCAAAGCGAACTGGTGAAATCCAGACTGTACGTTGATCGCAGGCATCAGATATGTCACCGACAGACCTACTGCAACCTGGCACACCAAGGTACTTCTCCACGTGGGGTCAGACTGATAAAGGTTTCAAATAAAATCGAGTTCTTTCATGTACTGATATAAAGTTAATATAGTTTCCCGCCCAGTCTTTCAGAACTAGGGTCCCTGTGGATTTGTGAACTGATGGTTATAAAGAAAAACAGCGTCATTCTGCCCCACGGAAAAAGATGTGTGAGAATGCAGTAACGTAGAAAAAAGTTTCAAAGAACAATGCACAAAAACCTCCTATGCTCTCAGACACACATAAATATTTTCAAGTGAGAAGACTCTGTGTTTTGAGAAAGACAACAAAGAAAAATATAGGACCTCTAGCAATACAGAAATAAAACACACCAGTGCTCCAGCTTGGTTTTTCCTGTAACTGATCATATTGCATATTTAAAGAGTCACTCTAAAGTAATGTGTCTGATGTTTAACAAATATGCCAGATTCACACACCCAAATGGGTGCTTTTCCCCCTTAGAGCAGGCTGTTTATACACTTCAATGTCACTTTGTCACTGATAAAAACATTTTTGGAATTGCTATTTTGGAACTGCCTCCGGAGTCTTAGGAACACTCTTTTAAATATCTTCAGGATTCTGTGGCTCCATAAAAAAAAAGGTGTGCTTCAAACATTTATTGCCTTAAGTCTTAGGCTTCTTATCCTAGGTCTCTTCTCTCTTCAGATCCTTACTCTATTTTGATCCTTCTAGTTTTTGAGTTCATGACTTAATCTCCCATTTGCAACTTGTCTTATATAATTCAGACATGACCATTAGCTCCGCAATTTCAGGAGCTAATTTAGAAATTTCACTTCTCTTCTTGACCATGATTCCGATTCTCCTCTTGTCTAAGGTGCTACAGGCTGCTTAGGCAAAAACTCTCTTGGTCTAGCTCTCTTGACCTTAGGGACCATGATCCCGTCCAGCCCCTAGAGGCATGACTACACACCATACACACCCACTCATCATCCCCATGAGCAGTGACTAAGACTTGGTGGCAGTGATCGTCATCCTCTAAGAGCAAAATTAATTTGTTAAGACAGCCTGAAGTCATTTAACCATGACTGACATGCAGTGAATGACATGTAGGCTCAAGGAAAATGAAGGATGAAAAAGTGGCTTCGAAGCAGTGAGACTAGATTTCTCCTGAAGCACTGAATGCTGCATCGAATTACTCACCATAGACCAGGGGATGATGCTTTCACACGCAGCAGGTTCACATCTCGCTCCCGCTACATTTGGGTCAGCCGTGAATCTGCTCCACGTGGTCTGTCACTCTGGAACCTGTCTCCACAGGAATATGAGACAGTGAACCACACACTCACACACATTTGAGACACTGGCAGTGGAGTTGGAATAAATACACTACTTGCCTTAGATGGTTGAAGGAAAAACTAATTTAGATTTATTTTAAAAGGGTAGAGTTTTCTTTTTTGCTTTGTTTTAAATGTCCTTATTGGAGGAAGGGCACTTACGTTCCTATATATTTCTAGCAACTTTGAGATATTTACACTGTGTAAGGAAAAGTAATGTTGGGCTGGCCAAAAACTCTGTTTAGTTTTTTCTATAAAGTAAAAGACACATTTTTCATTTTCATGAATAACTTTGTTGATTTTGATATTTTTGAGTATGTCAGCTATCTCCTGTGTGGTATAACATTGATTGTTCTCAATTAATGTCTTGATTTGATCACTACCAACCTCAACTGGTCTACCCACCTGTGGAGCATCGTGCAGTGAGAAATCTGCAGCACAGAACTTTGCAAACTACTTTTTACACATTTGATCAGTCACAGCACCCTGTGCATACACTGCACAACTCTTTTTCATTTTTATGTTTCATTTGCATTTTTACCTTCTTGAAATAATAAAGCATAATATACTGAAAATGTGTGTTTTCTTCCATTTTTGATATCAAAATGGCTACACAAAAATTCACCATTTTTGATGTTTTTTATGAATGTATGTTGATATGACAGCTGTCACAATACAATGTAACAAAATTGTTTGAAATGAAGTTAAGACAACTAAGCACTACTAGAATGATCTTATGGAAAAAAAAAAAAAAGACCAAACAAGACTTTTGGCCAACCCAATATACAGGTAAATAAAAACACCAACAAAAAGATGTTAGTATTTTCTTTTGGATAGTACATTTTAATACTGGCATTTACTAATTTATTTTTAATTGCATTTTACCTGAATTAATATAAACATCAGTTGTATTTTACAAGTGGGGGAAAGCAGATTATCCCAAGTATAGAAACATGGCAGGGGAGTGTGACAGTTCTTGGTTTGAAATTTCCCTGGGGGAATCTGATACCCAGCCACAGAGGGGAGGGAGAGACAGAAGAGAGTCAGACCACACCTGGTTGGTAGGAGGCTGCTTTAATAAGCAAGGGAACTTACAAAGAGTAAGTTTTTGGGTTATTGTAAGACAAGTCAATCTCCGCACACGGAAACCAGAATCTTGGCTTCGGTCGCATACATCGTCCACATCAACACATGACCCCCTCAAGACTGCAGCCTTGAAAGGCTCTGGCTATAAAAGCAGAGGGTGGAATGTGTATTTCAAGAACCCGGAGTGGGTCAGGAGTCCTCTGTTGTCCGTCCAGTCAATTGGAAGTCACGTCTCCACGTCCTCCAACATGGCGATCGTTGCTCATGCTCAAAGATGACCCATCTGTGGAATTTCTGGGTCCTGTCCGTGTGTTGTGGTAAGTTAAAATCCAGTGTGGGATTTGCAATATTTCTCATGCCTGATGCACCTGAAGAACCTAATTTGAATCCAAAGAAACCCACCTACTTAATAAAAAGCACTCGGGATTAGTGCCAGGATTTAGACTGATGCCTAAGAGAGTCAGGTAGTTCTCCCAGTGCGTGTGGGAAGGAGGCAGGCACTGGGAGAAGAATTAACGGGGAGGGGAGGGCAGGGCGGTGCGGGCAGGAGAAAATCAGGGAGGCCCAGGCGGCACTGTCTCCATCAGCAAGGCTGCAACAGACCCTTGTGGAGGGAGAAAAGACTAGCAAAGCAGGGGGTTATATTGCATTTTGTCTTCTCTCCACACACTTAGCTCAGGGTTCCCGACATGCAGGGGAGAGGACAGAAAGGGCACTCTGTCAAAGCGCCATCATTGCAGTCCTACAAAGGAACAGATTTTAAAAGCCACAAGAAGGATTTATGACTTCAGGGACCTTTGTGAGTCCTTTTATTAGCCTAGTACATCACTTCTCTCCCATCTTTATGCTGACAACACTCCTCAGCCCTTCTTTGGATTTCTTGTCAAACTGGGCAACTATATAAAATGAACAGACAAGAGCTTCGGGAAAGGGCTGATTGATTCCTGTGTGTGTCTGCACATTAGGAGCAATTTTATTCTGCTAAGAGGTTCTCTTATGCAGTCTTCCAGTGAGGGAATTTTGGATTGTTTCTGACAACTCTGTGTTTTTAAAGAATTTTATTTGTTCTTATAATGGTTTTCCTAAGAACATAAATCAACATGTAAAGAGAATAGCACGCTGGCCTAAATAGTTTTACAAGAGTTATTTGAAAGTTTGGAAGAGCCTCTGATTAATGTGGCCTGGTCCTCAGAGTCGGTAAATGGTGTAGGCCCTTTTAAACTATCTACGTGGCTGGCTTTTCATTTCCACTCTTTAGTTATGAATGCGAAGTTCATAAGGGACAACTTGAATGTTATCTCCCTCATAAAGCCTTCCTTAATTTATCCAAAATTGAATTAACTTCTCCCTTTTCTGTATTCCAATAACTAAAATGTAATGAACATTTACATGTTCTACAGGCAGTATTCTAGGCACGTTGACTCACTGATTCTCTGTAACAACCCTGTGATGTCTGCACTGTCATTTTCTGAGGCTCAGAAGAGTTAAGTGACTTGCCCAAGATCACACAGCTACAGAGTGAAAGAATGTGGATTTTAACTTGGACATAGGCTGTCTGGTTCCAGAGTGTGTACTTTTAACCTCTGCTTTCTACTGCACCTGTTTTACCCTTTTAACAGCATAAAACCTCAAGAACAATCACAGCAGTAACCAACCTTTACTGTGTGTTGAGTAAGTATGAGACACTTTGCCAAATGATTTCACAATCACAAATGCTAAGAGCAGAGGTGGGTACATCATTTGTGGGGATATGAAGACACAGAATCCTTTATTCAGAAAAGTACTGAAATATAAAGCTTTTTCCTTTCTTCCGTTATCTCTCTTAGCTTGGGAATGGTGTTTCTTATTTGATACCTCATCTCATTCTAACTAAAAATTTTATTAATTATTAACATAAATTTTACCTTCATCTTCATATTTGTAAGCAGTTTTAAATGCAAATATAAGAACATCATCTCATACGCAGATTCAAAAATTACATAATTTGTATTCTGTATTTCATACATGTCTATGTATTTTGTTTTTATCAGAACAGCAGAATTTTGTGCAAAACTAACTTGAGTGTTTTTATTTCACTTCTTGAAATATACACATTTACTTCCACATTCTCTACCTTTGGTTTACTGATGAATGAGGAAGGACTGAAAAGAAGAGACTCTATGGGTTCCCTTCAGTGTCATCATTTTCAGAATAAATGGTAGGCTAACACAGGGAAGTATTATTTATGTAGAAAAGGGTATGATAGGCTTCCTTAGTTGTTTCTGTTTGTGTGAATGCACTTGGCTTCTTTATTTCAAAGAAGTTCTAGGTCAAAAGACAAGAATAGCATCGCAGGCTGTCAGTGCTTCCGTTTACTCACTCGTAGACCTAACGTGCTTATTTTGCACTTGCTTTAAATCTCCCTGAATGCAACTCTGTGCTCATGGGGCGTCCTGAGTGTTATACACCAGGGGAGTAGCAAGGAATTCAGGTAGATGCACATACTGTGCATGTTTCATTGTCACATTGGACTTTACTTACAAAACACAGAGCATTTAAACGATGTTAGTGACAGCAGAGCATTTAAACCATGTGTGGAGCCCTCCTGAGCACGGGCTCTTGTATAAGTACTCAGGTTGCGTGTCTATAAAGTCAGCCCTGGCTATGATGTAGTACCTTATTTTTTGTTTCTTAGATGAGACACCAATGAGGGGAGAGGTTAAGTAATATATTAAGCTCAAACAAACAGAAATTGGAGAAGCCTGGATTTGAACTCGTGTCTATCTGATACAAGAGCTCATATTTTTAAGCATTCAGTACTGTAAAAACTCAGTTATGCAACTGCCTATAACCATTGGTGGATTTTAATTATATAAAAATAATTACACACTGTGGGTTATAAAGAGTTCAAATTGCTCTTTTTCTCTACTTGTTCTCCTGTGGAGAACTTTACCAAAGCACCTTGTCTTGTATCACGCTTTATAGTTTTATAAATACCTTCTTTCCCAGTCTATTACCTTATTTGATCATCATCACAATCTTAGGAGAAACTTAGGGTCATTACTCACTTTGTCGGTGAGGAAATTGAGACTCAAAGGCATGAAGTGACTTTTCTAGGTTACACTTTCCATCAGTGGGAGAGCCAAGTCTGGAGTTCTCTTTACAAGTCACCTTTTGAGCCAAAATTCAAATAGACATAGCAGGACTTGTGGCCAAGCGATAAGGGAAGGCAGAATAATTGCTCCTAAGGAAAAATGCTTTCAGATTTCCCTGATGTATGGTAAAAGGAAACAAATGGAAAGAACCCATGAACCGAGGTCAGAAAGAATGGGCTTTAAGTAGAGCTCTGCCACCTATTAATTGGGTATACTTAGCAGCTTTCACTTCTAAGCGTCCAAATCCTCATGCAAACAGGGGTACCTATATTTACCCTGAAGGACTGTTGTGTCAAATGAGAACGCTTCCAAGACTCAGTAAGTGTTAGCTTCCCTGTCCCTGCTGGTCATGCAGAGACTGGAGTGCTCAGTCTTACATCCTCTGTTCTGGGGAGGCCACGCTGGCCAAGGGGAATTCAGGGTGAAGGAAACACCTAGAGTCTTATTGTGCTCCATTCTTCATTGTCACACGTTCTCTGCTTCTGCAGGGGAGGCACCACCAGGTGCTGTGATTAATGCATAAAAGATGTGCTGAATGTGTGAGACCGTTGCAGTCTTTCTGCAACACCGGTTCAGAAATTTCATTGTGAAGTCACTTAAAAGTATGAACTAATGGGTACTTTGGCCACATTTACTAGATTTGAAATTATCATTAATTTCTTTAGTATTGTAATAACACTGCTTTAGATGAACCTTTACAACATGGAAAGTGTATAGTGTTTAGCAGTAATTAACATCCTTTAATTAGGAAGGATTGCCAAGTAGTAGATTTCTTTCTTGCTCTGCTACAACTAAATGCAGCTGGATGAAAATTTAGCTTAATCACAGAGGGAACAGCTTGGGTTTTATGTTAAGTTTGCCTTTAATGGATTAAAAATATTCTTTGGTATTATATTTTATCATAAAAAGGCACATTTGAATTACCAATGTTATAGAATATGAATAGCCTAAATGCCATAAACCTTACAGATAAAATCATTCATCTAGAGATACGCACATAGAATATAAAATGAGTATATAAATTTGATATGTCCATGCATATGCTCACCAAGTTGTATAGGCCTTAATAATGGCATTGCTATTATTATTCCTCTGGAATCACAATGTAAAATTTCATATTTTCATGTGCATTTATAGTAAATGTTACTCCTTGCTAACCAGATAGGCGTTTAGGCAATTGCTGTGTATGAAAATTGCTGACATTTTCTGAATTTCAGATGACAAATGAGATGCTCCTGTCAGTTTACTGTGCAACTTCATAGCATATGGTGCTTCTGCTGGTGGGTGTTATTTCAAAGTTTGCAAATCACACCATGAGAAAGTCCCTTTCGTAGGCTCCTGGAACACTTAGCAACTGTGAATCTGAACTGACAGTACAGAGGGAAAGAACTAAAAAATAGCTTTTTTTTGACAGAAGATGCAGAAAGGCAGAAAAAGTGAATGATAACTTAATAAAGGGAGAGAGGGAGGGAGAGGGACACCAAAAAAAAAAACCCAACAAGAAATTTTCTAAATTCTTTAAACGAAGTGTATAATTTTAGATTTCAGAGAAAGAATAAGAATTAAGACATTGACTAGAATTAGAATAATTGTCAACAACGTTACAGAGAAGCCTCAAAACAGAGGGGAGATTGTTTCAATGGATAGAGAATGGTGCCAAAACCATATCTACATGAGAAATCACAAAATAACTCCAAATAATGAAGATTTGAAAAGAAAGCCTCTGCTATGCAAAATGGGTCTGCTTATTGAAAACCAGCCCCCAGCAGGCCCTGTTCCTTTCACTGCAGTCTGTTTTAATGGGTCGCTTTGTTTTGCTCTGTTCAAAAACGCCCACATTCCAGAGCTACCAGCCCAGTCAATGGTAGAGCCAGTGAAATTGGCTGCTGGAACTAACTGACTGGACAGTTCCATTACAGTAGTTCGGCCAACTGCCCTGAGGGCCACTGCCTAGGCCTCATTTTTCTTTATGTTCCTCCTTGGAATCCCCAAATTTCCATTGTTTATCAACCATAAAACTTTATTTATGCCTAAAGAGTACAGAAGTATGAGTCACCTAAAACGATATGTTTCTAAAAGAGTTAAGCCTCTCATTCCTCTTAGTCTGGAATCTTTCAATATTTTTATCTCCAAATCCATGGAATATTAAATTTTTCATGTGGGAAGGGAGTGATTATCTCAGTAAAATAAAGAGTGTACTGAATGGTTTTGAATCTCTAAGTTATTGAACTTACAGGTGTTAGGAGTTGACCCCAGACAATAACTACAAATAACAATAATAATAATAGATAAAATGCATTCTATTCTAAGCATGTCATATGAACTAAGTCACATAATCCTTACAAAAATCTTACTACCCCCATTTTACGGGTGAGGAAACAGATACGCAGAGGTCAAGCATCTTGCTCAAGTTCCCCTGGGAAGCAGTAACCTTCTAGTACTGACGTATGCTAGATACTGGTTAAATTGCCTGCAAGACCTCCGGCTCCCCTTTCCCCCATACACACACATCAGCCCTAGGTGGAGGTGTTACAGCCGCACCTTTATATTTTATGACTCTGACCTTCCCTCTTGGGTCGTAGATAATTGGATAAAGGGTGGATCATCCAAAAGGTGGATTAGATCAAATATTTCCTTTCTCCCAAGGCTGCTGGAGGTATATTGGGGTTGGGTGGCCCTGCGGTCCCTGAGCAAAGAGAAGAGGCCGGTAGTCTGACACGGAGAAGAATCACTGTGGAGAGCAGTGGGGAAGAGAGGGACCATTGGTGAGAGGGGAAGAACAAACTCTATCAACATTTTCCTCCCCTGTTCTATCTGCAGGGGACTTGGATACTCTTCTTGCAGTTGAGTTCCGTGGGAGACCCCTATGGCCTGCTACTAAAGCTTTCTTTATTTTTTGTTAAGCATGTTTGAGTGAGCTTCTGTTACATAAAACCAAAGAAATATCAAGAAAACTATGATTCTTCTTTGAGGGGCTTTTGTTCTGCTTCACCCGAACAACTCTGAGTTGCAAACACCACAACACGTGTTTATTCATGGGCTTCTAAGACATCTATTGCATCCCTCCAGCACTGACACTGTCATCAGAAGGCAGGATTGACAAAAGGGTAAAAACAAAGGCACCAAGTACTGCTTACCACTCACAACATTGGGAATGAGTTTTAACAAAATCTTTAACAAGATCGGGAATGCGTTTATCAAATCACCTACCATGATGCTTGGCAAATCAGAGTCTCTTAGATGTTTGTTTTCCTTTTTGTTCCCATTTATTAAGTAAAGATTATAGCAACAAAGGGTTCTATATGTTATAGTTTAATACCAATGGAAACCTCATGCTTGTCCATAAATATGTTATGTTAGCACATGTGAAAGTGCGTGTGTATCTATTTTCAGCTGGAGAAATATGCAGTGGAGCAGTGTGGTTAAAAGGGGAGTCAGGCTGGTTGATAATAACAGTACCCACCTATGATGGTTAGCTTTATGTCAACTTGACTGGGCTAAGGGATGCCCAGATGGTTGGGGAAATATTATTTTCAGGTGTGTCTATAGAGTGTTTCTGGAGGAGGTTAGCATTTAAATGGGCAGACTGAGTAAGGAAGAAAGACCTCTCAAATGTGGTTTGGCATCATCCAGTCCACTGAGGGCCTGAACAGGAAAAAAAAGGTGGAGGAGGGGCAAATTCACTCTCTGCTTGAGCTGAGATGCCCGTCTTCTCCTGTCTTTGGACATCAACACTCTTAGTTCTCAGGTGTTTGGACTTGGACTAAATTATACCCGTTTTCCTGGGTTTCCAGCTTACAGACGGCAGAGCATGGGACTTTTCGGCCTCCATTGACTTGAGTCAATTCCTATAATGAACCTCTCTCTGTCTTTCTCTGTTTCTCTCTTCATACATATATACGCACATACATATGCTGTGTGTGTGTGTGTGTTTGTGTATATGTCAGAGTTCTCTAGAGAAGCAGATGGGTTCTATTTCTGTAGAGAACCCTGACTAATATATTACCTAGAGTCTTAGACAGTGCCTGGCTCACTGGAAAAGTTCAGGGAGTGCTAGTTAGCATTATAATTATTTGTATTGTCATCATTGTACCTCTGACCCCTTTCCTTTCTCAACAGCATCATTCCTCCATTCTTTGCACTAGTACCCATCAAGCTTATTCTCTAAATTCTGTGGCAAGCCATCATTGCTGAATAAGTTTGATTTACAGTAGCTGTCTGTGTTTCTTTTCTTAAAAGTAATGGTTATTAGGCCCACTACCTTTTACTGCTTGCAAATCTTATTTTTCCTTTGTCTCCAAGAACTACAGTGAACCACTCAAAGCTGCTGTGTAGAGTTTTCTTTTGTGTGACACTTTTCTAGCTTATAAAAATTGCTTACTAAAGACATTTTAATAGAACCAGGTTTAAATTTACTTTCCAACTGTTTACCTTTTCCAAGATTCTCTAGTAAGTGAGGATGTACATTTCAAGATTAAGGAGATGGATGTTTACAGTAGTGCTCAACAAAATTCAGATAGTCATATGGTGCAGCTCTGCAGCGCTCTGCTTTCATCTAATATCGAAATATTATAAAAAAGAGGAAAAATACTGTAAAAAAGTGTAATAGGTAGAATCCCACAGAAAGCTATGGCAGGAAATATAGATTGTATGTTACTTTCGGGCAAGAAGGTAATCTTCTTTCCTTGTAACTTCACCAGCTGCAGTAAATGGTGACAACTGACATTGATTCTGCCCTTAATACATTCGATTTTCTTTCAGCATACAATTAGCATATTTCTTCAGAGCAGCAGGATAAACAGAGACTGCTGAGTATCTATATTGATGCTATTTCATTTTATAGAAAAATGATACAAATAGAGATGACAAGCCATAGTTTCATGCTGTGTAACTCTATGCTAGTATCTATTACTGTTATATCCCATTAGTGGAGGTACTATTGTGATTTGATGCCACAAAACATTACCCCTCTCTGACAGACATTGAAACCAAAATGCTTTTAAGAGCCAGTCAGCCTTAAAAGGATAGAAGTCCTGTATCCTCATTAGATCCAGCATTGGGAAAGGCTTCATCTTTCATCTGTCACACTCACCTGATATACATAACATCAACTGCAAGGCCCACATTTGTAAGAGCAAGGTGTCCAGGTGTTCTGCTGACGTCAGTGCTCAGAGAGGATGGGCTGTGTGTCTTGGGAAATGAAGCCACCAGGATAGGGTATCGACTGCCACGTAGATGAACTCAGTTGGGCCTGAGACGTGAAGGAGTGCCAGCAGGCTGCTAAGTTCAGTTTGAAGGCCAGTAGAAGTAGCTAAGAGAGTACACTAGAGCACATTGTCTCTGAGAAGCAGCCATCTGGGCGGAGCAGTTGCTAAGAGCAAACCAGGCTAGGGACAACCCTGGGATACCATATACCCTAAACCATATTTTCATGACTCTTTTAAAAACTAGGGCTGTACGCCCTGGCTGGTGTGGCTCAGTGAATTGAGCATTGGCCTACGGACCAGAAAGTTGATGGTTCCTGGTCAGGGCACATGCCTGGGCTGCAGGCCCGTGCCTAGTTGGGGGCATGGAAGAGGCAACCAATCGATGTTTCTCTCACACATTGATATTTCTCTCCCTATCTTTCTCCCCCCCTCCACTGTCTTTAAGAATAAATAAATAAAATCTCTAAAAAAAAAGAAATAAAATCTATTGTTGTAGAGTGACTTCATTGGACAAATTAGGAAAATGACTGCTTTCTAAACATTATAAAAATGACTAGTTGGATGTGCTAGTTATCAATCTATCATGAGCTCTCAGCCACAGATCCACTCTTCATTGCCCTGCTAGTGGTACTGGAACGTTTCTCCTGGGCCAACCGGCACCAAGTTATGCCTGTCAATAGAGGGCGCTGGAGGGACACAGGAGGAAGACACCAAGGGGGAGGTGCCTCTCCTGCCAGAAGAGAGCATACCCTGGGACCAGGAAGAAGAACCGGTTTGCCATAAGATGGCTTTCCAGCAAGTTCTGCTCTTCCTGCACCTCAGCAAATGTCCCTGTCAGGCTCCTTCCAGCAAAGCCTGTCTTTCAGCCCTGGTGGACAGGGGTCTTTCTTTTCAATCTATTCCTTACTTGGGTACTTTGCCTCAGTTGTAGAGGTAGTGGCTGATCTCTGTATCAGTCATCCTTGTATTGTTGAGACGTCTCTTTACCTTTAGTAGCTAACCGACTGCTACCCCAAACCCCTATTGTAGATAATTATTGTTCATGTTAAACTTTCCCTGTATGGTTTCTGTCTCCTCAATGGATCCCGACTGACATATTGGATGAATTAGAATGGTGACCCTTTGGCAAGATTTAGTAAGAGTGCCTTTCTTTGCGCAAAGGATAAAATGCCACTCTCTTGCGGTGGCAGCAACCCTCTCCGGGACATTCAACTTTCTGGGTGAGCCAGGGTTTAACCTCCATGGCTTCAGCACACAGGTGTACCACCTGTACAGTCATTACGAGTGGTCCTTCTTTGTGCCATTGAAGCCCTCTAAAATAAATTAAAAGATGAATTGCTATATCTCTGCTTTCAAGATGACCTCAGGCTAGTGGGAGAGGCAGACTAGCAAATAGACATAGGAGGTAGGTTTGAAAGGAGGGAAACACAGGGTGCTATGGAGAAGGAGAGGAGAGAGACCCTGTACCTATTGCTGCGTAACAGATTACTCCAAAACACAGAGGTTTAAACCAAAAATAAATGCGTGTATAGCTTCTGTGAGTCAGGAATTTGGTAGTAGCTTAGCTGAGTGTTGCTGGCTTGGGATCTCTCATGAGGTTACGGTGAAGGTGTCAGCCAGGACTGCAGTCATTAGAAGGCTTAATGGGGCTGAGACCTGCTTCTAAGGGGCTCACTCACATGACTGGAGACTGGATGCGGGCTGTCGGCACAAGGCTTCAGCTCTTGGGCCTCTCCGTAGGGCAGAGTGAATGATTTCAGGATATGGCAGTGGGCCTCCCCCTGAGTAAGTGATAAAAGAGAAAGAACCAGGTAGGATTTACTATTGTTATTATGGCCTAGCCTCAAAATCCATGTTTGACAATTTCCTATAGGTTACGCTGGTCAACTTTATTCATTGTGGGAGGAGACCAAAAGAATGTAAACTTCAGGAGGTAAGCTCATTGAGGACCACAGTAAATTCTGGGTACTGCAGATGCCTTAGGACGAACTGGAGGGAGGAAAGTCTGCTGCTGTAGGAGGGAAGATTGGAGATGACTCTGATAGGCTCCGTTAGCAAGTAAGGAGTTGAAGAATGTACCAGGACAAGGTATCGGCATGTGAGAAGGTCTGGGAAGATAAAGGGCAATGGACCCCTGACTGGTGTGGCTCAGTGAGTTGAGTGCTGGCCTGTGAACCAAAAGGAAGGTTTCTGGTTTGATTTCCAGTCAGGGCACATGCCTGGGTTGTGGGTCAGGTCCCCGGTTGGGGGAGTGTGAGAGGTAGCCAATTGATGTTTCTCTCCCTCTTTCTCTCCCTTCCCCTCTCTAAAAATAAGTAAATAAAATCTTTACAGTTTTTTTTCCAAAAAAAGGCAATGGAAAGTGTTGAAGTATCACTCAGTTGTAAGATTCAGGGTTTTGAGGTAGGTGGGTAGTGCTGGATGATTGCAGTAAGAAATGAGGCTGGATAAATTGTCAGAGGTAAAAATCATAAAAGAACCTTGTCTGGTATTTTATTTAGAGCATATTGGCAGCTATGGGGCAATTTTAATCAGAATAATGATTCTTAACACTTGTATCTCAAAAGCAAGCCATCCAGACTCGGCGCACCTGTTGCAGCGTTTATTCCAACACTGCTTAGAAGCAGTCAAACGCCTCCAGCGTGCACAGCCTGCCTTCTCTGTTCCTCCTCCGGTTTTCTGCTCCGTAATCACATCTGAAATGTAAGGGGCATGGTCAGGGTGAATTGACAAGTTACGTCCCAGGTTTTCCCAATCTTCCTGGGAGGTCCGCTTTACAGGCCTGCAGGCTTACTGTAGGTGTTGCAGGGACTCTGGTTGGAAACACACTAAGTGATATTGGCCTTAGTCAGTGACGGAGCTTGAGTCGAGGAGCATCATCACACACACACACGCGCATCAGTTAGGTCTAGGACTCTGGATTAGGAAACATAAGCAATTCATAAAGTCAATTTCCAATTTTCCAAGGAAGTAGGAATAAGACAGAAAACTCAAATCCTTACATAATTTTCCAATCTTACTTTCATTAATATTGTCATATTTTTCTCTTGAAGCACCTGAGGTTTATAAATAACAAATTGCCTAATTTTAATCCCTTTCTCTAACTCATTCACATGCCTTGGTAATTTACTCTCCCCTTTTTAAGCCAATTGGCTAACCCACAAAGTTAAGGAGTAGGCACGGTTAGCCTTTAAGTCTCTTTCAAATTGAGAAGATGCCATTTTATGAATTTCATGTTTCAAAGCCACACTCTTACTGGAGATGCCAATAGATGTGGGAAGTGTGAGATATGAAAAGAGATACAGTAATTAACAAGCCATATAATTAGTCTCTGAATAATTTAAAATTTCATTTACTACTAGACCCTGTATTTTACCTGCTATTGACATAATTTAGATAACAAAGGGAAGAGTCATCGGAAAACTCTTAGTGAAGAGGAAATCCATATTGCTGATTCCTGCTTCAAATTTTTTGGGAAGTACCCAAAGTGTATTAGTAAGCTCTTAGGAAAGATTACACACATTTAAAATTCACTGTCCATTTAAATTGTGTGTGTGTGCATACATATGTGTGTATATATGTATAATATATACATATTATATATGTACATATACACACATATGTGTGTATACCTATACATGTGTATATATGCATATGTATGTGTGTGTATATATATATTAGTATTACCTTGGGGCCTTGCATCTTCTATTAAGTCCACTCTTCCCATGATATTTTTTTGGTTCCTGATATGTTTTCTCAGTGCTTTGCTACTGATGTGATTTGCAGAGGCCCAAGGACTGCAGGACCATTCCAACAGCCAAGAAACATACAGAAGACCTGGCTGAAAGGGGCAAAACTCCCAACCAGGAAAGAGTTCACAAGGTAGGGGCAAGGTGGAAGGAAAAAGCTCTGATGGATTACTGAATTGCCCCAAAGCTTTATTCCTCAATTACAGCTATTTGAATTGATCATGGACTAAATTTCAACTGGTCACTTAGTTTGTTGGTGAGCATAATACTTAATTTTATGTGTCATTGTGACTGGGACATGGGGTGCCAGATATTTGACCAAACATTCTTCTGGGTATTTCATTAAGGATGTTTTTGGATGATGTTAACATTTAAATTGGTTGCTTGATTAAAACAGATTGCCCTCCCTAAATTGGGTGGGCCACATCCAATCAGTTGAAGGCTTGACTAGAACAAAAGGCTGATTCTCACCTAACTAAGAGACAATACCTCCTACCTGTGAGCAGAACTGGCTGCCAAGGTAAAATATAATTATTTGGGGCTGGGGTAGGTCATGGAAAACTTTTTTCTACTACTATAAAAGTCTTTTCTATCTACAGAAAGATGCCTAAAATTCTTCTACATTCTTTCTTCCTCAACATGTTCCCAAGACTTCTAAGAACAAAGCATTCAAACAGTTATTTATAACACTTTTGGATCAGTGAGGATCCAGGCAGAAAATTGGAAACAACATTAGGTATTTCGATAGAGGGAATTTATTTTTTATTTATTTATTTTTATTTTTAATTTTTTAAATTTTAATTGTTGTTCAAGTACAGTTTTCTGTCTTTTACTCCCATCCCAGCCTACCCCCCCAGCCCTCCCCACCTCCCTCCCATCTCCACTCCCCCACTTGTTTCTGTCCATGTGTCCCCCATACTTGTTCCTGCAAACCCTTCCCCTTTTCCCCTGAAATTCCCTCCCCTCTCCCCTCTGGTCACTGTCAGAGTCGATAGAGGGAATTTAAAATAAAGAATCGCTTAAACAAATGTTGGAAAAATGCAAAAGCAAAAGGTGAATATTTAAGTAACAGAAATAATAATTACAGAAGTAGCTACCACTCAGAGCCCCAGGAGCAAAGGGAAGAGACTGGAATTATCCAAATCTAGAAGTTTAGTGACGAGTTCCTGCCCAGTTGGAATTCTGCCTTCTCAGTAGGGGGAGCTGTCTAGCAGCTTCTAGTAGCTCAAGAAGTTGGAAGACTGGTCCCATGAGTTCAGGACTTGAGGAGACCTGGTTCCCAGCTGGTGCCTCTTAAGTATCTGGGAATGATGAAGGAAGCTGGAGACTGGGAGGGACTACTGCTACCAACTAGGTTATTGCTGGCAAGTCAGAACACAACTGACATACAGAAATCAAGCCATTATTCATTTCCTCTCTCTTCTTCTATTAGTCATGCCTAACAGACAAAGGAAAAACAGTTTTTGCTAAGTCATAGCCCTAGAATCATAGAGGAAAGAGGGATGCATCTCAATCCGAAAGACTTGAGAACTGGTTTTGAATAGAGGAAAACCTGGGGAAATAGATTTTAATGGAAATGGAGAGGAACATAAATGAAATTACTGGGGGGGTAGCCCTAGTAGGTCATGCTTGTGACAGTTTTGCATAGTGTCACTTTTGACTGAGATATCTGATGTCCCTAGGTAATGTTAGCAAGGAAGGGTTTAAGCTAATTGCAAATATTAGTAAGTATATAAATAAAATGATAATATACATTTACATTTGTAATCTGTACCATCTAACTCTGCTAAACATAGTATAGAAATATTTTATATCCACACTAATATTTTGTCATCTTCAATGAAGCTGATAAAAACAATTTAATTATAGATATAGGGAATAATTATAGTAATATAATTGAAACATTAGAACATAATCACTTTGAGAAATTTTACAATATTCGAAATATTTCAAGAGTTAACATTGGATAATCACCGTGCGCCTGGCTATGTTTTCAGGGCTCTGTGTGTATTAACTCACTTAGTTCTCACTGTAACCCTATTTCTCTTGTTTTCTCCATTTTATTGATAAAATGACCATGACAGAGGGAGGTTAAGTAACTTGTCAATCACACAGCCCTAAGGAGCAGAGCTAGGATTTTAATCCAACATTCTGACTCATAGCATTACCTCAAGAGCTACCTCCTTAGTAAAAACAGTTTTTGGATTAAAAAAATACTTTCAAGTCATATCATGACTGTTAACTTCCTCACTATAAATAGTGTTAATAATTTTTGCATGATAGGATTGTTATGATGTTTAGATAGTATTTGTTAAAAGTTCTAGTACAGGATTTGACAGGTATGATATCCTTAATGAATGGTAGCTATCATTTATACTTCTGAATATCTTTACTGAGGTAGGAAATGTAAATTATCTGGGGGTACACATGGTATTTTGGGAATAAACAAAAATATTTCCTGTAACCAAGATTAATGAGCGAAGGGAAAGATCATATTGGCCACTATTGCAGCCTGATAAACAAGATGTTCTGTTAAGGATCCTATGTGCTTTCTGCATGGCTAGTTGTAGTAATAGATCATTATCTGAATAATCATCTTAACTCTCAAAACCTCAATTTCCCAAATAAATGGGGAAGCAACAAAACAAAAAATTACTAGTAGAGCTTTGATATCGGTCTACTTTTTGGCTACCTACTAGCCCTACTCAATCTGCAATCAAGAGGGAAAATACAATTTTGGGTCTGAGACAGTAATGGGCTATAAGGTGATTTGTTTTTCTGTTTGCTTTTTTTTAAAAAAAAAAGAGAGATGAGAGCACAATGTAGAGTAATGACTGCATTGTGTGATTGTGGAGGGAGCAATATAATAACATGCTCCTCTAGCATGAAATAATGATTCCTTCTCATTATCCTAGAAGGGTATGAACATGTATATACAAATGTTCTAAATGAAAGCCCTATTTGGTAGGGTTATTTATTGAAGAGACCTTGTATGAATATCTGTATAAGGCTAGGCCACCATAATGGTTAAAACTTCTTGGCTGGGCCACAAAGGAGAAAAGAAGAACGCAACACCTTTTTTCTTGGGGTGTTTTAGGAAATTTTGAAACATGGCTAGAACTGTAATATCAAAAGCATCAAAAGGTTTGTAACCAAGGCAACTCTTCCCCCTCTGTGTTCAGGCTTTTCTGTTGATTACCTATTGTAATACCAATAATTGCATCTGAGAGGAGTCTCTGTTTGTTGTGGGAAACAATTAGCACTTGAAGTAAAATAACAGATTTAAATAAATTAGGAGACTCCGTAGTGTGACCTGATCTCTTAGGAACCAGCAACAGCTGTGGAATACAACTCAGTTTTGTATTTGCGGCGGCCTCCGGACTGTGGGTTGTCATCCGAAGTTACCTGAGGTCTTCTTGCTGGTTACCCTAGTTGTTACAGTTGAAAACTGTTTGTTTCTTTTTGGATTATATTGGAAAAGAGTTTAATAAGTCCAAACCTGCAAGAAGATGATACTACATTTTCAACGATGGACTTGTTCAAGCAACTTGTCTCTACATATAACGCTTTGTTAAAGATCTTTTCTTCAATTACTGCCATAATTACTCTTCACTGTTACATAGACTGTATTTTAAATTGCCGTTTATTTTAATTCAGATGTGAATGGAAAGCTTGCAGATCCTGATCTCTATATCTTTGCCTTGCCTGCGATTTTTGCTTTCAAAATAAAAAAGTCTCCATTAGTATTATGACCATTTACTGAAACCATTGCATGGCATAAACTCTCAAAATCAGTGTTAATTAACCTGTAAATCCATAACTCTAAGAGAGTTTTTGGTAATTCTCAATAAGTGTTCAGTGTTCCGAGGACAAATAACTTTTTCTTGACTCAACTATACTTGTTTTCAGATTCTCATTTATAATTTGTGTAAACAATCACTTTGGTCTCACGTTTCCATGTGATGGGATTTCTGCTAGAATGATACCCCTAACTAGCCTCTCCCTTCAACTGCTCTGATTTGTTAAGTTCAAAAGAAGAAACTGAACATGCTAGCTTGAGCTCCTTCTGGACTAGCCTTTTGCAGAGTGAACTGTCCGTAGGATTTATGCATTCCCGTCAGCTGTCTGTAGTGAGGGCTCTGTCTCCAGGGGAAAATGGCCTGCAGCTGTCGAGCTCTACCTGCGAGTAAGGAAGCCAGTCTTTTCAATTCAGCAGTAAAAGACGATCTAAAGCCACATTCGGCAATCAGCTTTAACAGTGACAAAGCTGTTAGTTTGATCTCTGTGTGTCTATCTCTTCTATCTCTGAATTGTTTCTGAACTCAGTTGGGAAAGAAATGTTTATTGGCCATCCCCAACACCTCGCATATGTTTTCCATATGGAATACAGTTGATAAATATTAACTAATGACAAAGTCATAGAATGTAAATTCCACGAGAGCAGAACCCTTGCTTGTCTTGTTTATTGCTATTTCTCTAGTACACAGAAATTATTAAAAATTTTTTTTTGTTCAGTGACTCAAACTTCTCTAGTTCAGATCACAAATATTCTTGCTCACATTTCAGAATACAGCATTTGGGGTGCTTCACATTTTTGTGATACCCAAAGGTTAATGAAAGATGACCTCATTGTAAATGAAAGGACTGAGACCACTGCAGAACCACTGAAATATTCACAGCAGTGACGGACAGCGTGGTATGCCAATTTAGGCTATCTGAGTAAGCCTGTTCTCTGGCCCAGAACCAAAGAACTGGGAAATGTCAACGGGTGGAGAAGAAACAAAGAACCCTGCTATGGCCAGTGGCAAAGGCTGGTCGAAGGAACTGAGGAAGAGATTTGGGGATGTGAAAGGTGGATCACGAAAGTAGAAACGGAGCTCACATGATACTGGGTATGAAATGATCGAAGAGTCATATCTCGGAGCCACTACTTCCAACAGGGTGTGTAGACTGACATAGAGCATCACACATGGCATGGGACACTGAGAAATATGTTTTCAAACAGAAAGGCGTTCTTGTTGCCGAGGAGAGTGGGCTTTGAAATCTGCACTTTGATCCTGTCTGCCTAAGAGACTCATTGGCAGAAACGCCCTGGCAGGACAAACTAATCTGTGCCCAAAACAAAAACACGGAGGAAGATAAGCACCTAGAACTCTACATCTTGGAGGGGAAGGAAGCCCTCCTAAAGGGGTTATTTATAGAGAACTATAAGCATTTGCAAATAAAAAGAGCAGGAGTTCATCCCAGGGTCCTCAAAAGCTGGACAGACAGACATTCCCAGAGTACAAAAGTGTAGAAGAATAAGGACGCTGCACAGAGAAGGATCGGGACTAGAACAAAGCAGAGATATGCTATTCTTTTGCTCACAGGAGCTTAAGGTATCTGATAGGAATTGGTCTGTCATCTTCACTGTGCAGTTTTTATAACTCGTTGTCTATAATTAGGCCTAACAATAGCCAAATGGATGTAGCTCTCATTCCTGTGTATGGATTCAGGCATACCCCAGAAATCTCTTAATGAAGTCCCGAGGCTACACCATTCTTTTGGATATTGTTATATATAGGATTCATCTATTGGAGTTAACATATGGTGCCTAGCATGGGTAAGACCATGCCAACAGGATTATGTAATTCTGTCTTAGTAAGGCGTGTTACTTATGCAGCAGAGTCCCTGCAGTTCTGGCGTAGTGCCAAAACACAGGCTGTGGCGTTGGAGCACCTGAGTTCAAACGCCTCCCGGTCACTTACTAGCTAGTTGTAAAAGCTTGGGCCAGCTTTTCATCATTTTTAGCTTTGGTTTCCTCATCTGTACAAATGTGCAAATAGGGATTATAATAGTTCTTGCATTATAGAGCTATAGCAAGAATTCAATAAGGTGAGCCATGTACATTAAATAAGTATTTATATAAAGTGAACTGATTACCTGTCCATATAAATTTAATTATCTATTTTTTAAATAGATAATGCACATAAAGCCTTTTGTTCAGTGACTGACATATGACTGAATTTATACAAATGGTGAGATATTACTGTTAATGGACCTGCAAACATGTGCTGAGTCCCTGCTGTGTACTGTGTGCCTGTTGAAAATCTGCTGAATATTCAGGTAGAGCGATCTAACAATACTTTATGTAGCAATGACTTTTTTCTTCCAAAAAAGCATAAGCACTGTATGACCGGGTTACCTCTCCTAATCTACCACTGCACGTGCCTGTAGACATTTTACGGATTGGTGAGTTGGCAGGATGATCAGTAGACCCTGGGTCCCCTGCCTTTCCCATCCTGGTGTTATTCAAGGACATTTACTCCCTTTACTTATTTCCTCCTCTTTTCCCTCCCTTCCTTCTTCACATATTTCTAAGCCTCTATTATGTACACTGTATAGTGTTGGAAGCTGTGGAAATCTCAAGTAGCTCATGCACGCACATGCACACACACTCCACATTCTCAAGTATTTAATAATGTATTGAGGAGACAAGATATAAAAGTTAAACATATGAGTTGAACGGCAATACAAGACACTATTGCAAGACATGCACTATGGCTGTTTTGATAGGTGAGCAATGATACGCCTTATAAACTTAGCATTTCACACATTCAATCTAGCTGTTAATAATTTAGAGTTTTTGATTCTTTCTTTCACACGGAGATAGCTTTACTCTATCGATCATGAAGAGGTGGAAATCACCTAATTCCAGTGATGCTGGAGGAACTTAATACTGTAAGCAGGGGAAAGTTAGAGGTCCAGATGAAGGAAATTCAGTATCAGTGATATTTTGGGAAATTGATGCAATTATTTGTTAGAGGGACTCTCAAAATCAACACCAAATTCCTACCGGGATTTGTATGAGCATACAATGTGAAGAGAAAATTTGCTCACTAATGATATACACAGAATTATTTTAAATAGTGATGTTATAATAAGTGGAGCGAATGTATTTGGAAAATGTGGTATGAAACACAGACACTCATAAAGGAGGAAAAACTTGGAAAGTAGTAATGCTAAATGGCCTGGGGTGATAACTCGTAGCAAATTTATATGAACATGTAATGCAACGGGGGTGAAGAAAAAAAGGCAATATGACTTTCGGTAGACTAAGCAAAGAAATCACATTATAGATCAAGAAAAATATAGGCAAGTCTGCTTATATCTCCTTGGCAAAACACTTTTGGAATAATACACATGATCTCAGGATTGCACTACAAGGAAGATGTGGAAAAACAAAGGAGATTCGAATGTGAAAAGCACGAGTGATTATAAAGACCTGCCAGCTTGATTTATGAGGTATGAATGGCACAACGATCACCTAAATATGTGCGTATGTGGGGACGTCTCTCAGAGAAACCCAATGGTTATCAAAATAATTAGAGTCTCCTTTTGCAGTTCTATTGTCGGGATAAGCATTTATTGGCTTAAATAAGCTCCCTTGCTTTGAAGAGGAGATTATTTTACACTTTGTCATCAGTCAGGCCCTATTCAGGAAACTAAATTATGTGCAACACACATACAGTTGTAAAATTCAAGCTCATTTGTAATGAAGTAAAGAGACTGGCTCTAAAAACAAACGGCTCTAGAGGCAATAGAAGTGAGAAATAACCTCAGCTGACAGATAACTAGGAGTGGTTGCCGGACTTATTCTTGGCCGATAGCCCAAGTGAAAGGTTTAAAATTGTGTAAATATAATATCTTAAAGGAAGAGGTGACTGATAACCTTCAGAGAGGGGAGGTAATAAGATGGAAAAAGAAATGAAAAAAAAAGGTTAAAGGGTGAGAAGTGCTCATAGTTTCTTAGAAAAGGTGAGAGAGCTTGAATTATTTTCATTATCATGAGAAAGGTGCTTCAAATTACCTTTGTCCATTTTTGAAAGGATAACTACATCATGTGACAAATTACTGAATTTATTATATGAATATGTAAAAAAATGAATGTTTTAAATATAGGAAAAAATAGTTCTTGTTATTGACACTATTTATTCAAAAGGCTGACTATGCATATATAAATGTTATGAAAGAAATAACTTTAAATTCCTTATGTAATCAACTGACATTTTGACATTTTATATAGTGAACTGCAAAAAAAGTCAACAGTAAATGTGAAAAATTTTAGAATACCTATAGCTAAAAATGATTGTGTTTTATTTATAAATGGGCTTTAGAATAAATTCAGGATGAATTATTTTGCATTTGGAAATAATTGCCTGTAAGTGCTATATATTAAAGAAAAGGAAAGTTATAGGCAAACACCCAGCTTATAAAACTAAAGGATTTTAATGATTTGGTTCCACGGATATTTATGCCTGAGTTTATGGGAAGTGTTTTGAAATTCATGTAGAGTACTGAAAAACAGTCATAGGACAAATGACTCATATTGAGGTCAACCAAGTTATAAATCAAAATATAAATGTACTTCACAGTACATTTATTTCTAACATAGTTTATAAAATAACCTATTTACTTGCTGAAACAAAGAATATACATTTTAAAATTTACTTTAGTCAGAAATAACATCTTTTGAAAAAGCCAAAATTAGCTACAATCCTATCACTCCTCTGTACTAAAGCTTTTGATTGCTCTCCATTGTTTATTGAATCAAATGAATAATTTTCAGCTTTATAGGTAACTTGATTATCTTTTCCACTCTTCTACACAGTGTAAATGACTCAATTTACTTTTTCTACTTCATTAATTCATGGCTCACAACTTAATACTTGGTCACTTCTTTTTGAAGTGAACAGAATAACTTGAAGCATCTTTCTAATCACATTGAAATTGTTTCAGGTTCTTAGAAGACATCTCACGTGTTTCTTCTGGACAGGTTGTTGCAAATTCAAATGCCTGTCACAGGCATGCAGATGACATCAGTAGGTGCAGTGGATCTGGAGGGGCCAGACAAACGGGAGAGGGCACCCTGTCTACCTAAGGGTCAGCCTCTGCACAGCTGGTTGTTGACGTGCAGTAACGGTGCCTTTGGTTACTATTTCTAACAATTCTGTAAGAGGAGCTAGAAACCTAACTCATGTGAAATTTCCAATTTTTGAATTGATTCAAATAATAAAAAAGTACCATGTAAACCCACTGACTTCTAGTTTTACCTCTTTGGCAAACTAACCCAGCTGGCCTGGTCTCGTTGCTCACGCCAGTCCACGGGGCAGGACAGCCGCCTTCCCTCTGCCTGTCAATTCACTCTGTAGCTGCCCCTGATCCTCTTCCTGACACCTCCCTTCTCTTTCTCCAGTTCTCTTTTTTCCCCCTGAATCCATGTAATATTAAACCCCTTTCTACACCAAATTCTGCTATGTATCTTACTTATAAATGTTTTATTCTTTTTCTTAGCAGTATAAACTCCCTGAAGGCAGAGATTATTTTACTATGTCTGACACTTAGGAGACACTCAGTAAATGCTTAAAGAATTGAATTGAATTGGGTATGGAGGATATCATTTATAGATGTCCCATCAGCAATGTTTTTTATGGAGACTCTCATTTGAGCTGAACAATGTAGAGTTAATATTTACAAGGCTAAAAGTCTAGTGAAAAATTTAGTTCAATCGTGTTTCTTTAACAGATGGTGCATCTGTGTTTCCTAATGCAGTATCCTGACCGTGTATAGTTGTCATAATTAAGTCGTAGTTGCCTGCATACACACAAAATCTTTAGTAACTGAAGAATCTTTCTTACATGTGGACCTTAAGTGTGTTCCAATCCTGTTCCATAACTGCTCCTGCATTTGATTCAGTGCAGATGATTTGGGAGTTGATTTCCTTCTTTGACCCCAACGATTGACGAAGTACTTCTTGGTTTCTCTTAGGGAAGGTGAGCAGTTTAGCATGAACTGGCTTTTATGGTTAATTCCTGAAATGACCCTGGGACCCAGGATGCAGTCTTCTCTGGCTTTCTGGTTACTGAAAGCTTATTCTAATGCTCAAGTTAGTGTCAAGGAAGTACTGAACAGAGCCTGAGGTGTGTCGATGGGTTTTTAAAAAACTCTTGAGCACTAACTACGCTTATCTGGCATAGAACATTGTTGAGAAATTGTTATCATTCATACTTCTCTGTGTTTGATCTGTATGAAGTGTATTGTTTATGAGACAGCTGGATGTGTGGTGGAAAGATTATGAAACTGAAATCAAGAGATCAGCTGTTTAAAAATTTTGAAAAGCAAGGAAGTCACCTGAGTACTTGAGTCTAGCTTTCTCATGTGTAGAATAAAAACATGATATGGTTGTCTCTTAGCAGAATTCATTTCAGGATTAAATGAAATAATATATGTGAAAACTTTTGTGCATGTTTTTCAAAAGTCCACTGTTGTTTATTTAAAGAACTTATGCATGTGCTCCTTTCGTGGTAGGTATCTAATTTCTTGGGAACCTTTCTGAGTTGGCTGGACCAACTCAGTGGCCAACTCAATGGCCAACCCCATTGGTTTACACATTGTCTATGGCCATGTCACTCAAAAAGGCAACACTGAGCAGCCACGACAGAAATCTTAGGTCCCACAAAGCCAAAAAAGTTAATATCCAGTTCTTTACAGAAAAGAAAAGTTTCCTGGTTCCTGAATAGTTTTGCACTTGCAGGAGATATTCAAATATTTGGCTTCAAGTCTGAACTTGAAGAGCACCCCAACTAGACCTTCTCAGATGTACTGTTTATTTTTCCTGTGGTCACAGGGAAGGAATGAAAACACCTGTGGGATTTGGGACCAGAACAGTAATTGCTTCTCAGTCTTATCTCCTGCAGCCAGAAGAAAACATCTGTTTTTTTTTTTTTAAATCTGCAGAGAAGAGCAGAATTAAAACTCTCTGGGGACTTTTGCTACATCTCTGGCACAGAGAAGGAAGGGTGGAAGGCAGGCAAGAACATTTCCAGTTTGACTGAACGCAAGGTTAATGTGACTCAAATTAGCTGAGGGTGAAGCCTTGGCTTTAAAGTTTAAACCTAAATAGGACTCATTGCTGTTTTTGAACTGATGGATAGATGTTGGCAAAAGTCCCACTAATTCTTTGATTTGTTTAATAAAAGTCATTTAAAAGAATCAAATGGATCACTGGGTAAGAATTTGACCAGAAACACCTTCCAAGCGATAATTAGCTTGCCGTTTTTTCCCTGAGTTTTATGTTACCATAAATATTCATGACACATTCCCCATCAAATTGTAAGTTCTTCAGGAAACACTGTTATCAGTTTAAGAAGAACATGAATCAGACTGATAAAGCTAATTGGTTAGGGTTCTTTTTTCTCCTTCATTTTAAATAAAGCTGTTGAAGGTTCCCAGGGTAATGAAGAGCTGTGTTGTTATGACAACTGCTTATTCTTTTCTCTTTGAAGAAGCTTGTGATGTGATAGGCAACACATCAGGAATAATGAAAACAAATGATGAGTGGGATGCATCTGCTTAGAGGAAAAACCAGCACAAACTTCAACCATTTTACTGGCTTTCAGTTACTCTTTTCATGGCCAGAAATTCACATCACCTGAGCCAGTCATTTGTGCCAGTTTCCACTGTTTCCTGGTCCAGGAATCAGGTTACTCTGAGAGGATTTAGATAGGCACTGAGGTCTTTTTTTGCCTAGTGTTTCTCACTGTCTAACTTACTCTTTTCTAGATGAAACACCGGAAGTGATGGTTTATCAAGGCGACGGAGCACACTCTAAAATGATTCCGAAAGCTCACTTGATTTACTTACTCTGATTTTTTCAAGCAAAAGGGAATTTGTATTATGGCTTTCCAGCTCACTCCCTGCTACCACGACACAGCATGCACTGGTTGCCTTGTGCCATGCCCTTTCACAAGACCTTTCTGCTTTAAGGTGTCCAACAACTCAGGGAACTCATTGATACCATCTCTGTCTCACAGAGGAGAAATACAACCCCAGAAAAGTCCAAGGGGTACGATCAAGGTAATCTGATTGAAAATAGTTAAGTGAGAATCCAAACTGAAGTCTTTTGACTCCAGTTGATCTTTACAAGATGTTGTCTGTAGCTGAAAGAGAAAATTGATTTGAATAATTAAAATAGCAGATAAGCGATTACTCTAATTCTTCCTTGCTTGTGTCGAACCAGGAAACATCCAAACTTATGGAGAATTTTATGAGTTTATTTGAGCTAAACTGATGACATTTATAGCTTCTTTTATGCATTTGAAATTAAGGAGGGGACATAAGGAAGATTGGAGAAAGCAAGGCAAGCGTTGGATTACAAGGTAGTTAACAAAATTATATGCTCTCTTGATGGTTAATACCCATTTGAAGGGGTAATACTTTTGGCATTTTGAAGGTGTGTTAATCTAGATGTCCCAAAACAATGGACCAGGCTGGCTTCAAACCTTTCACTAAAGAACTTACAGACCTGCCACAGCCAGTGTGGCTCAACTGATTGTGCATCATACCCCAAGCCAAAAGGTCACTGGTTTCATGTCTGGTCAGGGCATGTGCCTGGGTTGCAGGTTTGGTCCCCAGTCAGGGTACTTATGGAAGGCAGCTGGTCACAGTTTTGCTCTCACATTGATGTTTCTCTCCCTCCGTTCCCCTCTCTAAAAAAGTTTTAAAAAATTTGAAAAAAAGGGAAGTTATAGGCTTGGGACATGACTACACACCATGACCTGTCCAATTAAGAATTGATGAGTAGATCACCCTGTGAGGTTACTTTTCCATAGAGCCCTTTATTTTTTTCATCTACATTTGCTTGCTGAACATTTAGTCTAACTAGCTTAACCCATTTTTCCCTGAACTCCAGGTCATGAACCGTTGGGGGTTATACAATTTTATGAATAAAACGCAGATACTTGCTTAAAAAATAATGACGGACTAAGTTAGGAAATACTAGGGTTTTCTCACATATTGTAAGGGTAAGTACGGTAGTCAAGTGAAAAGAGTCAGCAAACTGCTGCTAAACTAATCATGCTTTCTTAGGTGACAGAATGCCACTAGTTTGGCTAGGAAAAATTTAGAGTAGGGATATATCTTAGTAGAATGGCATCTGCCACACAGGGTCCTGAGGGAAGACAACAAAGTTGGCACAGATGTATGTGACAACTAACCACATTTTTTCCAATACTTTGAATTCGGTAAATGTTTAACCAGGATGTAGTATGTGCCAGTCATTCATCTATGGATGGAATACCACAGTTAGGATAGAAAAAAATTCTGCCTCATAGAGCTTGTTTTTAATGCCATTTTAAAAATATTTGAAAAACAGATTTATAGAAGTGTAACTGACATACAATAAAATACATATATTTCAACTATATAATTTAAATTTAAAGAAATAAAATTTAGCATATGTACATACCTGTTAAATCCCCTCCCCGCCCGATTCAATCCCCAAACAACTGTTCATCTGTGTCTGTCAATATGGTATTTTTTTGTTTGACTCCTTTATCTCAGGGTCGTTATTCTGATGTTCGTCCATGTTGCTTCATATCTAGAATTCCATTGTATGAATGTACCACATTGTTTATTCATCTGATGATGGACATTTGGACTGTTTTCCACTATTGAATATGACAGATGGAGCTGCTGTGGACATTTGTGGACACGCTGTTGTGTGGATAGGCTCTCACATCTCGAGTAAATACAGCTAAGAATGGAACAAGTATAGGTTCACCTCTTTAAGAAACCATTTTTGTACACAAACAATGAAACAGCAGAAGCAGAAATGAAGAAAAACATCCCATTTGACATAGCAAAAAGAAAAATAAAATATCTAGGAATAAACCTAACCAAAGAGGTAAAAGACCTGTATTCAGAAAACT
>CM052539.1:24574467-24599604 GCA_028533065.1 Trachops cirrhosus
CCTCCTTGGGTCCAACTTCTTTGGGACTCTATAAGCTTCCTGGACTTCCTGGAATTCTATTTCCTTTGCCAGATTGGGGAAGTTCTCCTTTATTATTTGTTCAAATAAGATTTCCACTTGTTGCTCTTCCTCTTCCCCTTCTGGTACCCCTATAATTCGGATGTTGGAACGTTTAAAGATGTCCTGGAGGTTCCTAAGCCTCTCCTCATTTTTTTGAATTCTTATTTATTCATTCTTTTCTGGTTGTAAATGTTTTCCTTCTTTCTGGTCCACTCCAATGATGTGAGACCCATCTTTCGTTCCATCACTGTTGGTTCCCTGTGCATTTTTCTTCATTAAACTTATTGTAGCCTTCATTTTTTCATCTAATTTGCGACCAAAATCAACCAATTCTGTGAGTATCCTGATCACCAGTGCTTTGAACTGTGCATCTGATAGGTTGGCTATCTCTTGGTCGCTTAAAAGGATGGGACCTGGGACTTTCAAATCTTTAACTGTTTAAGCCATCTTTTTGCTGGGTTTTTTTTTTGGCCTTGTCTGGCTCCTGTAGTGAGGGGCGGGGCCTAAGGTTTTCACCAGGACAGTGCACCCCAGTCACAGGGTAGTGACGCTGAATGTGGGGGCGGGGTCCGAGAAGGAACAATGGCGCTTGCTCTGCTCTCTGTCAGACCTCAGACCCTTCCACTGCCTTCCACAAGCCAACTGGGCCCCTCTGGCACCAATTCTGGTGTGGGTGGGCCTGTGCCCCCCGCGGGACCTTCCTTTTCAGTCAGTGCCCCAAAGCTCCACTTCCCTGAGCTGCACGCAGTGCCTTGCTTCACAATGGCTGCCTCGCTGGGCCAACCCCCAGCCTGGCCCGCCAGCCACTGCCACTTGTGTGCCCAGGGCCTGCCTGCTGCTGGCTTGCGCGCCCAGGGTCTGCCTGCTGCGGACTTGCGCTCTGCCCTGGTTGCTCAGGTCTCCGCTCTGCGTCCCTTGCCCAGCCTGACTCCGCCCCTCCTACCGGTCTGGATGACCCGGTCTGTGTCCACCTTTAACTCCCTGGTTGTCGGACTTCCATGCACCCCAATTTTCTGTCAGTTCTGGTTGTTATTTTGCTTCCATATTGTTGTTGTCCTTATCTTGGTTGTGCATGGGGGCACAGTGCATCCACCTATGCCTCCATCTTGGCCGGAAGTCCTCGACCCTTCTGGCCTACTCTTGATGACTCCCTGAGACTCCACCCCACAAAGAACTTTTGAGGTATGGACTAGGGACATAAACCCAGTGGGAATATGAAATAGACCCAAAGGCCATAGAGTAACCCATTATTAAAAAATGTAAAAAGAGGCTGATCATAATTCAAAGTGTAAAGCGCTATATAATAAATGCGTCACAGGTTATAACAGGCACAGGTCAGAGGAAAGGAGAAGGCTAAGGAGAGAAGAGGTAGTGTTTGGTGAACAATTAGAAGTGAAACTGTCCCAAGATGTCTAGTTTGGGCAGCTAAGAGTCATCATAACTGAGCTATAAAATTCAGGTGAAGGAAAAAACTTTGGAGGAAGATAATTTCAATATTGGAAATACTGAGTTTAAAGGCAATGTCCAGTTGGTGGTTGGATATACTGTCCTGGAGCTAAGGAGAGATATTTCTAAACTAGAGGTAGAGATTTTGGAATTATCTGTTTTTAGGTGATAGTTTAATATGTCAGTTGACAGGATTGCCCAGGAAGATCAAATATACTGAAAAGAAAGTCAAGGAGAGTATAACAACTTTAATGGGCAGTACAAGCAGTGTGCAAAAAACTGAATTGAGAGGAGGGGGCAGAGAGGCGCGAGAAAGAAACCAAGGGACAGTGATGTGACAGAAACCAAGAGAGGAGAAAATTTTATGGAAAGCAGAAAGGGATCAATGGTGTCAAATACTTTCAAGAGTTACTAAGACCAATGTAGAAATTGGGAAGTTGAGGACAATCCACGTAGATCCAGTAATGTAATAGGAGTGGAAGCCGGAATGCAGTGGGTTGAAGAGTGAATGTCAAGGAAAGAAGTGTAGGTGCTAAGTGCACTCTTTGCAGGCTGGTTAGCTATGAATCTATTAAACCTCCCCAAAATGTGACCTCTGGCAAAGAAATTGTATTTTGTTACCGGAAAATTATCAGAGACATGCACAAAAATATACATATACAGATACTCATCACAGCATTACTTATAATGATAAAAAATTAGAAACAACTTTAACATTCAATTATAAGGCTTTGGTTAAGTAATTTATATTTTAATCATATAGTAAAAATATTCTGTCATTAAAATTATGTTCAAGAAATACAGAGACATTAAAAAATGCTTATGAAATATCTTTTCCAAGACTTCTGCATTGAGACTATAGTTATTTTGTAATGGGGGGAAAGTCATTAAAAAAGTTGTATATGCCCAAACTAAGCCTGGCTATGAATGCAAGGACAGATATAAGGTAGTGAGGGGATCAATCAAGGAATGGTTTTTCTTTCCTGTGTTTTCCTCTTCTTCCTCTAGTCTCCTTCTTACTCTTTAATAAATTAGAGACACTGCATTATGCCTACTTGCTCAGAGGAAGGAACCAGTAGAGAAAGGCTTAAAATACTGAGGATGCATTATGAGAACAGGGAAGAATAAGTGAGGAAGCAAGATGCAACTGAGGGTGGAAGAAAATGAAATCCAACAAAGAGGATTATAATGTCACACAAGAAGAAAGATGGAATGGGGGGGAGATAAATAGATGGGGATATATATGAATATATATGAGTGTGTAGGCGAGGGGCAAGAGAGGGAAAGTTTGAGAAATGTTCATCCAACGTGCTTTACTTTTTCTGTGAAAGAAAAGACTAGATCTTCTACCTGCAGAATGTAGCTGGTGCATGGGTGGGGCTGAGAACTTGAGAAAGGCTGGGTTGTAAGACTAAGATCATATGTAGACAATGAGAGAGAACACATTAATTAGTCTTATGAATGAAAATGTATAATGTGTGCCTTGTTTCCTTTGATATTGACTCCACAAAGAGACAAACATGAAGGGGAGCAGTGTTAGTGTACTAATGATAAGAATTTGCCGGTGTAAATGTGTGAGTGAATAAGATCCTGCCTCTTCATCTCATCCCAATCATTAGCATATATTTATTGAGTTCTTATGATCAAGGCACTGAAGTGATTGCAAAAAGGATGAGACATGGTGCTCATTCTTACGGAACCGACATCTGGTTGGGGAGTTGAATCACAGCCACTTGAAAAGTTAACTATGTTACAAGGTGATTTAGCCATAAGTGAGGAAAGTGGTATAAAGAATCAGACAAATGATTGATCACTTACAATTGGAGGAGTCAAGGAAGATTTTACATTTTTACTTTGCATTTGTGTATTTATTTCTCCTTCTCTGTAGAGTAGGCATTGCTATATTCATTTTCATCTCTTATCACAAGCCCTGTTAACAATCGTGGAATGAATAGACTGATGAATACATTTATAAATAAATAAAATAAGATTTGAATGGATGGAAGGGTAGAAATTTATTTCAATAGGGTTATAGTAACATATAAAAATATAAAAGAAAGGAGGAAAGAAGAGAAAAACGGAAACAGCATTTCCTGAGTATTTACATGCCAGATACTATGTTACATGCTTTCACCTGCACTAGAGACTCATTTAATTGTCACTTTAATCCTGTGAAAGAGATATAAATATCTCTCCTTCAAAGGATGAAAAGTGTTTCAGAGAGATGGAGGTGACTCCCTTACATAGTGAAGAAATGTCAGCGCCGGGACTGGACCCTCTGAACACCGGGCTGGTTCTAGAGTAAGGAGGTGGGTTTTCATGTACTCCCTTGTGAGAATGCGGCTCTCTCCAGCTCGACTGCAGCATAGTTTCTGTCCCTTCAGCTCCTGTAACTACATGGTGTTGTTCATGGCTGGCTCTGCACTGCCTGAGTCATCAAGTTGAAAGGAAAGTCTTCGGTGTGGCAAAAAAGCCCTAGCTGGCCTGGCCCCTGCTCCTCCCCACCAGCCTCATTTCCAGGTAAAGATTCTTACTCACCAATACCCACCCTCCAGGTTTTTTGGGCAATGCTTGCTCATTCACCCTGCTCCACTCTCCCTTATGCTATTCTTTCCATCCCAAATGCCCTTCCTCATCTCGGTACCTATTCATCTTTTAAAATTTAACTCCTGGCTTGCAAATAATATCGGTTGCATAAAGCAGTACTTTGGTCTTCCTGAGTTTCCACCATATTCTCTTCTATTTTTCTGCAAACATCTATTAGTTGACTCTTATCTTCTCTCTCCTCCTCTAAAGAAGTCCTTGGACGATATGCAGTTTAACATTTCTACAATTACAGGTAGCCTCTATACTGTAATACTTTGAAACACAAGGGACATTTGGGCATTTATCTCTGAGACTACAACTTGGAAGTTTTTTGCCTTCTCTAAGTATGGTGTCTTCTTTAAGTATCCCCTAATCCCGTAGGACAAAGGGAAAAGAGAATTGAAGCTGTGTGTACATATAATGATTTATTCAGGGCCTCTATCATCGTTCAGTTTTATCAAGCTCTGGGATTCCTGAATTGCTCTATCTGTGTCCTGTCTTGCCCCTACTTACATTTCTGTCCACTTGTGAGGTATCTACCACATTTCTTAAGAAAAATAGAGAGGACACTTCTACAGGCTCTGCCAAGGTGTGGCAGGCAGCATACAACTGTGCTGGCCTCCTCCAGAGAGCTTTTGGATTTTGAGGTCGGGAGAGAAATGCTAAAGCCCCGAGAGAGGCTCTTTCTCAGGAAGAGTGTGAAATAACATCCTCGTGTAGCTCCCAGGATTAATTAGCAATACTCTAAAATAAATCCCTTAGAAGAGCTTTACTTCTCTGCAACAGAAAGCCATGTTCAAATTTGGACTAATTTGCTGTTACTAAATGAGACATCGTTTTCTTCTGGAAGCAGCTCGTGACTCCAAGCTAAATACCACTCTTACTCCAGCTGTCAGTAGGCCTCACCTCAGGGCATGCAGATAGTATGGCAAGTGTGGCCTTTGCCACAGGCTGGGCCTGGAGGTAAGTATTCTTGGTGGTGGTAGTGGAGATTGGAGTTAATATACAATTTAACCTGATTCAAGTTCAAGAATATGTAGATAGCACTTGTCTGGCTAGAAGGCCAGAAAGAGGAGGAGGATGGTTTCAGGAACTCTTAGGAGAGTCTTTGCTGATCAACTTCCCTATAGTTAGATGGTAGCTGGAAGAGTGAAACCAACAATGTATGCACTCACAGTCCACTAAGAAGTCTGGCAAGATTCCCAGCTTGTCCACTCCTTCCCCAGATCCTCTGTCTCTCCCCGCCAAGTGCCACAAAGCTCTCTAAGAGCCCTAACCTGCAGCTCAGCTTCCTTGTCATCTTGCTCTAGTAAAGTGGTATCACAGACCATGTGTAGGTGTTCTCTTGTACATCAGTAATTTTTATGAAATCTGATAAAGTTTTTGCTTCTCATCTAAGAGAATAAATATTGTCTTCTAACAGGTACACAGATCAAGTAAGAATGTGAAAATAAAACTTGGGTCAAAATTACATCTTTAGCCCAGGCTGGTGTAGCTCATTTGGTTGGAGTATAGTCCCATAACCAAAGGGATGCAGGTTCGATTCCTGCTCAGAGCACTTATGATCTGGTCGAAGCACATATGGGAAGCAATCAATTGATGCTTTTCTCTTGCATTGATGTTTCTCTCTCACTCCCTTCCTCTCTCCCTCCATCTCTAAAAATCAAAAAAATTACATCTTTTTTAAGAAAGATTTTATTTATTATTATTTTTAGAGAGAGGGGAAGGGAAGGAAGGAGTGAGGGAGAGAAACATCAGTGTGTGGTTGCCTCTTGTGTTCCCCTACTGGGGACCTGGCCTGCAACCCTGGCATATGCCCTGACTGGGAATCAAACCGATGACCCTTTCGTTCCAAGGCGGTACTCAATCCATTAAGCCACACCCACTAGGGCACATCTTTAATACAGTTGCCAAGAATCACCTATTCCTGCAATCTTTGTGTATTAATAACAACTAAAAGCCACAGTTTACCTAAATAAATGTCGAAGCCTTGGCTAAAGGCTCAGGCTTTTAGAAAAAAATTGTTTTTGTTTCTTTTTGAGCTCATAAAATGAAAATTGAGGCATACTGGAAAACTTTTTCTATATAAAATATATTCCTTAAGTTAAGTGACTAAAGATAATATGGACCATCCAAGTTTCCAAGAAGTATTTGAGAATAAACAAAAGTCAAAGCTCAAACATTATTTTGGCTACATGTTTGTATATAGTGAAAATTATTTAGGATAAGTTCTAAGATATGAACTTGCTGTGTTAATAATATAAAAAGCTTTATAGGTATCACATATTGCAATTTCCTGTCCCCAGGTTTGATTCATTTTAACACACTTATTTAACACTTGAGTATTTAACACACTTTTTGAGTCTTTATCCTCTTCAAGGGACCTCATTAGGGCTGGAAACAAAAAGGTGGGTAGGACACCAACATGTAAACCAATCATGACCGAAGAGCTAGAGAGTGTATTAAGCACTAGGGATAGTTAAAGGAAGATGTCACTGATTATGCCTGAAGGTGTTGAGAAAAATTTGCCAGATAAAGTGACATTTTAGTGAGGACTTTGAAGAATAAGTAGAAATTCACCAGATGGGGAATAACTAGGCAGAGGAACAGCAGGGTCACTGAAAGAATAACAGCCACCAGGTCCTGGTTAGGCTGGATGTGGAGTGAGTGAGAGACGAGTTGGAAAGAGCAAGTTTGAGTCAGAATGCATATTTTGTTCTTTTGAGGATGGGAACCCTAGAAGTCATTTAAGCAGAGGATGGACACTTTTGTGTTTTTGATTAGAGTAGTACCTCTGCTGGCAGTGTTGTGATTGTAGGTGGGGGAAAGGCAGGAGGTAGGGATGTATAATAGGAGGCCATTGTCATAAAGGACCAGAAATAAGGCAGAAGAGTGGGGAAGAGAATGAATCAAATGATGCCAGTTGGGTACGATGACACAGATGTGGTAAACCCTGAATTTAGGGTACTGCTCATGAAAAGAAGGGTTGGAATTGCTTTGATTTCAGTTTAGATAACTGAGTTAATGATTATGATAATGATGATGATGATGGTGAGAGTAATGTGTTTAGTCTTGAGTGTATTGAGTCTGAAGTACATGCAAGTATTCAGGTAAACACACCTTTTAAACAACTGGAAGAATATGTGTAGATCAGGAGGATAAATACTTACAAATCAAATACATCGTAGTTGAAGTTGAAGGAGTGGGTAAAATTCCCCAGGGGAACATAGCAAGGATAAAGAAAAAGCAATCACTTTTAGAATATTTAGTTTAATAGACAATTGAAAGGAAGAGATTTGATGAACTGGAGTCAGAGAGTATGAGAACTAGAAAAGAGGCATGTGACAATACTAAGGGAGGAAAGAGTTTGAAGAGGAAGAGTTTGGTGAACAACATCATATACCAGAACCAGGCAAAGCAGAATTAATTTGGATATAGTGATTGTGTTAGTCAGCATTCCCCAGAAACACAGGAGTAATAGGATCTATGTCTGTCTATCTATTATCTATGTATCTATGTATCTATCTATCTGTCTATCATCTATTTATCTATCATCTATCATCTAAGTCCAAAGGCAGAAGATAGATGTCAAAAACAGTCAGGCAGAAAGACAGAATTCTCCCTTAACTTACCTTTTATTTTATTCAGGTCCTCAGTGAATTGGATAAGGCCCACCCACATCGGAGAGGGCAATCTGTGTTAGTATTCTTCTAATTCAAATGGTAATCTCATCCAGAAATATCTTTATAAACACACCCAGAATAATGTTTAATCAAATATCCAGGCACGCCATTGGTCAGGCACATTGATACATAGCATTTACCATCACAGCAGTGAAAAGTCACTAGTTACCTTATTAAGAAGAGTTCCTGTTGATGGTACTGGTGATACCAGATATCAAAGGCTTGAGAAATAAACAAGAAATGAATACATAGAGACAGTAGGTAGAGGCTTCTCATTCAAGAAAGTTAGTTGGCTGGACAAGGAAGAGAAGAGATAAAGCAATACATTCGGGGAAGAAGATAAGTTGAGGAGATTTCTTTTAAGGTAGGGGAATTTTGAGCATGTTTAATATTTATTGGCTGAGACAAAGGCACTTGTGAAGAGCAAGTGACTAAAGTGACAAATGGGAAGAAGAAATAATTGATAGGGCAGAATATTGAGGTAGGCAGGAAGAAATGAGAGTTATATGCAAATAATTAGAAATAAAGCAACCTAATGGTAATAATAACAATAACATTGCAAAGTGATAAATGTGTTCCATTGGCCAACAGTTAGATTTAGGCTTTAAATATGCAGAAATGCGAACTATCCAGGAAGAATTATATCCCAATACCTGTTCTATGTATTTATGCAAGAAAGTGAATGATGTAAAATGATTACAAACACAGGTAGTGTGATTTTTCCAACTGCCCCAGAGTGTGAAACTTGATCATTGTAAGGGTGTCAGGAGCACTGTCACGAATTGCTGTCTAAAGCTCCTGCCCAATTTTTCTGGCTACAGTCTCAGATATGAAGTCAAAGAAGCCACTTGACACCAAGAAAAAATGTCATAGAAAAATCTTGAAGCACTATAGATTTTTCAGGAATGACATAATTATCTTCTATAGCATTCAACCTCAGAATAGAAGTGAAATGAAAGATTACTCTGCACTCATGCAGAAGGTCATCATTATGGCGAATTCAACAACATGGATAGTAAGCTGTAGCCAAAAGGGCCTCTTTTGTAGTCACCGCTGTGTTCCTACTGTTAGCTCCCAGGGCTTGACTCTTAGAAAGCATTCCACAGATATTGGTTGAATGAGTGAATGAGAATGTTGTGATCCTAGGGATGTGTTGCAAATATTCACTTAAATTATATTTTGATATGCAAAGAAAATTCTTCAGAGGCCAAGCTCCTCGACATCTTTGGAACTTCGAAGCAACATTCCACTTGAGAACATTAGACAAAAAGATACTGAATGGAAAATTAAATGCAAGGTGAAACTTGTGGAGACAAAGTTCGCCTGATACACAGATGGACTGAAGTGAAGTTAGATGGCGAACTGCTCTGCGCTGTGGATGCTGTGGTGCACTGTGCAGATAGATCCTCCTTAGGACTGAGGCACTCGTGTCCCAACAGCTGGGAAGACTGGTGGCGGACAGCTCTTTGCTGAGTGACTCTAAGGGAATTACCCACAAGGGAAGAAAACTACTTAGCCTAAGGTCGCACTGCTTCCCCAGGAACAGCCCACATTCAATGACGGGTGAATGGGGTGGTGCTGGTGGCAATAAAGTCCCCTGTCTCTTGTTCCAAGGTGGAACGACTTTGCATAGTTCTGGGGGGTTTTTATAGCATTGTCTGAGGTCTGTGTTTTGCCTGCATCACGGTTCATTATTTCCTCCGTCCAGTTCTTTCTTTATTCCCTCCCAGATGTTGGTCCCGTAAACCTCATGCACAGAGCCCTCTCTCTCGGAGTTGGCCTGCTGTAGAGCCAGATTTGAGACATTTTATGTCACTCACTATTTCTAGACAGAAGAGAGGGCATTCTTTTAAGAGCTAAAACATGCCAGGGAGAATTGGGCTCAGGCTTGGGTTCCAGCTCAGTGCAGACACCCATGTATTCCAAAAATTAAAAATGGTAACCAGAGAATCAAGGAAGGCGAGGCTGGCTGGCATGGGTCAGAACAAGAGTCTTTATTATCACAAGGGATGTCTCTTCCTCCCACTTACAGCACAAGTGCTGAACGTTAAACACACCTCTCAGCACCAAACATACCTTGCCAGGTTTTGATTTTCTTAGCCCAGATCTTCCAAAGCTTATTCTCCTTTTGTTTCTGCTTTTTTCATAATTTATAGTTTGTTCTTTTGTTCTTTTAAAAGTTCCTATTCTGTGGGGATAGACAACTTCCTCTTCTGACCCAGAAAACAACCCAAACTCTTTAATTTCATATCTTCACTGCGGTCAGTTCCTGACATGAAAGCCGACTCCAGGTATTTCCTGAGACTTTCTTAGAACATCTTCATTTGGAATCTCTTTTACCACTTAGCTGCTTATTATTTTGTTAGGAGATGTCAGTTTAGTTTTAAGTATAGCTAGTATTTATTTAGTACTTATTATTTGTTTGAAGTTTCTATTGTGAAATAAAACACAGATACAGAAAATCACGTAGAAATTCATAGATTAATGAGCAATGCTTGCTATACCTCCTACTCGGTTTTACAGGTAAAACTCTGTTGCTACCTGAGAAACTCCTCCATGTACCCCATCCCAATCTCGGTGCTCCCAAAGTCATCACTATCCTGATTCTATAATGATTGCTTCTTTCCATTTCTTACTAGTTTTGTCAAAAAGAGTGTATCCCTAGACACTGTAACTTTGCTTACGTATTTTTTAAAATGTAAGTCTTTCAAATCTCTTTTAATCTGCATTTTCCTCCTCCATCTTGTTCTTTTCCTCATAAATTATCTGTGGAAGAACCTGAGGCATTTGATCTGCAGTTTCTCACAGTATGAACTTTTCACTTTGACGCTTTCTTCTGTCTTCTGTATTCCCTACAAATTGGCAGCGGGGTCCAGACACTTGTCCCGACTTGTGTTTGATCCCTGCTGCAGGGGAAGGAATTTCAATCCTCATTCCATTCATTTCAATAGTTTTTATTGAACCTCACATTGCCCTGCATTCGGCTAGGGGGCTCTTCAGGTTGGCTTCCGCGTTCTTTCAACAGGACTCTCGGACAGCTTTGCTATTCAGTGTGGCAGGGTTTCCCAGGCTCATCTTGTCCATTCACTGCCTGGGTAAGGCTGCAGCCACTCCCGTAAGAACACATAGGTGTTTTTCCAGGGAAAATGGTATTTCAAAACTGCAATCTGTTTGCTCGGGATGGTCATTGTTTCTAGGTCTCTTCAGTGGACAGAGATACTTCATGAGTGAATACTGGTAGTTCTCATTTAGATTTCAGGAACATAGTGTTTTTTATTTAACTTGCTATGTCTCTATTTCCTTTCTTCCATACCAAAATCTGAATTCTTAAGGACACAGAAGATGATGGAATCAGAATATTTAATCATTGCTTATTTACTCAATGTCATCATTATATACACAAATATTAATACTACCACTGGCAATATGATCACTAAAAATAATTAATTCTTTGCATACTCTTTCCCCATCTTCCATTAATTTTTATAGCTGTACTCTATGTTGCCTAAGCATATAGCCATTAATACTACACTTTCCCTTTTTAATGCTCATTTGATCTTAGTTCTATAATAACTATATGTTTTATATATTTGGTCCTTACCATCAGTCCTTGTGTCTATGTCTTTCTAGTGATTTTGGTTCTCTGAAGCTTAGTTCTAGCACATTCATTAGGAAGGGTTCATGGGAATGATATTTCTTGAGTTCTTACATGTGACAACAGTTTTTCTGTGTTTTTATATCTGAAAGTCACTTTCATTGGATAAGATAATCTTTTTCTTTATATTTCTTTTAGACATTCCTTCCTTGCATATATTAATTAAGTTGTTCTATTTTTTTCTATCATAAAGCATTGCTGCTGTAAAGTACAATGGTAACTTAATTTTTATCCCTTATAAATTACTTGCCTTTTCCCCCTGGATGCTGAAACAATTTTTTTCTTCAAAATCTGATGAGTTTATTAGAATATGTCTTGGTGTTGCTCATTCTGGGTTCATAGTCACAGATGTGTGGTGTGTTCTTTTAATACTTAACTTCAGTTAACTTTTAATTCCAGGAAAGTTTTCTTGAATTAATCTTTAGTGTTTGTCGTCTTCCTTGCTTGGCTTTCTTCCTCAGGGATTTCTATGTTACATAATTGAAATCTTCTTTGCCTATCTTCTCTTTGCCACTTTCTCTTTAATCTTGTTTATCTCTGTTTTTGTATTTTTAAAATAGTCCTCCTTTTAGCCTTCTATTTTTAAGGTATATTTTATGTTTATTTGCTTTTGTGTTTCTTCTAATTTAGTCTTCATTTCTGAAATGTCTCTATTTATTTATAATTCTTTCCTATGCTCTGTCACCTCATTTCCGAGTTTTTCTGATTCTGTTTTATGCTATTCTTTTACATCTTGTATTATTTTCTTAATGTCTTTTAGCTCATTTTGAAATAGATTACAGTTGTGATCTGTCCCTGTCTTCCTGATATGATTTTATTATCCGTAGTGATACTATTCTGCTCTTTATTCCCTTTTGTATTTTAATAATTTTGCAAAGGATTTGACTTTGATACTTGCCTGCTGCTAATTTTTATGTGGAATCAGTTTTCTGAAATTGTGGAAGCTCAGTTCAGGGTGGCTGTTCTAACTTCAGAGAGTTGTTTCTTCTGTTGTTTTCTAAGACTTCCTGGCTCTGTTCTCCTCCTCCACTTCTCTCTCTCTCTCTCCCTCTCTCTCTCTCTCTCTCTCTCTCTCTCTCTCTCTCTCTCTCTCTCCTTTGTCTTTATGGGGCCCATTCTGTTCAATTTTGATTATATCCCAGCAGTTTCTCCTCAATGCACTGTCTTTTCTTTACAGGGAACCCTGTCCTGGAAAAAAGCTCATAAGCACTAGATTGCGCCTCCCTGAGCTCTCCCTTTGCCCTCGTCCATTACTGTGTCAGCAGCCAGTCCCAAATAGTTTCATGGTGCTTTGTGTTTGCTTCTCTCTGCTGTCTTCTGCACAGATGCTGCTACGATCCATGCTGCTCTTGTGGCTATGGTGGTTTGTCCTCACATGCTTGCATTTTGACATTTGTAAAGAAATCAAACCTACTAGCTTTATTGTAAAGATTGACTGTGGATTTTTGGTTTGATATCTAATTGCTTTGTTTGTTTTAATGTAGCAATTCAGAGAGAGAGAGAGAGAGAGAGAGAGAGAGAGAAAAGAAGAATATACCATGCCCACTGCCACCATCTTCTCCCAAGTAATAAGTATTTTCCAAGCACTCTACATATATTGTCTCATTCAATTTTGAGGACATCCCAGTGGGACTTGACTTGACTTGCATGTAAGAACAGCCATTATTCTGGTTTTACATGCCAGGAAACTCAGGCTCAAGAGGTCAAATAGCTTCTTAAGGTCACCCAGCCAGTAAGTGGTAGTTCTGGAATTAGAACCTATTTCTGACTCCTAAGCTTGCTAGTCTTTAAAAAATATTTTAAAATCAGTGTTAAAGTTTTAAATACATATTAACCTAGAATGTTTTCCTAATAAAAAGGCTATAATTTATGGTTAAAGAAATATCAGAACATTAGAATTTAGATGATTTTTCTCTTTTGTGTATATCCCTAGATTTCTCTAATGAGTACACAGTAACTTTAAATTGAAAAACCCAATATACCTAATTTCAAAAGTTAAAATGAGAATGGCTGAGGTGTTCCAAAAGTTTATTTAACCCATGACATACCTGAAATGCAGTCCAAATATGTGTATAAATATATACTATATACACATACATACACACATTTGATTAATGCAGCGAATCATGCACCTGTAATATTAATAGCTACAGCAAGATTAGCGAGGTGCATATGGTTAAAGATGTAAGCCCATGTTCAGACAAAGCTGGAGTTTGAATTCTAGAATTTTGTCATATTTGAGTAACCTTGAACACATGATTCTGTACAAGGGGGATAATTTCACGGGGTTGCCCTGGGCATAAAATAACATAATGCAGGTGAGTTAAAGCACTTAGGACTGTGCCCAGCAGGAATAAGCACTCACAAAATTTGACTAATTGTTAAACAAAGCAAAAAGATTGAGAAAGCTGGGCTTATTTAGGTTAAGCAGATGGAGGATTATTTCTATTCTGAAAATAAACTCTGATAACATCAAACCTCTAGAAAGAGATGGCTTTTTTGTTTGTTTGTTTTTGGTTTGTTTTGGAGGAGAAGGATTTTTACCAATTTAGTGCCTTTAAAACTTTTTCCACAACCGGAGGAAACAAGAATTACAGTAAGACGCCTTAGAACAGGTGGTCTGAGTGGCAACGGCAGCTCGCACATCACACAGAAGGCGTGTATAGGTCAGATACTGTTGTAACTTGGAAAATGACTTTCTCTAGTCTTCTGGGGCCAGACTGGAAATTGCCATGCTGGGGCAGCATGTACTTGATGGAAAACTTTGTCCATTAGGACAGGCCACTTGTAACCCTGATAATTGTCATCGAATTGTACAGAAGTGGTTACTTGAAAGGTCCATTGGTGAGAATTGTTAGAACATTCAACTGTGATGACTTTAGTTGTTCGTAAAAGTGTGGTTCTTTTTGTACAGTGTAATACACACCCCCAATTCCCCCACTGAGTTTACTATATTGTGATGTTTACTATAGAGATATTTGAAGCACTTTATTTTATTGAGAAAAAATCTGTGATTTGAAATATGAAAATTCGATGGCTCCTAATTTCTGACTGTAACATCATTGTTCAGTGATCAGATGCCTGTTATCCAGAAGCCTGTGCCCAGAACCTGGGGAAGATAGAGAAACAAAGATTGGTAGGGTGCATGTATTGTAAGAGAAATCATCTGGAGCCTCAGGCAATGTTGCCAGTTGAAGTGCATTCCTGCCCTTTAGGGATTGCATGAATGCACTTGCCTTCCCAGGTCTTTCTCTCCCAGCCCTGCTTCCCTGAAACCACCTGGGCTTCCCCGAAGCCACCTGGGAAGTCAGTAGTGCTGACGATAAGCATGAGTAAGAACAAATGTACTCCCTTGGGCTCTAGTGCATTCCTGTGATGGAAATCATAATGTGAAAAGAACCTGTTAGTTAACTTTGGTAACTACATTACTATGAATGTTAATTGTTGTCCATACAAAACATGATTTTCAGCTCCAAGAATCTAAAATAGATTCTTCTCAGTCTTGCAGTTCCTGGAAAAGGTTCATTTCTTCTCAGCAACTAGTTGTTTTTATTTTCTGATAGGTCTTTTGTGAGTTTTGAAGAAATAATGGCTCTTTTTTTGTTTTGGTCACTGGACAATCACAATTCTGGCCCATCTCTGCAAATCCTATGCTAAGTCTAAAGACACGAGCTTTTATGCTGTTACTTATAAATGCAGAAAACAGGGATATATCTCTGGATAGTTCTCTCTTCATTCTCTTTTATTGTGATTTCCTCATCCATTTTTTATTTCCTAGTATATGTATGTTTCTGTGAGTCCTTTGAAATCTCTCTTGAATCATGTTAAGTTAGATCTACACCTAACATTTTCCAAGCCAGGACAAGAGTACAGAAGGCCAGTGTTCCTTCTAAAGGTTGGATCAGTAATGAAGTTTCCACTTACAGAAGGAAGAAGATGAAGCTGCAGAGACTGCATATGGCCTGTTTTATTTATTGTCTTGTGAAAAAAAGGCTTTGTTGGTTATGTCTTATGATCAGTAATTACATCTTATGAAATAAATAATTTGGCAAGTCTTGTTTTTGAATTCTATGTGTGGGTATAGTATAGTTTAAAAAAATCCTTAGTTTGGAGCCCTGGTTGGATTCTTTGCTTTGGTTTAAAATTTCTTTTGTTTGGGGGTTCCAGCCAAGATGGAGTTGTAGGTATAAACACTTTGATTCCTTGCACAATCGAAAGAAAGATAACAATTTAAAAATAATAAAAAACCAGAACTGCCAGAAAATCAAACTGAATGTAACTCTAACAGCCAAGGAATTAAAGAAACATCTATCCAGATGGGTAGGAGGGGTGGAGATGGGCAGCTGGGCGGAGAGGACCCACAGCAAGGCTGTGGACCACACAGGTGAGTCAGGGGCTGGCTGACCAGGAAACTAAAGACTCAAAACCTCTAACTGTAAAATCCTGTGGGGGTTGCAAAGGCGGGAGAAACTCTGCCTTACAAGAGAGTTCCCATAAAACTACCCACCTGGGAATCAGTACCTGAAAGGGCACAATCCACTTGTGGGAAGTGAGGGAAGTGACAGGAAGTGGGATTAGAGAGGAGCGAGCCAGCAACTTTGTTCCTTCTCTGCCCCCTTCCCCACAGACAGTGCCACAATGCAGCAAAGAGGGTTGCCCCACCCAGGAGAATACCTAAGGCTCCTTCCCTTACAATGTAACAGGTGTGCTGAGACAAAGAAATATGGCCCAAATGAAAGAATAGATCAAAACTCCAGAAAAAAAGATAAGCAACGAGGAGATAGACAACCTATCTGATGCAGAGTTCAAAACACTGGTAATCAGGATGCTCATAAAATTGGTTGAACTGGGTTGCAAAATGAAGGAATGAATGAAGGCTATACAAACTGGATAAAGGAAAATGTACAGGGAACCAACAGTGAAGGGAAGCAAACTGAGACTTAAATCAATGATTTGGAACAAAAGGAAGAAATAAACATCCAATCAAAACAGAATGAAGAAATAAGAATTCAAAAAAATGAGGAGAGGCTTAAAAGCCTCTGGGATAACTTTAAGTGCTCCAACATCTGAATCATAGGAATGCCAGAAGGAGAAGAGGAAGAACAAGAAATTAAAAACATATTTGAGCAAAAAATTAAGGAAAACTTTCCCAATCTGGCAAAGGAAATAGACTTCCAGGAAGTCCAGGAAGCCCAGAGAATCCCAAAGAAATTAGATCCAAGCAGGAACACACCAAGCAAGGCACATCATAATTCAGGTGCCCAATGTCAAAGATAAGGAGAGAATCTTAAAAGCAGCAAGGGTACAGGAGACAGTTATCTACAAAGGAGTGCCCATTAGACTATCAGCTGATTTCTCAAAAGAAACCTTTTGAGAGGCAAGAAGGGGCTAGAAAGAAGTATTTGGAGTCATGAAAGGCAAGAACCTACATCCTAAGGTAAATAATCTACATCCAGCAAAGCTATTACTTAGAATGGAAGGGCAGATGAAGTGCTTCCCAGATAAGGTCAAGTTAAAGGAGCTCATCATCACCAAGCCCTTATTACATGAAATGTTAAAGGGACTTATCTAAGAAATAGAAGAAGATCAAAAATACGAACAGTAAAATGATAATAAACTCACAACTATCAACAAATGAACCTAGAAAACAGAAACAAAAACAAACTAAGCAAACAACTAGAACAGGAACAGAATCACAGAAATGGAGATCACATGGAGGGTTATCAGTGGGGAGGGCAAGGGGGAAAGTGGGGAGGGAAAGGTAAAGGGAATAAGAAGCATAATTGGAAGGCATAAAATAGACAGGGGGAGGAAAAGAAGAGTATAGGAAATAGAGAAGTCAAAGAACAGACGTGTACAACCCATGCACATGAACTAAGGGCAGGGGAATGCTGGAGGGTAGGGGTGTTGCAGGGCAGAGGGGGATGGTAAAAAGGAGAAAAAATTGGGACAACTGTAATAACATAATCAATAAAATATACTTTAAAAAGATAAAATGCTTTTGTTTGGTTGTCCCAAGTGGTTAGTTCTCCTTTTCAACAACTGATTATCAACTTCCAGACACCTGCTTTATCTGGTTCTCACAGTCTGGGTCACTAGTGTGTACTTGCTCTAAATGACCCCAGGCTAAGTACCAGACGAACAGGTATAGCACCTGTGCCCCAGCCCACTGAATTTGTTCAAACAAGCCAATCTTAAACCTGCTTGCCTTGCCTCATTCTTTCCTTCCCACAAAAACCACAATAGAGAGTCCTCCCCATGCCCCATTCTCCTTTTGCCTCCATTCACTTTCATTATTCCCAGTTCTTAAAAATGTAAGCAATCCACCTTTTAAAGATTTTTAAATTTATGTTTTTAGGACTTTTGCCATGTTTTATTTTCTGAAATTTGCTTTGGTACTATTTCTATAATTTCCAATTAATTTAAAAGACCACAGAGAAAATGTAAGCCAAAGAAGTCTATTTCAAGCTATTTTTATAAAAAATATAAACTACAATGAATGTAAAAAAATTAAAATATTTCATAAGTGCTTGCAAAATGTTATATTTGCCTAAAATATTCAAAATAACCTCTTAAAATTAAAAGGCAAAATACAAATAATAACAGATGAATATCAAAATTTAAAGTGTTATTTATTAGAGCTGGCATTCAAAATTTAATTTTAAAAACACTTTAGTAAATCTTATTAAATATTTTATAAAGGTAGAACTAGTCACAGTTATAGAGTTCAACAGCCACCAGGTTGCCAATGTAATGAAACGGTGCCATGTTTCACATATGTAATGTCTAGCTTAGTGGTCCTCAGCTAGGGAGGTTTGACAATATCTGGAGATAGTTTTGGTTGTCACAAGTGGGATTGGGAGAAACTACTTGCATCTAGTTGATAGAAGCTTCAGATGATGCTAAATATTTTGTTTATGGAGAGGGTTCCCCCCAACTCTCAACAACAAACCACCCCCAAAATTATCTTACTCAAAACACAAATAGTTCAGGGGTTGACAAATCTTGGTATATATGTATATGCCATATATTTATATTTATTTATGTATACCATATGTATACATAAATTATACACACACGAGTAGTATGAATTATTTAAGTTTGTAAAATATTCCTCAGCTTACCATGTATAATAGCTGTATATATTGTCCTAATTTGTGAGTACCTCTGGAACCATGAATCGGAACACAAAGAAAAGCAAATAAATATTTAGCATTAATGGGAAACAATACTTTGTTATGCAATAATGTATGCGTTCACGCTACCTCAGAAGAAAGACTTGACAGGTTAATTAATTTGTCTTGTCTCTTAAGTACCTCTGCCACGGAAATCTCCTTCTCCCATTCATCAGCCCTGGCACAGCCTGCAAACTTTTACCGTAATTGGATGAAGTCACCTTTTGTGTGGAGGATATGGGGCAAGAGATGAAGATTGTTTCTCTGGGATTCTAACAGTGTTGGTCATGAGGGTGGATGTTTAGAACACAAGGTGTCCTATGCCAGGGCAGGTTCCCGAGAGACAGGCACCCAAGCCTTCCTTAACCAACCAATGTGTTTGTAGCAGTGTTCTGGGGAGGAGGGCAGTGCAAGGGGGGACCCAGCACAGAGGCTCCTTGTGCTCAGAACTAAGGGCAGTGCTGACATGAATGCCTTTAAAAGGTGTGTGAATTTGAGGCTGTAGGTCTTCAGCTTGAAACCAGGAGGTGTTTAGGTGGGAACCAAGTCAGAAATAATTAGATAGAGCGTATGGTGCTATTAGAAGAATTCACTTTACATTTATACTTGAATATTGTAATGAAGGAGAAGCATTTCTGTATGTCTGATAGACTCCTGAGTAAAGGGTGCTGTGTGTGTAGACTAGTCCCAGAGCAAGATTAGCGGTGAAAAGGCAGGATGTGGGTTATGCCTGGGGCTGCCAGGAACCTTGATCCTCAAGCTGCCTGTGCTTGATTCTACCCAGGGGATCACCAGTGAAAGGAAACTTAGGTTTAAATACTTTCACTTTGCAGGATCTTATTTCCCTTCCCCACTCCAATTTCCCTGGTTCATTTTCTCTTAATTGGTCCTGATTGGAAGTCTTCATAAATCAGAATAATTTCTCTTTCATGCTCTTCAAATTTTAACTTACCAAAAAAGTCTTTAGCTGGAAACGTCCATAAAAAATGAATGTCAGTGGTTTCATCTCTAACAGGGAGAAAATGAAACGCAGACATTTTGGAGTCACAGTCAAACTACCTCAGAATGATTGTGAATTGATTTATACAGGGCCTTTAAGAAACTTCATGTCCTTTTTGGAATATACTAAGCAGGAATCACTCTTTCACAAATCCAGAAATTATAGCCATCCGTGAAGTTAAATGCTATATCTGTCTTAGCCTGGGTCTGTACCAGGCTAATAATTTATTTTGAGACTCAAGAAGGCAATTTGACTTTGCTATCTAGTTCTCAAATGACTTATTAAATGCTGAGTATTTCGATAAAAGCTAAAGATTCCTTCCCTCCTTTCTTCCTTCCTTCCTTCTTCCTTCCTTCCTTCCTTCCTTCCTTCCTTCCTTCCTTCCTTCCTTCCTTCCTTCCTTCCTTCCTTCTCCTTGCCTCCCTCTCTTCCTCTTTCCCTGCTTTCCTTTCACTTTCTAAACCTACCTGGTGTAGGTGACAACCTAGTGACAGCCTGCTGTCACAGAGGAGCTGCATGGGAAATGTCAATACATAGACAGCGGTTACACATGTTTCCTTAGCTCCAAGTTTGCAAATGGGAGCATCCTACTTTCTAGTAAGTTTTAGTTATTATTTGGGTAATTTAAAATCTAGTATGTTAAAGACATTTATGCATCAGTATATATGAATTTGCTAGACACCAACTACCAAATTCAGATTGTTGAGATTAAGAAGGGTTAGGGTATGCACAAGTTATGCCATTTCACTTGAATAGCCATTGGATTTATTTTATCTATTCCTTTAACTTCTTCAGGTAGTAGAGTCTGGGGGTGAGCCTCAGAGAAAACTTGAGAAGATATTTTAGTGAAACAAAATCTAGTACTCAAATCATTGGCCACTCCAATTTTTGGAGCAATTTTTTAACTTTCTAAATTTTACTGTGTTAGTGCTGTATAGATAAAGCATGAAAGTCAACCATAAAGGCCCAGAAAAAAAGTTAATGTTAAGAGAAGTAGGACTTTCATATTGGAATCATGCCTTACTCTCTATAAGGCAGTAGAGACACTCACATACACAGCTTCTCTCATGCGGTCATCTCAGTTAAGGCCAATAGGAGCCTGCCTTACATTATATTTTACCGCATGGGCACATGACCTTGGAGAAGTCCTGAGCTTCAGTTATTCTAAACAAAAAATGGACATAACAACTGCTTCACTTGTTTGCAGTTGTGCACCCTAAGAGTGGTAAACGTCAATTATAACCCTTGTTGGACACCAAAGCTTTATCCTCATGTTAAGGCAGTAGTATTATGACAAACCCCAGTGGTTTTAAAGAATAATGATGAAAGAACAGTTGCTACTTCATGGAAAGCAAAGGGTGCAGGACAGACCCCTAGGATTGGGCAGGTGCAGACGTAAGAGGCACTGTAAGAGGAAAGGGAAAAAGGTGAAATAAGTTTTTCCCACTTCAAATTTTGCTCAGGCTTTGACTGGCATTTAGTCATTCCTCTTGCCTGATAAGGCCAGTTCTACTCCATCTACTGAAGGAAAAGCAGAGACTTTAGACTCTTCAGGTTTGGGGAGTGATACCTATATGAGATAGAAACATATTGTGTCCTACAGGATACATAAAAGACTACATGGCTAGCAAACCACGTCCCTCCTCTTAGCCTTCTATCACGTCTGAGAGAGTTCGAAGACTTGTAAGTATTCATGTCCTAAATAGGATTTCTCATATTACTTATTGAGTCAAAGTAAAGTAATTGGGCTATAAGATATTCTTCTATTTTGTATTCTTGTTCTGTACAGTAAGGTGGTAATGGAAATAGATGGAAACAGCACGAAAGGGATGAGATAGAGAAGAAAAAGAAGGGGAGGGAAAGAACTATAATGTTTATTGAGCACCTGCTATGTGTCCAACACAGCATCAGACATTTTGTATTTTAGAAAGTTAAACAATATAGCCTGGTACTTTCTTTGCCTACTCCAGTGACTATTGGATATTTGAGAATAATTTATTATTTTCAGGTTAAGGGGTAATAACTTAAAAAACTACTTTCTGTTCTCTGAGCCAAGTGGTATCTTTGAAAGATGTCTTAGTCAGTTTTTGTTGCTATAACAAAAATACCATAGACTGGGTGGCTTAAGCAACACATTTATTTCTCATAATTCTGGAGCCTGAGAAGTTCAAGATCAAGGTGTCAGCAGATTTGGTATCTGATGAGAACCCACTTTTCCGTTCATAGACAGCTAGCTGTCTTCTCACTGACTCTTCACATGGTGAAAGGTTCAAGAGAGCTCTCTGGGGGTCTCTCTACAAGTACACTAATCCCACCCCTGAGGGCTTCCCTTCACGACCTAAGTTCTTCCCATAGTCCCTACCTCCTAATACCATCACATTGGAGGTTAGGGTTTCAACATATAAATTTTGGAAGGTGGGGTGCAAACATTTAGTCCCTGCCTTGCTAAAAAGACAAGGCATAATTTTCTACTCTTAAACCACACTTTGGCACTCTGCAGTTCAGCCCAGCAGCTGAGCATCACGGGCTCTGACAGCAGCTAAAGGTCCTGATGAAGCCACTCACCAGCTTTTGAGAATTTTTGTTTCCTTCTCAGGAGCAACAAGTTTAGTGATAAAGGATAGATGCATAAAACCTAGAGACTGTTTAACAGACTAGATGTACCTTATCTAATCTGACTGTGACATTCAAACAAAAGCTTTGCTTGAGTGCCTACCTAGCAGGTTTTTTTTGTGGGGAACACAGATGCTTAAAAATGAGCACCTGCTTTTTAGGTGAACACACTGGCATTACAGATCTGATTTTTTTTCTGAGTTGATGAAATATGCACTTTTTATAAAAGAGTTTTATCTTTGGGCTAAAGGAATCTGAAGTCTTCTGTGAAAGTATTTTTTTTTTATTTCACATTTTAGAGAGGCTCTCACTTGACCATACTGGCCTGCTGGAATTCACAGACCAAGCAGAAAAAGAAGAGAAAAAATGAGAGGGATCAAATTGAATATGGCAGTCCAAAGGGTTTGTTTCAATAAGCAAAGGACCCTTGTTCACATGGTCTGCTGTTGATGTGTCTGGTAAGACCAAGTCTCTGGAAAAAAGTCCCAAATCTCCCCTTCTTGTATGAGGATTAAGAGCTTCTGTTAAAGCAATAGAATTCTGGAATAGTGGTTATTTTGATTTTCCATTTGTCCTTTACTTAAAAATACTTCTCTCCAAAGACTAAGATCAAGAATGTAAGAGATGGAGCAGGTTTAGGAAGGGAGACGGAAATGAAGAATGAATTCTGTTTGGACACATTGAAATTGAAGGGCTCCCAATGGGGACACTTAATAGAGCAGTTTAGAAATAGCTCTGGAACTCAGAAACGGAGTATGGGCTGAAGGTAGAGAAGTGGCTCATCTAGGCCTAGATGGTCATTTACAACATGAAAGTAAATGAGATTCCCTAAGGGCAGTGATGCATACAGTGAGGAATGGAGTCCAGGATAAGACTGTGGAGGGACCACCAAGTTCCTGTGGTGTCGATGGCAAAAGAAAATCAGTACAAGAAAATTACCAGCAGAACATGTGGTACTGGACTGGAATGGAAATGGAAATCTTCTCCTGGTCTAAGACATGATAACATTTCAGCCATCTTCCTAACTCATACTCTGAGATGGATGGTCTAATGAGCGTTGGCTGGTGACAAAACAGGAAATATTTCAGAGTTGCTAGACTTGTGTGTGAGAGAGTCAGAGAACCAGAGTATGGGAGAATGAGGGGGTGGAGAAAAATATGCGTCAGAGGAGGGGAGCGCAGAGGTGCGTGTGTGCACATGTGTGTGCGGAACTTGAGTCACAGAATACTCATAAGTATCCTTTTATATTAAGTAGTAATGTATAAAACCAATGAATACACTGTGCTGGAGTATATACTTGATTCTTTGGCCACATGCATCTACTTAGTAAACTTCACTACTACAAAGTTTAAAATTATACCCCCAACATTCATCTTTCTCAACAATGTGCATTTCAAACTTAAAAAATTTAAAATATGAGGGTGCATATGCTTCCTTGGGTTTATTTATTAATTTTTAAATTTGTTCATCAAATATTTATTGACTTCACTTTTTGTCCAGTGTTTACTTAAACATATAGAGCAGAGGTCCCCCACTTCCAGGCTGTGGATTGGTACTGGTCTGGGCCTGTTAGGAACCAGGCCGCACAGCAGGAGGTGAGGTTGAATGTAATACCCTTGAATCATCCTGAAACCATCCCCACATTCCCCCTGAACTCTTGTCCATGGAAAGATTTTCTTCAACGAAACCGGTCCCTGGTGTCAAACAGGTTGCGGACTGCTGATATAAAGGATGTGGGACAATTATTTCTTCCTCTTGTGGAGCAACAGGGTCAAAGAGCAGAGTAGCCCCTGGGCGTGGGGGTGAGCAGTGTGGAGCTGCCTCTTGTGGATCCAGCACGTCCTTCCTCAGGTAGACTTTCCTGGAAGGTCAGCCCTAGGAGCCAAAGGTGAGATTTTCAGCCAAGTGTATAGTCTGAACGAAAGCAGGCTGGATGAGCTTTAGTTCCAGCACACAAAAAGCAACCCATCTGAAATCTGATCCTTGCCCTGACCAGTGCAGCTCAGTTGTTTATGCGTTGTCCTGCAAAGTGAAGGTCGCTGGTTTGATTCCCAGTCCGCGCGTGCCTGGGTTGTGGATTTGGTCCCTGGTTGGCCTGTTTCTCTTTCATGTCTGTGTGTCTTTCCTTCTCTTTCCCCCTCCCTTCCCCTCTATCTAAAAATAAATAAATAAAATCTTTAAAAAATAAAATCTGATTCTTTATCTTCCCTGCAATTTCTCCTCCTCCAGGATTTATTTCTGCTGTGACAGCATCTCCATCTTCTTGGTGAGTGTTTTCCTGAGTACTTTCTAAATTGTGACCCCTTCAGGGACTGTAAAATCCATTTAGTGGGTTGTGACCAGTATTTATTTATTTATTTATATTTTAATTGTTGTTCAAGTACAGATTTCTGCCCTTTATCCCCATCCCAGCCCACCCCTCAGCCCTCCCCACTTCACTCCTGTCTCTACCCACCCTTGTTATTGTCCAACTGTCCTTCAAACCCTTCCCCCTTTCCCCTGAAATTCCCTCCCCTCTCCCCTCTGGTCACTGTCAGCCTGTTCTCAATTTCAGTGTCTTTGGTTATATTTTGCTTGTTTGTTTGTTTTGTTGATTAGATTCCTGTTAAAGGTGAGATCATATGGTATTTGTCTTTCACCACCTGGCTTATTTCACTTAGCATAATGCTTTCCAGTTCCATCCATGCTGTTGCCAAGGGTAGGAGCTCCTTCTTTCTTTCTGCTACATAGAATTCCATTGTGTAAATGTACCATAGTTTTTTGATCCATTCATTTACTGATGGGCACCTAGTTGCTTACTTGGCTATTGTAAATTGTGCTGCTATGAACATTAGGGTGCATAGGTTCTTTTGGGGGTGTTTCAGGGTTCTTAGGATATAATCCTAGCAGTGGAATTGCTGGATCAAAGGGCAGATCCAT
>CM052539.1:24600104-24627637 GCA_028533065.1 Trachops cirrhosus
TTTTAGAGAGGGTAAGGGAGGGAGAAGGAGAGAGAGAGAAACATTAATGTGTGGTTGCCTCTCATGTGGTCCCCACTGGGGACCTGGCCTGCAACCCAGGCATGTGCCCTGACTGGGAATCGAACCTGCGATGCTTTGGTTCGCAGCCCGCGCTCAATCCACTGAGCTACGCCAGCCAGGGCTCATTGTGGTTTTAATTTGCATCTCTCTGATAGCTAGCGATACTGAGCATTTTTTCATGTGTTTCTGGCTCCTCTGTATGTCCTCCTTGGAGAAGTATCTGTTCAAGTCCTTTGCCCATTTTTTAATTGGGTTGCTTGTCTTCTTAGAGTGGAGTCACGTGAGTTCTTTACATATTTTGGAGATTAAACCCTTGTCTGAGGTATCATTGGCAAATACGTTTTCCCATACAGTTGGTTCTCTTTTTATTTTAATACTGTTTTCTTTAGCCGTGCAGAAGCTTTTTATTTTGATAAGATCCCATTTGTTTATTCTTTTAAAAATAGAAACAGAATTGAGAATCTCTGAGTGCATTGCATATAGTGAGGCTAAATATTGTTACATAAAACTTTAGTTTCAGTTACACATAAGAGTGAAGGTTTGTGTAGTGTGCATATATGTGTACACTGGTTCTCAATGTAAAATGCGTCTTAATGTGGATTACAGATTGAAAGTTGCTGCTCTCTATCATCTAGCAAAGAAACCTGGGACCCACATTAACTTTCTCCTTGTTAATATGAGGTCTGTCTGCAGAAAGTCCAACCATTATCAGTATAACAAGAATAGTTTGCGTGACATCAACGTAAACTGGCAGCCAAGGAGAGTGGACTGGAATGCTAACATATGAACAGTGATGACTTCACTGTACCAGTCAGTGGGGGCGGTAGACGCTGTTGAGTGAGCATGTGTACTGTGCGGCCATCACGTTCAAAATGACTGAGTGAGTGGAGCAATGAATCTGCATCAAATTTTGCATTAAGCTTAAACATTCCTCCATGGAAACTATTCAGATGATTCAGAAGGCCATAGCTATGGGCATCTGGTGATTGGCAGCTTCATCATGACAATGTGCTCACACATGTAACATGCTTCCTGCAGAGTTTTTTGACAAAACATCAAATCACCCATGTGACTTAGTCCCCCTACAGCCCTGATTGGGCACCCTGTGACTTCTGGCTTTTCCCAAAACTAAAATCAGCTTTGAAAGGGAAGCAATTTAGACAGTCAATGAGGTTCAGGAACATATGATGAGGCAGCTGATGGCAACTGGGAGAACTGTGTGAGATTCCAAGGTGCCTACTTTGAAGGTGTCATTGTCCTATGTATAATGTTTCTTGTATCTTGCACCTTCTTCAATAAATGTCTCTATTTTTCGTATTACATGGCTGAATACTTCTGGACAGACCTCGTATTTCCTTTCCATGCCTTCCACTATTGCCTTTATTCAGGTGCCCATTGTTTTAGTGAGATTTATTGCAGTAATTGCCTCACTGGTCTTTGTCTCCAGGACTGCCTTTCTCATACTCTTCTTGACTTACCTGCTGGAGCCATCTTTCTGACATGCATGGCCTGACTCCAGCCCCATCTCTGTTTATTCTTTCCCATACAGCTTTTATGCCAGTCATACTGAGAGAATTCCAGTGACCTGACAATCTTTCTTGCCTCTGTACCTAAGCTCACATTGTTTTCTGCCAGGAAGGCCTCTGCACTTTTCTTATCCCTCCTTGCTGTGCATTTGATTCTTAGTCTTCCTGTCAGGCTTAGCTCAAGGCCATTGCTTCTGATAAGTGCCTTCTATCCCCTCAGTCTGGTTTCCTTGCTCTTCTTTTGCTCCATAATTACTTTGTGCACCTTCTCAAATGTACTGCAGCGTGTCTGAATTCCACTACACAACCTAGGAAAGCAAAAACTATAACTATGCTAAACTTCAATTTATAAATTCTCCCAAGGTGTTGAACACTTAATGTCTGCAGTTGGAGGTTTATCCTTTCCCTGGAGTCGAGTCTGAGTTTCAGGGACCTTGTCTGGTGCTAAGGCTCAGGCAGGGAAGAGGGTCTGGTTAGGGGAATGTATGATTCTTGATGTCCTCTCTCAAAGCCAGCATCTACTAAACATTCATCTCCCCATGTTGGGAGTTAAATTATGTCCCTCCAAAAATATGTTAAAGTCCTAACCCTTAGTACCTGTGAATGTGACATTTGGAAATATAGTCTTTGCAGATGTAATCATGTTAAGCTGAGATCATACTGGATTAGAATGGGCCCTAAATCTTGTGACTGGTGTGCTTATGAGGAGAGAGAGATTTGAAGACACCCAGGAGACATAGAGAAGACCATGTGAATGAAGATGGAGGCAGATTGGAGGATGCGTCTACAAACCGAAGGATGCGGAGGACTGCTAGAAACTACCAGAAGCAAAGAGAGAACTTGGAATGGAGGGAGCATGGCCATGCTGACCCCTTGATTTTGGACTCCTGGTCTCCAGAACTGTGAGACGACACATTTCTGTTGTTTTGTGGTGTTTTATTACAGAATCCCTAGGAAGCTTTCCCTTTGTCATTCACGTGGTCTCTTCGGGGCCCTGCTGCTACCATGCCTTGCTAGGTAGGGAAATTTTCAGATTTCTTTTGCTCTGTGAAGATCTACTATGCAGGGTCTCATGGTCTCTCTTCTTCCTTTCTGCATTTTACTTCAGTTTAGAGAAGTTATTTAAGAAATATTATCCTACCACATAACTAACACATTTTCCTGTAGTCTATGGATTACTTGATTATATCTTCAGCAGGGAGATTACATCTTTTTGACTTCATATCTGAAGTGTCCAACCTATAGTGTGTGTTTAATAAATGAGTCTGGTTGACAGGGTGTCAGAAGGAAAGAATAATGAGCAGAGGTTCTCAAATATCTATGTGTCAACACCCGTGTAATTTCTGGCAACACGCTTAAAGGGATTAAAACATAAAAAGTTGTTTAAATAAGCAAATTGGGAAAACTGAGAAAAAGTGTTCACTGTTATCACTCTACTCACTTGCTGGCCACATTCATCACTGTAGGGCTTTTTACTGCCCTGACCCTGTTTTCTTACTTACCTACGAAGCAAAAATTCTGATAATTTGAGTAATCACATAGCATGAGATCACCAATACACACATGCCATAGTCAGATATACAAAAAGAAATGTAAATTTCTTTAAGTTTTCAGTAGCTCTGGTCTTCTTACAATCACCCGCTTATTGCATAGTGGGAGGAAAAAACCCAGTTATATTTTAGTCTAGTGTTTAGTCTCTTCATGTTCATTGGCCTCTGTGTAGATGATGCAAATAAAATGCTCAGTCCTTTGGAATTCCATCTCCAAGGCTCTATTAATTTTCCAAGGCTGCTATAACATTGTACCGCAAACCAGGTGACTTAAAACACAGAGATTTATTGTCTCAAAATTCTGTAGACCAGAAGTTCAAAATCGAGACATTGGTAAGAACCACGCTCCAATCTGAGACTTTTAGGAGACTCCTTCCTGTCCTATTCCTAGCTTCTGGAAAGGTACCAGCAATCTTTGGTGTTCCTTGGCTTGAAGGTGCGTAACTCCAATCGCTCTCTTCATCATTGCATGGTGCTCTCCTGTGTTTTTCTGTCTTCATAGGTCCATCTTCTTATAAGAGACTAGTCATATTGGATTAGGGGCCCACCCTGGTCTAATGTGACCTCATTTAAACTAATTATCTCTGCAATGACCTTATTTCCAAATGAGGTCACATTCTGAAGTACTAGGGGTTAGGAATTCAACATATGCTTTTAGGGAGAACACAATCTAAACCATAATAATGACCTTTTCTTTAAGATAGCATTGAAGTACATGAGGGAGGGTAATTGCTTACCTGACTGTGGGTTTTGCATCCTGCTGTTCTCTGCTGAGGGGTGGCTGTTTGAGTTGCTTGTGGGACTGAGTGTTGAAGTACAACTTTTTCTATTGTTCTGATAGTATCCACTGCTGAAGTGTGATACTGTTGCAACCCTTCATCTATTCTTTCCTGCTTGGTTGAGGCTCAACTAACTTTCTAGTTTTCCTTTGGGAGCATGTGGCAAATTTGCAGTCATTTTCTCAATCCCATCTCCATCATCAGGGAGCTGAATTCTGGCTTTCCCTCTGCCTGATGCATTGGTCATAGAGATTACATTACTGTAGCCACTCACAGATCAGGGTTAATGAGTACATCAATCAGCCTCTTCCCAGAGTCTCTTAGGCTCTTACATGTCTGATTGGAGGTTTCTCCACCTTTCCCTGCACACACCTTCTCTACTTCCTCAAGGTCCTGAGAAGGGTTAGGTGAAGGAGGTAATAAAAGACTCTGATATCTACCTTTCCTTTCTACCTCAGTCTTCCAAATTCTTTCTATAGTCTGTTGGACTGAAAGGAGTGGCCTCTTTTTCCCTGTGTCAAATGGGCCTTCTACCTTAGGGCAATAAGCCTATTGCCAGATCACCGCAGGAGAAGGCATATATGCTCTTTTCAGTGTGGAAGGAACTTGGTGATTTGAGTCCTTGAGACATGGACTTAACAGGGGAACATTAAGATGTCTTTGCATTGGGAATAATGAAAGATTACCAAGTAGATAGGGTTTAATATCACAAAAATATTTTTTGTGCTAATAATTTGAATTACAGTTTATAAATTAAGTGAGTAAACTTTCGAGTAAGGATGCTTGGGTTCAAGTCTCAGTTCTACCACTTACTCTTTGAAATTGGGACAGTTACTTAATCTATACGAGTCCCTGTTTCCTGAACTTGAAAATAGAAATAGTAACAGTACCTCCCTTAAGGGTTATTGTGAAGATTAAAAGAAGTAATAACACCTTAATATTTGTATGAAGGCACTTATAAAATAACAGACTTTTCTGAGTTATTTACAGAAATATGTGGCTTAATAAAAGAAGGAAAATAGAAACTGTTTTTACACCCCTTCTCCGCCCCCCACCAAAAAAGAAGTAATAAAGCATTTCCTGACACACAGTGATTGCTCAGTAAATGTTGGTCAATGTTAGTATTTCATCTGGTATTACCTACTTTGCTGTTATCATATGCTTTTTGCTTCTGTACTCGGAGCAATTGTGGCCCTCCCTATGGCATGTTAGCTGACAAAACATTGCCTGTTGCACAACAGTGTATATGCCCTCAGTTGTGCAACAGATGCATTTCACACGTGAATTACAAATTGCTGATACGTCACTGGAGGGTTTGCAGCTCATCAGTGTGGGGTGAAGGACTGCCTGAGGGCCACTGACACAGTGTTGAATAACACCAGGCCCACGGCCCACGCATAGCCATGAACTTTCTAAGAGGACAAGTGGTTAGCCTCTGAAATGCTAAAACATACCGGGCATTATTTCCTTCTTGTTTTATTTATTTATTTTAAGTAATGCTTTTCTTTGTGTTCTGAATATATAGAAAAGATGACATTGTCGGAGAGTTTTCATCTTTCTATGTGATGTAGGTATCAATATGAAATAAATATAATGAAAAACTTTATGAAGCAAACCTTATCCTTGCTGGTGGAAAAAGGAGGCTTTGATATCTGATTTTTAATTCACACTGCTATATAGAAAACCCCCTGATGATTTATTGACTTTCAGAATAAGAGCTCAACTGAGAGGGAAAGTTCTATAAGGAGAGAAGACTGCCCTAATCAAATTTATATCAAGCTTGTTGCTTTTGACAAAAACTTACTTTATTCATAATATTACATGGAACTCTACCTAGCAAACATTCTTGTAGCATATTTTGGAGAGTGATGAGAAGTAATTCATGAGAGTTCTCTGTCTGCCTTGTGCTATTAAATGCTTATTGAAATATAACTAAGACTACCAGTTTTCTTTCTGGAAATTATAGGGTTTGGAAATTATTGAAGTGAGAACCAGCAAGGTTCTGCTCTATTTAACCCAAGTTTTCTCTACCACAGCTTAAAAGCCATTAGTTCCTTTTCTGTCTTCTTGACTAATGAAAATAATTGATTCCTGCCTTCTTATTACATTATCCATTTATGTATTTTTGTCCATTAAGCTTTCTGTTTTAAAGTGATGTTTTCAAGAAATGTCATACAGATGATCTGTGAGTAGAGGTTCCTGGTTATAATAATATGAAAGTGTGTGTAACCTTATTTCTGGGTCATTTAACCAATTAGAATTGGGATTAGGCAAACATCTTTTCCATTTATAACTTTAGTATGTGTATCAGATTAGAATAAAATGCTTTACCTCATGCTTTTCATTTTCTTACTTACCCACTAATTACTTGAGTCTGTTCTTTACAGAATTTTAGAGCAGCAAGTATCATTTGAAACTACGTAGCTCAATTTCACCATCTTACAGGTGGCCCAGGATGGTTAAGTTCTCTCCAGCCCCAGGTTTTGTCACATGCCTGAAGTGATTTCCCCTCATTCTTTAAATGGCTGTTGCCTTGTTATCCTTCAAGCCTCAGCTGAAAGCTTAAATGTTAAAATTCACCACTTTAAAGGGACCTTCTCTGAGTCTTTGATCCGGGAAGACTCTTTGTCCTTCCTCTATCACTGTGCCTAATTGAATTTTCTCCCCATCACTTACCATAGGAGTCAGTGTGCTGTGTGCTTCCTCACGCATTTCCTGCCTTTTCTGCTCCTCTGTAAGACGCCTGAAGGCAAGGCTGCTGCTGAATCACCCAGTGCCCAGAGTTTAGAGAGGTGCCTGGTCCTGTGTGGGCACGTGATACGGGAGCTGGGACCAGAACTTCATCTTGTCTCTTTTCTTCTTTTGTTACATGCACACATACACACATATTCCTGACATAAGTCAGCACCATTTTTACCTAAAATTCTTGGTCATGTGTCTGCCATTAGGCTTTTGTAAATAGTATCACACACTTAGTTCACATAAGAATTCTTAATCTTAGTGTTATGTGGAAGGGACTGACTAACATATATATACAGAAATCCTTAGCTGTAGTATCTGGGAGTGGAGTGGTCACAATTTTTCTGCCATGAGGGAATGTAGTTTCTGAAAATCAAATATGTATGGTAAGCGAACGAACCAATCTTCAAAACAGTGTATAAACTTGCTCATGTGATTAGCCAAAGCCAGTTACTTTGGAACTTGGTTGTAACAACAAACTGTGCTGGGCCACAGTTTACAATTGTAGGCAACATAGGATTGCCTGCAGAGTTTTTGAAAAGCACTGATGTCCTGCCTCTCCTTCTGAATCCATTGGATCAGAAACTCCAGTGGTGAGTCCTGAGACTTTATATGTCTAGAAATTGCCACTCATCCTTCTGTTGTGTACCAGAGTTTAGAACAAAAGAGAGAATGCCCTTTGATCTTGGATAGCTAGGTTTGTGTTCTTAGTAAGGTGAGTATGTCCTTTTAATATCGATAAGCCAGCAACTATAGTGAATGCAAGATTATTTATGATATGTTTCTCAATTGAAAATATTTTGTAGCTAACCATGGATAGTATTACTTCAGGCCACGGTCTATATGATTGTTGTAGAACAGTCCTAAAATTTTTTCTGGCTTATTTGAAATGTGTTTCATCTACATGGTAATTTTGTTGGAGCAATTACTTTTCCTGGGAAGATGCCAATTGTGCTTTCATGTAGGCTTGTCACCTCTCTCTGCCCACTCACCATATGGAGTCTTTCTTCCGTTTTAAGTCAGGGCTCAGGGCTGGTCTCCTTCAGAAAGCATCCTATAAACAGTTTTGTCTATTCTTAAGAATGCAGTTTGTCAAACTGCATTCTGATCTACTTTTGTAAATCACTGTGTCTTATGCATACAGGTCAATGAGTTGATTGTTAGTCACAATTTTTACTTTAATAGACACTCAGCAACTTTTTAATATGCATCACAAGGACCCAAAGACATATGGCCCCAGCTGATGAATGTCTAGTAATTATTTGTGGACCCAGCCAGTAGCCAGGCCTGCTCATTCCAGGTAAGCATTTTTCACAAGGGCAAGTTCAAAGAAAAAAAACAAAAAAGGCATGCGGAGGGGTGAGGTTGTTGTTGGCAGTTTGTTCCTGTGAAATAAAAATGAAATAGAGTTTTCTTTTTTCTTGTGGCTGATTTCCTTTCACAGGTTTCTTCACTAACTGGCTAGTGTCCAACTTTGTCAGAGCTGAAACATCAGACAGCTAGGAAAGAGGTTCTCAGTTGATAAATATTTGATTTACAAGGTATTGAGAGGTTTAAAGAAATGGAGGGGAGTTTGTCTAATGGGAGTTGTGTTTAATATAGTGAGGAAGATCCCCAATAATCAGGTCTGTTTTTCTTTCCTCTGACTATTGGGTCCCTAACTTTATCAGCCTTGTTGCCCTATAGATTGTTCTGGACTGAGCTGACAAATAAGCAAAATGAGGAGGACTGGGACACTCCTGGGTCCACAGCAGAAATACAGCTGAAGGGAACATTCTTAGGTTTTCTTTTCTTCTTTTCTATAACCTGTGATAAATATTGTATGTCTCAGCAGCATAGGGAAAGAAATGATTGATCCTTTCTCAGTGATATAGATATGTGGTTGTATGTGTTATACACAGAATGAATGATTGAGAGAGAATGGGGGAGGGGGACAAAGAGAGAAATGCAAGCCACTATGTATAGAATTGCCAATAGCAATTTATCAAAGGAATGTCAGGAGTGCTAGAATAGATGGTGAATTTTATCTCTAATTTAATCATTTGTTGGTTTTTCTGTTGTCAAAGTTTTGTTTTCTTTTTAAATTTTACTTCTCACCACCCTCCCTCCCATCCCTAAGTTTCAAAGACATAGAAACCATTTTTTTGGGAAAAACTGATGGAATCAAATGCTTAAGAAAATGATGTGCTGCCTTTTACATATGCCATGAATTTTACATACAAAGATAATCCTACAGATCCAGCATTGCATTTTAAGAGCATAGCACTTAACAAGTTTTCTCCATCAGAATAGTGCAGACCATTCATTCTCAGTGGGGATGATGTTGCCCCCAAGAGAGCAAAAATTGGTTCTGGTGGCGTGGTGGGCACACAATTACTGGGTATCACTACAGTTTATTACCCTCCAAAGGGCTATGTACATAAATAGATATATAATATCTGGCTTTTATTTTAATCTTGCTTTATTATAGGCAGGTTCACCTTTTGAAATTTTTCTCCACTGAAGTATTATTTTGGAAGACATTTAACCATGTAATTTTATAAAGATTGGGCTTTGTTAGAAATTTAGTATCAAGACTAACAGCTGAACAAAGAAGACTTTGTGTAGGTTTGCAGGTGTAAATCTGAATTCGCACGGATTATATAACTATGTTAGTCTCCTCAAACTGTTGACGAGAGTAGGAATATGAGTGGAAGATATTTATTGCAATTTCAGAAAGACGTGCTATCCTTTGATTATGAATACTATATGACTCTTGAAAGGCTAGTAGCCAGTATACTTGGGTCTGTTTCTCCAAACAGTGGAGATGGGTTTATGAGTTTTCACCAGGACATTTATGATTTCTTGCCCCCTAACTCCTCATAGTATGAGTGTAATTCAGCACGTTAAAACTCTCAGGGTTATCCACACTGAGCCTCCGGCGGTACTTCAATCACAGATCAGGTTTTCCCACCTGGCCCCGGTTCCCATGTGGTTCCTGCGTGAGAGTCTGCTCCGGGCAGCAGTGGCTCCCTCCGCTCACCTGTCCTTCCAGTATTGGGAGCAGCAGTATGCCTCGTGTCCTCCCCTCTCTTTCAGATCCAATAGGCATTGCTGCTGTTTCAGTCCGTTGTTAGGTTGAAGCGGTGACTTCCAAGATCCTTACATGCAGAACCGGAAACTAGTGCTTCAGCGAAGTCAGTAGGACTTCATTGTAGAGTCTTTTTTTGTTCGCTATTGCTATATGTGTTTATCTTGTCTTCCCATCTAAACTGTTTGCTCTGAAAGAGAATTCATGTAGAATTATAAAACATTAGAAGAAAAGTGAAGGAATTTCACAAAGCCAAAATTCACTTTTTTATTCATTTATTTACTCATCATTCAACAAACACTTGTGCACGGATCACATGATTGGCACTGTGCTGTGACTTTGGGAGGTATAAATGTGAATTTGTCACTTAATTAGCCATGTTTTAGAGAGACTGAGTCCAGTAGTAAGAATAACACATTTTTCTATGCGTTACAATTTCTTTGAAAATCGCAGTTTTTAATGGTTACATTTGGTATGAAAATACCATGATTTGTTCAATTATTCTGCTATCAATGGACTTATTAATCTCTTATTGTAAACAATAATGCAAGGAACATCTTTACATATAAGACAATTCATAAATTCTTATTTCTAGCGTAAATTTCCAGAAGTGGAATTACTAGGTTCAAAAGTATGGATTCTTCAAAATGTCTTGACTTTAATATTCCTTTTATATTTCTCTCCAACTAATTTTTATGAATTTTCACACCTATTAGTTAAGTGTGAATGTATCTACCTCGCTATACTCTCACTGGCATTGAGTATTATTGTGAAAATCTTACTTAATTCAATTAAAAAATAGAAAAAAATACTACTTAAACCCAAAAGTGATTGCAGTAGTTTCTTCTTTTTAAGGGAGGTGAAATAATTCAAAATAATGAGAAAATAACTATCTAAACTATTCCATTCTTTTCAGAGAAACTTGTGGAGTGACAGAAGGGGAAGGCAAAAAATATCAAAGTTTCTGTCAATTTGTTATTTCTGTGCTGAAGGTGGGACACAGAAAAGAAATTTATTACTAGGTAGAAAATGTACATGACTCACAATACTTTGAACCAAGTAGGGGGTGAAAAATTGCAAGAAAGTAAAGAAAGTTGAATTTTGAAGTAGGTAGGAGATTCAGAGGAGAGGTTGGGAGGGTAAGGGTGAAGAAGGCGGGGGAGTAGGTTGAGTCTAGGGTAAGGATTCTGAAATACAGGGGACAATGCAGTCTTTAAAGGACCTAGGGCTTAGAAAAATAGTGACTCACAACTTCTCTGTCACCATAAACCTTTGGTCAATTTGTTATTTACATGGAGTAAAGAAAGGGGATATTGTCCATGTCTGCAGTACATTGTCTGCAGAAAGGACAGCTTTACGAAATGACAAAGTGTTGCATCCAATGCACGGAACGCATAGAACGAAAGTGGAATAAGGTTTAGAAAGAATTGTAAGTAATTCTGAAGAATTCCAAAGATATCAGGAAGGATTTAGGTTTTTCCCTGTGAAGACTAAATAGAGTTTTATATAACTGATATTGAATGCTGGATTTTTATTAGTTATGAGGATGAAAGTTTTTTATATGGTTTTCTATTTCTTTGTTGTTCAATTTTTCATCTGTGAATTGTCTACTCAGATACTATGCCACAGGCACTCACAAGTTACATGAAAATATTGTAAATGGACTATATGGGAATAGGGCAAAGCAAACTTCTCTCATGTCGAGACCAGAATAGGCTTTATAAGTGATGAATAATATTCAGTCCATAGTAGTACTCTAGATGCTCTTTCTTGAGGATGATGGTTAATGAACATGAGTACTGTTGTGGTTTTCCAATACTTACTTGTTGAATATGTAAGAAGTCCACTTTGACCTTGCTGAATGCCTCTTGGGGAAGGCTAGGAACATCCCACTCATATTCCAATAGCAACAATAAATCCCCCCAGAAGCAATGCCTCTTAATTGCAAATTGGTCATGAGGGTTCGGAGATAAAATATGTTCTCAGCTGGCTGAACTATGACGTGCATTCTTCTAGGGAGCGGGAGTGGAGGAAGAAGCAGTGGCAGCCAATGGAGACTGTGCCGGGGTCCTGTGTCTGAGGCCACACTGCAAGGGGGGCAGACAGGGGGGCAGCCTGTGTCCGGGAGACTATTGCACTCTCTCCTGGAACATCAGACTTTGGGGTAAATGCTAGACTACCTTGTTGGCCTCTTCTTTCCCTGTTAATGAGGTGTTCAATTTTCAGTAAAGTGCATTTCACAAAGAAAGGAAATCCAAAGGTGACTTTGTTTTGCTTCTGATTTGAACACTATCAGGATATCCATGAAAATAAAAAGTCAATCTCAAAAGGGCTTATCATCATAATAGCAATATTTTAAAAGTGATAAACTTCAAAAGCAGGATGAGCTTTTCTTTGTTTTCCGGCTGGGATAGATAATGTCCCACAGGTTCTTCCTTTGGGAATCCTTGTCAGAGGATGAAAAGAACAAGGTTTATGTGGGAAGTGCCAGCTCCTATTCCTTCAAAAAAACCAAACCAAACAAACAAAAAGTTACCTCTTCCAGTAGTTTGCCATGTGCATATAGTAAAATATCAGCTGACCTGCTATTCATTGACCTGTGTAAAAAGATAATAGATTTATTTTAAAAGCCTATTTAATCAATACAGTTAGTTAAGTATCTGCTTAAATGAAAGGAGTCTGAAGGTGGGTAATATTAAGATCAAAGTCCCTTTGGCCCCAGATCTTTGATAAATTGATTATGACACAAATCCAACCCCCAAGCAAGAGAGCAGGAAACCTGGGGCCAAGTTTATTAGGTTTGTGTAAATAAACCCAGGCCTTGGAATTGCTGTGGCACCACTCATAGGCATCACTTATTATAAGGAGCAGAATCATCCCAGCAGTGGAATTGCTATAGGGGTGGGTGGGGCAGGGGAGAATAATGGGGGAAAGCTGAGACAACTGTAATAGAACAGCAGTAAAAAAAATAAAAAGATGCAAAAAAAAAAAGAAGACAGATGTAGAGGCTGATTGCTTGAGTTCGGGGTCTAGGTCTTCTAGTCATTTTATTTATCCCTCTGTTCTTCAGTCCAAATTAAATGGACTGAATTTTAGTTGCTAAAAAAAGGGAGCAGAATAGAGCTAGACAATCTGATTCAAATTGTCTTGCAGTCTCTAAGGAAATCCTGATCTTGTATTCCCTGGAACTGTGGGAGCTGGATAAGCCTCACCTTTACTGGGTGGGGGCAGTTTAAAAGTCCCAGTTGCACCTGAACACAGTAAAATGAGCTTTCATCAACTCCACCCCAAGGAAACTGAGAGCCAGAGCCAGAGCTCTTGGGTGCCCCTCATACAGATGAGGCTATGGGGAACGATGCATGGACTTTGTCTCTCTGCAGATCATTTGCAGATTGTCGCCTGGAATTTTCTTCCTATGGGTAGAATAACTCTAACCATATTCTCTGTATTAGACTCTTTGATTTACAGATGAAAAGAAACCCAATTTAAATTTGATTAAGCCAAAGAGTTTATTGTCTTGGGAAGTGCAAAATGTCGGCCTAGAAGGAACTGCAGCTATGCCCTGATCCAGCAACTAAAATGATGCAGTCAGGACCGATCCTCCCTTGTCTCTTCATTCTGCCTTTTTTACTGGCTTCGTTCATAGCTCGGTTTGAGAGCAAGTGGAAAACTCGCAGCTCCAGCCCTACATCTTCCAAGGTTCATGCCTCACGGACTAGAACTCCATTCACTGAATAGTCTAGACATAAGTCTTGTGACTCTCTCTAATCAGTGCAGCTATGGTCTTAGGGTCAACTTCTAGTAAATCACTGTGTCCAGGAGGATGGATTTTCTTCTTGTGTATTTTGAGTTACATGCTTGTCTCCAGCACTGGGGAGTGATGTCAACTACACCAGAATTCCATACTAGGAGAACAGAGAAGGGAGGTTAAGCAAAGGAAGTGGGGAAGACACTGGCCCCACACAGGGGGCAGGGATGCTGTATGGCTGAAAGAACACACAGTCCCGCACTCAATTCTGCACGCTTCCTGAAGAGACCACAAAACCCGGCTCCCTCCAAAGGCACACTTAATTGGAATAAGAAATTGCAAACTAAGTTTTTCATTGAAAGAGTTAGTTCCCTGTTACTCATGGAAACAATCAGAAGACAATCACCTTTCTTTCCAGCCCTTAAGAAAATGGAGACAACTGTTCTTGAACAACAATTTTAAAAAGTTTAAAAAATGCTAAAAAAAAAAAGAAAATAGAAAGTTCATCTCTGGGAAATGGGCTGCTAACCTCAAAAGTAATACACGTATAAAATTCTGTAGTTTCATATGATATACTTTTCCCTTTTGCTTTGAAGCCGTCATGAAAATGGAGGACCTAGCATCAGCTTAGTGGGATGTTGTCTTTTGTAGAACATCATCTAGGTTTCGGAGTCAGAGTTCAATCTAAAGTAAAGATATTTTCAGACACAAGGAATACTATTAATCTGGCACCAGTATCAGTAAATAGCTGGAGTCTCTTAATGCCTTTCCTTGGTTTTCTGCTGACATTCAAACCTATTGTACTTAACATTGAACTCACTGTCTCTAGTCCTGTTTCACTTGTAGTGTTCTGTATCTTGGTTTACCGTATCATTGTCATCAACCTAATCATCCAAGCTGTAACTCGCTCCTCCTCCTACTGTTGACTCTTTTGTGTCTATCTATCAGCCAGTCTTTTATAGGGTTTGCACTTGAATATTCATTTACTCATTCAAATAATTTTTCATGTGTCCAAATTTCAAACCTACTATGTGCCAGGTCTATTTTAGGATGCTGAGGATACAACAGTGAAGAAAATAAAATCCCTCTCTTGTAAAGATTATGTTTTAGTGTCAAGAGAGAAACAATAACTGAAGAAATGTGAGTAAAACAGGTAAGGGGAAGAAGGAGGACTAGGGGTGGGGAATCGCTATAGGCTAGTCATGAAAAATTTCTTTAATAAAATAATATTTGATCAAACAGTTTAATAAAGTGAGGGAGCCAACAATGTAGCTGTTGGGGTAAAATGAGATTAAGTATATGGGAGAGCAGAAGGTGCAGAGGTGAGAGTATATAGAGTATGTGTAAGGAATAGCAAGGAATCTCTTGCTGCTGGAGTGGAGGGAGGAGGGGCATGATGCGGAGGATGAGATCAGAGCAGCTAACACGGGGTTAGGGAGAGGTCAGCTCAGGGAAGGGCATGTCTTTTATGGAGTAAGATGAGAAGCCATTGGAGAGTTTCCAGTCAAATGTTGAGTTAGTTTGACTGTTGTTTTAAAGGAAACAGTCTGGAAACTATGTCAAAAACAGAATATAGTTTTAAGATTGTTCTAGATTGAATTATTGAATTGTGTTCCTCCAGATTCCTATATTGAAGCCCTAACTCTAGTGTGACTGGATTTGGAGATAGGGCCTTTAAAGAGGTAGTTAAGGTTAAATGAGGTCATTTGAGTGAGGCTCTAAGGATGAGGAAGAGGAAGGAAGCGGCACCAGGGACCACTTTTCTACATGGGCACAGAGGGAAGGCCATATGTGGATGTGGCAAAAAGGTTGCCATCCACAAGCCAGGAATAACAGCAGCCACAAAGCAGCAATCCTGATGATATCTTGATCCTGGACTTACAGCATCCAGAACTGTGAGAAAATAAGTTTCTACACTCAGTATATAAGATAGTCAAACCTTGGTTCCTGAGTATCTTGGCTCTCAAACATCTTTGTTCCTGAAAAGTTTGGTTCTTGACCAAACTGTTCATGGGAAAAAATATCAGTTGTCTAACAAAACTTCAGGTCTCGAGTCTCTACCCAACAACCCTTTCATGCTGATACCTGTATGATAAGTCACGTGTCTCTCAGGCGACAAACAATGGAAATCAGTTCTTGAACAGTTTTCTGGAATGAATTAAGGTCAAGAACTGAGGTTCCACTGTCCTATATTGTGGCAGCTCTAGCAGGATAATATGAGTAATGCCTGCTATTATAACAAAAAGACCATCAAACATAATGGCTCACATGGAATAAAGTTTTATTTCTCTCAGAATAAGCTTAGTTCCAAGTTGATGGATGACTCTACTCCATCCAATTATTCAGGGGCTCAAGATTTTTAACTCTTTTTTTAAATCAAGTTTAAGCTGTTGTCCTCATCTGCATTGTCAAAGCCTTATCCCTGTGTTCCCCTAGACACGTGGGAAGGAGTAAGAGAGCATGAAGGTGTTAAGCTCAGTCTCTGAAAGGCTCTGTCTCAGTGGTGGTTTGTACTCCACTGTCAAGAACTTTGTCACATGAGTGGAGGGAGACTGGGAGATGTAGTGAAGCTGGCTAGTCATGCCACTTGCTAGTCATGCGCCAGCTCCAATTCCATTACTGTAGGAGAAGAGGGGAACACATTATACCGAGGAGCTGATTATTTCTGCCAAGCCTGCCCTTTTCTTAACCAAACATCTGTGCATGTTTCTCATATGGAAAATATACACTCAGTCTCCTCAAGAAAGACAACCCAAAGTCCCTGCAAGTTTTTGTATCTATATCAGAGCCCAGAATCTCTAGGTAATGAGCAATTTTCTCCATCAGATCTCGACGTACTCTTGAGATTTAAAAACTAAAAGACAAGCTGAATACTCACATTGCAACAGACATACCCTATAAACATATAGTCATGGACTGGGGGCAGGATAACCACATTAAAAACTTCCAATGAAAATAAAAAAACAGCACTGGTCCATGTAGTGATGAATCCTGCCAGATGGAAATTGCTTAAATCCCATGGTTTGGCAGTGAAATTCTGTGATTAGACCCTGGTTCTACCTTCTGGGAAGAATTCCCTGTTCATTTTCCTCCGGGAAAATATTGAAGTGCTTCTTTGAGGACTGCGCTACTTTTACAGTCTGCTTTTTGCTTAGGCAACTTTGGGGGTCTTGTATTTATATAAAAGTTCAAATAGTCACAGGATGAGAAGAAATGAAGAAAGAAGACTGAGAAGAGGTGGCCAAAGAAGTAGGGGGAGATCTAAGAGACGAAGTTTGCTTGAATACAAGAAAAGACAATATTTCAAGGAGGAGGAAATGGTAAACTATGCCAGATGTGGCTGATAATTCTATGAACTTGCTGTTTCATTGCACTGGAGTGAGTTGAAGAGAGAATGGAGAAGAGGAAATAAAGACCAACCATGGACCAACTTCAGAGGAATTTGAATATAAAGGGGAGTGGTGAAACTGACTAGTAACATGTGGGGCACTGGGAAGATGAGAGGGTCTTTTAAAATGAGAGACATTTAAACAAGTTTTATGTTGGTAGGAGTGACCTAGTAGAGAAAGAGAACATATCAGGATCTGTAATAGGGAAATATAATTGTTGGAGTTTCCCTAGGAGATGAAATCTCATGTTCAAGTGTGGATTTTGGTCTTAAATAGGAACACAGACAGTTCATCCATTGTAACAGGGTAGGGTAGGGTAGGGTAAGTGAAGATATGTGGATGCAAGTGAATTTATAGATATGATAGTGGAAGTGTGTGGACATTCTTCTGATAGCTTCTACTTTATCAGTGATGTAGACAGCAGGGTCATAAGCTAAAAGTGAGGACCAGGAGAGAGCTATTGGAAGGTTTAGGAGAGTTGAGAAGTTGTGGAATTGTCACCTAGAAGATGAGGAGAATGAATACAGTTAGCAAATATAGAATTACTGCGTAATATCTGTGGTTATGGAATTAGAGTGAGACAGTCAGGAGAATTAAATGTTTTCTTCAGCTTGTTCAACTTTGAGATTCCAGGAGCAGAGGAGACAGAGTTGGTTTAACCAGTAGGGTTTAGCCAGGTGTTGCAGTCAGGGTCCAGTCAGAAGACAGAAACTACACCAGGAACTAGAGCAAGGAAAATTTAATATCAATAACACTTGTGTGAATAATGGCCAACTACCAAAAGGGGGTAAAAGAGAACTGTAAGGTACACAAAGGTAACAACTGCAGAGAGCAGTTTCCAGCTCCCCAACTGAAGGAAATATGAACAAGGAAGGATCTAGAAACTTGGAGGAAGGCCATGCATGACAGAAGTTCAGGTCTCATGGCTACTGTAGGAGTTGCGTGCTGAATGGTGATGCTTGCTGGTGAACTGTGCCACTGTGATACATGCTGCTAGGTCACCTACATAGCAGTCTGCTTGCATCATGGGATAAACACAACACCAGAAGAAGAAAAGCGCCTCTTTCTTCACCAGTTTTGCAGCCTCCCTCCTGCACCCTCTGTTGGCAGAGACTATCCTGAAATGGTAAGTAGACAAAGGAGAAATGTTGTCTGCAAAGTCCAGCTGTGGTGTCACAAAACAGGGCAGAGAAGTGTGGGTTTGGAGCTGAAAGGCAATAACTTAGTAATTGGCACAACCAGGTGAGCCTGAAGTAGAGGGTGCAGTGCAAGAAAGTGGAGACTGCATGATAAAGTGATTATGACAATGAATCATGGAATCGAATCTGAAAATGGAAGGAGATGAAGAAAAAGGAAGTGAGGGTCAGCAGAAAGTAGGATTCAGGGCCATCACATACTTCATGCAGTCCGTGTGAATGACACCCTTTGCAGGTGTGCAGGGCATGAGCTGCACAGCTGTTTGTCAAGGCCCTGGCATGAGCCCCAGGACCCAGTGCAACCAGCCAAAGGAAGGTTGAGGGAAGGCTCTAGGCTTGAGTAAGTCTGATCTTGTTATGCCACTTTTCAAAATCATGGTAAAACTCTACTAAATTGGTCCTGTTGAAGAAAGTGAAGTGGATGAACTAATTTCCACTGAAGTACTTCCATTTACTGGTATTTTATTAAATTTAATCTTTATTGTTTTTTTTATTACCATTTAGTCCCCTTATACACTCTCTCCCCAGCAATCACCACACTGTTGTCCTTGTCCGTGAGTCCTTTTCCCTTTTTGCTCAGTCCCTCCACCCCTTACTAATAAGGACCATGGAGAAAGTATATTTTCACCTAAACTATTATGATTCAACATTGTAAAACTCAGGCATCTTTCCATGTTTTCCTACTTCATTTTCTAAGCTAAGAAAGCTAAAACCAAGAGATTTAGTTCCAGTAATTGTAGAATCAAACAGTGAAGTATTAGATATGTTTTCCATACTACATGAAAATTCTCATAGTCCCTTCTCCTTCATTGCTTCCATCTCTCCCTCCTCTCACCCTCTGGAGAATCATTGACCTAAACATATAAACATCTAATAGGGGAATTCCGTGTATCTGCCACACAGGATGAAATCTCAGTAGTGAAGCATTTCACCCCACTAAGATCTTACTAGTAAGTGACGGCCAACTCTGACTGCCAGCAATGGTAGCCTGCCAGAGTTGACAGGCACTTGCATTTCACAGGGATGTGTGAATTGCACACTCCTTCCATTTCTTAGTAGGGACCTGCCTATGGCAATATTTTTTATAAAATTACAATTTTCAGGAAGGTACAGGACCTTATTTAAGTGAAACAATAAATAACAATACCAGTTATTGCTCACCATGCTACTATAGACAAGGTGGTAAGTGATGACTTTGCAGAGTCAGCAACACTGCCCTGGACACCGGCTCCAGTTTGGTTGGAGCTGTTTACCTGTTTATCCTTAGGAGACCCCAGACGTGTTTGGGGTGACTGAGGTGTGGCTTTTATTTCTTTATCAGCTTTTTAAAACCGACTCATCAGATCTCTTAAGGGTAAGCTGCCTCTTTTTAATCTACTTATACAATATAAAATTAAGAGGCAATTGCACCACCCACAAATACAGGAAGGCTTTTATAGGGTGACTAGAGAGCAATATGCACTCTCCTAATTGTCACACATAATTGCAGAGAGGAATAAAGAGTTTTTCATGAGTATCTGAACTATCGTTGAGTACAATAATCAACTATGAATGTTCCATCATTTTAACAGGGTGTTCTCTGAAGCAACCACAGTTTTCCCAGGATGAAATAGCTTACTGTTTGTGGTAAATCATATCTGTATGAAAAAATCATATAATGAAGTCAGAAATAAGGGAGGTAAGGCTCCAAGAAAGTAGTTGTAAGAACTCTTGAGTTGGGCAGGTGTAGAGGAAATTTTGTAGCCCAAATGAAGAAGAATTAAGTGAAAGAAAACCCCAAATAAACGTGAAATGGAAGGAAGGGGTAGGTCTAGAAGTAGGACTAAAAAGGAGGTATAAGGATCATAAAACTAACCTGCTAGCGGAAGTCTGAAGAACAACAATCAACATTACAATTTGGCATTTGCATATACTTCAGAGTGCTTGCCAACCAAAGTCTAGTTTCCATCCATTATACGATTGAACCTCTACACCCATTTCACACTCCTCCCATCCCCCACTCCTCTGGTAACCACCGATCTTTTGTTGCATCTGTGAGTTTGTTTTTGTTTTGTTTGTTCATTTTTAAAGTTTCACATGAGTGAAATTATATAGTATTTGTCTTTGACTTATTTCACTTAACACAGTCCACCTGTGTTCTCATAAATGTCAAGATTTCATCTTTTATATGGCTGAGAAATATTCCATTGTATTTTTGTATACACACACACACACATATCTCTGTGCATATATATTACATCTTATTCATCCACCATCTATTGATGGGCACTTAGGTTGTTACCATATCTTGGTTATAATGCTGCTATGGTGGTGAGTACACTTCAGTGTATATGATGTCAGATTGTAATGTTGACTACTAAATGAACAAGGTACATTCAGAGCAGATTTCCTCACAATGGTTCGAGTGAAGATTCTAGAAGGAAGGCTTTTCCTTGGGGGCTAATGTAGAATGTGGAAAAGTATTCTTGCCTTTCTAAGATCAGAGGATTCTTTCATTTTTCTTTGATTTCACTTTCTTCGCTGTTTCACAGGCTCTAACAAAAAATACTTGTGCACAATTGTGAGTCAGTTCAACAAGTTTGTTGTTTTCATCGTTCTTTGTTAAGAAAAAAGGCTAAGGAGAAAGAAAAAACCACAGTTAATAAGACAGTATCAGGTAGTAACATCTGCAGTGAAGAAATTAGAGTAGAATGGTGGGGTAAAGTACATATTTTCTTATGTAGAATGAATTGTTAGATGCTTGCTATTCTTCCTCTCTGTTGCTGTCCTTTTCTTCCTCTTATCCATTTTTTACACATTTTATTGAGACCGTGTTATGTGTCAGGCATATCTAGTTCATATTTTTATACTCCCCAACATCTGCCCCAGACAAAAAGTATAGTGTTTTGAACCTAATAGGCACTTAGTTATCTGAAAGTTTCAGTGTTTCACAAACTTAGAGTCTATTAAATGAAAAACATATATCAAAAGATAGAAGAGACAAAATTTAAGCACAATCAACACAGAAACAGGTTAAAATTAGATGACAGTGAGCCTTATTGGCACAAATAATGACTATATCAATATGGCATTTGAAATAGCAGGACGGTATCATTTATCTCACTCTTGTGTCTCATCTGTCTTATGAATTTGGAAAAAGCAAGGCATTTTGCCAAATTTAGAAGCAATTCAAATTTTACGTATTAAGAATTTTGACTGAAATGTGCATATGTCTGTATTTGAGCTCTGATGGCTGGCAAGATAAAATTTCCTAGTTAAAAGAAAATCAGTTTTTAAGACTGAAAGAGGGAGAGAGTGTGGGGGCGAGAGAGAGGGACAGAGACAGAGACACACACACACACACAGACCCAATGTGCAGAATTCATTGTAAAGAATCAGAAACAGATGGACTGATATCTTAAGAAGTGGAAGGGAAAACAGTGATTGGCAGAGTGCAGTTTGGAGGTTGTTGCTTTCGGTCACAGAGCCTTGGTATGTTAGGTGACTAACAAGCTTAGGCCGAGTTCCCCTGGTAAGGAAGCTTTGGATGACATAAGCCAAACATTTTTCCTCTTAATCTTTCTGGTAATAGCAATTTATCTTTTTCAAGCAGTGGTGGAAATGGAGGAATGTGTGTGAATGCAAATGCCAGACCCGTCTACCCACCCCATGTGTAAATGTTATACAGAGGATTCACCTTACTTAGTGATACAGTAAGGTTGAGGCACCCAGAATTCATTCTGGTTCTTACCCTTACTTACAAAGGTTTGTAGGAAAGATCGGCATTGAGCAGAAAAATGCCACACAAACACTTTTGGAAAGTGTGGGTTTACCATAAAATACAGACCCATCCAAAATCCTGGTAAAGCTATGGGTGTCTTAGGATGACCGTGACCAGTCCACAGTGACTTAGGCAGATGTTGCATCTGGAATTAACTTTCATTTCAACGTTCACAGATAAATTCCCTCAACCTAAGGCACGTAAATACACATTCATGAAAGAGCCCACACAACTCTTTACTTTTAGGAGATTACATAAAATATTTATGTCCCTCTGTCCTTCTAACCAATTACTTTCACTAAGAATAAAAATAATACATTGGAAATGTGATTAAAAATTTACCTTGTTACAAATAACTGACAATTAACTCATTCTTCTTTCTCAGTTACAGTTGGGATGTATTGTAAAATAACTATCCCTTTTGAACCTTTCAAACTGGAAATAACACCATATCAATGGTGGCAGGCAAGTCAAAACACAATGTAGATTTTGTATCAATCAGAATGTCAAATGATCTCATTAGAGTTTCAGGTCTATATGTGGGTGCATGTCAACTACTCTGCTTTTCCTGCATAAAAGTTTAGTGAAGATTAAGTCATTTACCAGCGACAGTTGGCTCAGGCAGCTGAGAGGAAGCTTTGATGAAATGTGTCAGTCACTTTTTCCCAGCAACTCTGCCTTCGACAGTAGAACACCGCAGTAACCGCTGTCACTGAGCTGTTGCCAATATGCTGGAATTTTTCTGACAGAATATTCCTTTTCCAAATTTTGTTTTTTACCTTGTTTGTGAGCCTTTTATTTCTATTGCATTAAAATTAACTTTCTGAGCATCATAGCCTGGAATTATTTTTTGAAAATAATTTTGGGGAATAGTGAGTTGAAAGAATGGGTTTTAGAATTTGTATAAAGAACAGTACATCGGCAGCACATAATTACACAATCAACGCCACATACTGCCCTATTTGCATAAGATTTTGTTTCAAGATTACTTAAAATTAACTACCTACTTTTGTTTAGCTTAATTCTGAGCATCATGGGTGTCAAATACTGTTTCTGGTCTTGTCCTTCTCTTAAGCTTAAAGCAAATCCAAATATCTATTTGTGCTGGTACACAACATAAATGAAATATCCCATCAGTTGGGGGATATTTATGTAGAGCAGAAAAATCTTGGCCTTCCAAGGGGCTCTGTAACAGCTCAGCCCCGCAGCTATTTTAAGGATCTCAGACACTGAGCTTCCACCACACTGCGAGCTCTTCTCCATCTCTGAGGACCTGGTAGTGATGGGACTCTAACCACACGTGGAGCCTCTGAGCATGTGTACACAGGTGCCACATGAAACGATAAGCACATTTAACCCTTAAGAAAATGGATTTGAAGCAATGACCCTCTGTTATTAAAACAGTGATATTATCTAATCTTCAAATATTTTTCTTAAAATAAAAGAAAGTACTTTAGATTTTTTATCTTATGTAAAAAATCAGCACAAGGCCCCTGACTTCTGTGTGAAAAGTGCCTCATGAAATTCTTAGCTACACGACACTGTTTTGTTTAGCTAGCAACTTAGTAATAACTGAGTAGATGAACTTTTTATAATGAAATGTATTAACATTGACCTGGACATCATTGCCATCAGCTGGAAGCAGGAGACCTGATTCAAAACTGTCTTCCCACATTAGCTTATGTGTGTCTCAAAAACCGAATATTCATTTTGTAACTTTACATATTGATTTAAAACTTTAGTGAAAGGCATGTATTAAGAAAATTGAACTAAATAGTGTAGGCATTGTTAAATATTTTCTAAATATGGAGGAACTTTATTTTGGGTTAATTTCTTAGGGAGAAAAATTTACTTAAAAAATTGTGAGCTGTGCTTTGATATCTTGGAAACTTTTGGTAGGCGAAGTATCAAGTGGCAGGAATTGAACTGAGGGGAAAACGACATGTCAACAGATAATTACAATAAAATGTGATGAGCGTATTGTAAGGATTTGTGCCAAGTCCCCGGAGAGAGCTCCTCCCCTTCCTTCTGGGAATTTTGGCAATGACAGAATTGGGGTGTGGGTGAGTTTGCTGAAGTGATTGCAATCAGGTCAGAGGATTAAAAAACTCTTGAAGTAGGAACTTAAAACAGTCTTCCTACTGATGGTATGTGGAATATGAAGAAAATACTGTTAAATAGGGTACAAAAGACCTTATTAAGAGGATCTAAGAACTCACTCTGACATTCTAATTGAAATTAAAATTCCACCTAAAATTGAATATAGTTATAATGCTTAAAATTTATATAGCGCTATGTGCTTTTTCAGAGTAATTTCTCATTGTGTTAGCATTTCACTTAAAAAGTAATTTAACTTTTAATATATTCATTCATATACTATTCATTAATTAGTTCATTCAATAAATATGCTCTGTACCAGCTAGAACTGGTGTGGCTCAGTGGGCTGAGCATCCTCCTGCAAACTGAAAAGTTGCCAGTTTGATTCCTGGTCAGGGCACATGCCTGGGTCAGGGGCCGGTCCCTGGGTGGGTCATGTGAAAGGCAATGGATCTATGTTTCTGTTCCTTTCTTTCTCCCTCCCCTTGCTCCCTCTAAAAAGAAAGAAAGAAAGAAAGAAGGAAAGAAAGAAGGAAAGAAAGAAATACTCTATACCAGATACTGTATCAGGAGTTGAAAACCCCAAGCAGAATAAGACATTGCTCCTGTGTTTACAGGATTGTATTCTTGCTAGAATGTGAATATCTTTGAGGGAAGAGGTATTTGTAGCATAAAGTTACTCACTAAATGTTTGTTGAATAAATAAATAAATAAATACATGTTTTGATCAAGTTGGCAAATAAGGGATTATTTGACCAAATAGAAGTTTGAGCATGATAAAATCATAGGTGGTGGAATTAGAAGACCTGGTTTTAAGTTTAACTTGGGTTCACTAATATGATGTTAGGAAGTTCACTTAACCTTTTTCAGTCTTAATTTTCTCACTGTGGGGATGAAATAATGTCTGTCTTTCAAGTTTATGAGTCAGAATGATGTGAACTAGATTATTATTGCAATCAAGAATTCTTCTTAGATGTTAGTTATTGTTACAAATAAGATTCAAACATCCTACATTACCGTTCAACTTTGAAAAGGAAGTGGCTCTATCTGGGATAAAGCAATGTAGTCGTTCCAGAATGGGTGTATCATGAGTGCTGGTCGTGGCAGGATGCCAGAGACCCCAGGGGAGATCACACCCCCGGGGGTGATTATAATAAAGAGGTGAAGACAGAGGTCTCTCTGTAGATGGGCAGACTAAAGAGGGTAGAAAGTGTCGTGACATGCGACTAGCACAGACCCAAGCAGTTGTGCAGAAGGTACAGGGCTCTAAGTCTGACTAACAACAAGGTAAGCTTGCTCCAAGGCTGTGAATGGTCCCAGCAGTTGCCACTCAGGCATCTGAATCTTGGTTATAGTATTCTGACAATATTTGGAACTGCATTGAGTAGGAGGTAAGGAACTGGGTGAATTTACGATTAAAAGGGTACCATGTTTGTTGTAAAAGTATGTAAAAACAGAAACAGTTGAACTGAAGTGGGCATACAGGCAGTGGACTGGACGACAGATGATAATCATGATACTATTACTGTTACTGCTGCCACCACCAGTGCCAGTGACTTTATGTTGACAACTTACCAAGCATTTTCCCTTATCCCTGTTAACACTGCTAGAAAATTTATAAAGCATGCATTTTTATTTTATTTTTTAGGTAGAAGCATACATTCAGCTACATCAAGTGTCTAGGCCATATCGATTCAGCTCCTGTACACCCAAGTCCCCTGCTCTTTCACACAAGATGCCTGCCTCTTTACATCAGGGTGCCCGGGTGGCAGGCTGCCAGGCAGGATTGACTTGGGCAGCAGAAATTGCTACAAGACGCCTTGAATTGTATTTTACACAGGTATGTTTTCTTCCTTATGAACCTTGAGAGAAGCAAACATATAAAAAGAAAAAAAGAGTAAAAAACAAAAAGAGAGAAGTAAACATGATCCTTTTTTTCCTCTTTATTCCATGTGGTTCCGGGGGAAGTTTTTGTATCTAGGTAGATGGGATAAATAAATTTTAGCAATTACTAATATCATAATAATACCTATGAAAAGCTTGCTTTTCAGTCACATAACTTATTTGTGAACAGTTGGCCAATCCTTCCCTCTGTGACAGATACATAGATTTCGCTAGTGAGCCCATTTATTTTCAGTGGTGTACCCCAAAGCCAGCACATCATAGCAAGTCCCAGGGCAGGCAGGGAAGTCCCTGAGCATGGGTCTGTGCTGACTTACTGCCCATGACCGTGCTCCTCTTTTCTATAAACATAGCACACGGCACACTTACTCTGAAATACCTTATTCCATTTTTTTCCTTGTTTGCTTCTCCATTCTTCAAACTTAGTATTTCAAAACTAAATGTTCAACTTATTAAAGAAAGGAGAGACAGAAGGGAAAACATAATAGGTTGAAGTAGAATAGATAAAGAAAAACAAATTAAATAAATGTTGGACTTTGCATTACTTGCATCCAAAATTAATTTGTGTGTCTCATCTTTAATGACTAGACTAGACATTTATTCATAGAATGGAAGCTTAGGTGTGAACAGAATGTGGAAGGAACATCCATTTTTGTTGTTTATAAATCTGGTAATATAGGATCTGCCTGGCTCTGGTTGTCATGCCAGGCTCTTTCTTTCCTGGCCTAATCTTTTTAGAAACCAGGTAGCAAGGGCTTTAAATGGTGGCCGGGTAAAACTGACCGTGCTGAGACTGATGACCTCAAAGAAGCCTTACTCAGTAGTTCTCCACCAGCAGGCTATAACAGAAACACTTCGGGAGCTTTTCAAGCTATCCGGGCCTACTGATCCTCTCTCCAGTGCGATACCAGAATGTCTGGTAGGGTGACATGTACAATTTGAGAAAACATTCTCTTTGGTTCAACTCCCTCTGTCTATTTTTGCTCTGTCAATTGGTGGCCTAGTGGTTAAGAACATGGTCTTTGGATTCAGTCACTTCCAGATTCAAATCCATGCTCAGTCACTTGCTAGCTCTGCATCCTTGGATGAACTACATAATCTTTCTGATCACCTTACTCTCTCCTGTTAAAAGTGTAGTTAATAATTCTGGAAATACTTAGAGTAAATTTGCTGAAATATGTGCAAGGCCTATACAGTGCAAATCAAAAGAACAAATAGAGAAATTAAGACCTACATAAAGGGAGGGATATATTATATTCTTAGCTTGGAAGATTTAATACAGTTATGAATAATTCTTCACAAATTGATATACAGGGTCAAAGTAATATCAATAAAAATATTAGTGTGAGTATGATATTTATAGGAAATGATGACTTGATTCTAAACTTATAAGGAGGAACAAAGGATCTGGAATAGACAAAACAATTTTGAAAATGAGAAAGAAGATGACGAACGTATGGCACCTGATTTCAAGACTTAATATAAAGCTATCGTAATCAGTACAGTGTGAAACTGGCATAACGATAGGCATCTAGATTAATGGAACAGAATAGATGGACACATTGTCAATTGATTTACAGCAAAGGTGCTAGGGTAATTCAATTGGGGAAAGGATAGTCTTTTTTTTTTTTTTTTTTTTTTTTTTAAATATATTTTATTGATTATGCTATTACAGTTGTCCTATTATCCCCCCTTCATTCCCCTCCACCCTGAACAC
>CM052539.1:24628137-24778128 GCA_028533065.1 Trachops cirrhosus
GTTGTCCGACTTCCATACACTTCAATTTTCTGTCAGTTCTGGTTGTTATTTTGTTTCTATATCTTTGTTGTCCCTATCTTGGTTGTGCGAGGAGGCACAGTGCGTCTACCTATGCCTCCATCTTGGCCGGAAGCTCGGGAAAGGATAGTCTTTTAATGAACTTAAAAAACACTGGCTAATTGTAAGGGAGAAAAATGAAAATTCCTACTTTACAAAATGTACTAAAATAAACTGGATCTGGATCATAGATATAAAGATGTGGTAAAACTCTAAAACACCTAGAAGAAAATATAGAAAAAAGAATTTTTAACATTGGAATAGACAGATTTCTTAAACGATAAAAAATATACAGGAAAAAAGTTGATAAACTGGGTTGCATCAAAATTCAAAGCTTCTGCTCTTCAAAATACACCATTGAGTAAATGAAAAGGAAAGCAACAAATTGAGAAAAGTATTCGCAATGTCTAACAAAGAAGCAGAATTCAGAATAGAATGTTTTCACAACTTTCTAAGAGGCAAACAACCTTCCAGAATGAGCAAAAGATTTGAACAGAAGATGTGCCATGGTCAGCAAATACATGAGAAGATGTTGAACATCATTAGTTATTAGAGAAATTAAAAGAGAAAACAAAATGAATACTACTTCACATGCATTCAAATGGTTAAAAATAAAAGACTGATCATAACTAGTGTTGATGAGGACATGGAACAAGGAAAGAAAGGGAAATTTTTTATTATGCTTATGAGAATGTAAAATAGTACAATCACTTTGGAAAACAGTTTGACAGTTTCTTATAAAGTTAAATATGTACTTACCGTATGCTCAACAGTTCTTCTCCTAGACAGAGCCAAGAGAAATACAAACTATGTCCAGTGAAAGACATGTACAAACATGCTCAAACGGCCTTTTTTTTTGTAATGGTCCTAAACTGGAAGTGACTCAAATATGTGTCCACAGGTGACAAATAAACAAATTGTGTTACAGCCACACATGGGATAGTACTCAGCAATAAGAAGGAAGGAACTACTGATACAGTAATATTGATTAATCTCAAAATATATTATTGAGGGATAAAACAGACAAAAAAGAGTATGCACTATATAATTTTACTTAAGTGAAATTCTAGTACAGGAAAAGTAATGTATGTGGCAGAAATGAAATCAGTGGTTGCCTGGATGGGGAAATAGGATTTACTAAAAAGTGGTGCAAGGGAATATTTTTAAATGTCTTGCGTTTTGATTTAGATGGTGGTTTCATAATGTATTCATTTACCAAAGCTCATCAAACTCGACATAAATGCATATTATTGCTTAAAATTACACTTCAGTATAGTTGACTTCAGAAATCCTGCCTCCTGAGGCTTCTGGTCAAGATAGAGGCTTAGGTAGACGTGTTTTGCCTCCTTAAGAAGGAACACAACTAACTTAAAAACAAAAAACACCCAGAACTGTCAAAAAATTACCCAGAAAAACACCCAGAACTGTACAGAATTCTGAAAATTGGGGGTTTAAAGAAGCTATAGTCATCCAAATGGGTAGAAGGGGCTGAGATGGGGAGTCGGGGCAGAGAAGATGTGGTGTGGCTGTTGCAAGCTGGAGTCAGTAAGGTGGCAGCAGCCAGTGGAACCAGCAGTCCCACATTCATGTGCAGTGGATAAAAATTACAGGGACACCTTGTAAGCAAGCAATCCCAGCCCCAGGACAGACTGCACAGCCTAGGGTTCTAGTACTAGGAAAAAAATAAAGACTCGTAACTTCTGGCTATAAACCCAGTGGGGTTGAGGCAGTGGAAGAAACTATCAGTTTCTCAGAAGAGGCCAGAAGTTACAAAAACCCACCCACTCTGGGAACCACAATCAAGACAGCAGCTGGAGGGGTGCTAGTTGCATATGAGAAGAGGGTAAAGTGACTGGAAAAAGGACAAGTGACAGGCAGGCTCCCAGAAATTAGCCAGCCAGGGCATGTCCCCTCTTCAACTCCTCCCCCACACACAGAGCCACAAAGTGGTGAAGGAGGTTGCCCTGCCCTGGTGAATACCTAAGTATCTGCCCCATACAGCATAACAGGTTCTGTATGACTAGAAATCAAAGTGGCTCTACCTAGTACACAGACACAGGGAGGGTGCCAAAATGAGGAGACAAAGAAATGTGGCCCAAATGAAGGAGCAGAACAGAACCCCCAAAAAAGAACTATGTGATATGGAGGAAGCCAACCTATCAGATGCAGAGTTCAAAACACTGGTGGTCAGAATGCTCAAAGATCTCATTGAATACAGCAAAAGCATAGGGGAAGAAATGAAGGCTATACTAAGGGAAATAAAGAAAAATCCAAAGGAAACCAACAGTATAGGGAAGGAAGGTGGGATTCAAATCAACAATTTGGAACATAAGGAAGAAATAAATATTTGACCAGAGCAAAATGAAGAAACAAGAACTCAAAAAAATGAGGGGAGTTTAGTAAGACTCTGGGACATCTCCAAAAGGGCCAACATCCAAATCATAGGGATGCCAGAAGGAGAAGAGGAAGAGCAAGAAACTGAAAACTTATTTGAAAAAATAATGAAGGAAAACTTCCCCAATCTGGTGAAGAAACTAGACATGCAAGTCCAGGAAGCTCAGAGACTCCCAAAGAAGTTGGACCCGAAGAGGACCACACCAAGACACATCATAATTAAAATGCCAAAGGTTAAAGATAAAGAGAGAATCTTAAAAGGAGCAAGAGGAAAGGAGACAGTTACCTGCAAAGGAGCTCCCATAAGACTATCAGCTGATTTCTCAAAAGAAACTTTGCAGGCAAGAAGGGACTGGAAAGAAATATACAAAATGATGAAAAGTAAGGACCTACAACCAAGATTATGCAACAAAGTTATCATTTAGAATGGAAGGGCAGATAAAGTGCTTCCCAGACAAGGTAAAGCTAAAGGAGTTCAGCATCACCAAACCCTTATTATAAGAAATGTTAAAGGGCCTTATCTAAGAAAAAGAAGAAGGTCAAAACTATGAACATTAAAATGACAACAAATTCTCAACAATCCCCAACTGAATCTAAAACACAAAAACAAACTCAGCAAACAACTAGGATAGGAGCAGAATCATAGAATTGGAGGTCACATGGAGGATTATCAGCTGGGAGAGGGAAGGGGGAGAATGGGGGAAAAGTTACAGGGGATAGGAAGCATAATTGGCAGGTACAAAATAGATGGGGGAATGTTAAGAACAGTATGAGAATTGGAGAGCCAAAGAACTTATATATACAACCCATGGACATGAGCTAAGGGGGTGCTAATCTCTAGAGGGAAGGAGAGTACTGGGCAGAGGAGGGCAATGCAGGAAAAATTGGGACAATTGTAATAGCATAATCAATAAAATGTACTTAAATCCTGCCTTCTATAACTGCTATGAGAAAACAATTACACATGTATATGTGCTATTATATATTATATATAGTTAGTTGCTAATAATATATATAAATATTTCACATTATTTGGCAAATGTCTTACATGGAGTAACAAAATACAAATAAATAAATAAAATGTATATAGTTGACCCTGGAACAACTCAGATGTTAGGGGCACTGAACCCATGCTGTTGAAAGCTTGCATACAACTTTTGACTCCCCCCCAAATTAAGTATAGTTTCCCCTCAGTATCTTGAGGGATTGGCTCCAGGACCTCCACAGATACAAAAATCTAGTGCACACAGTAGACTCGTCACATCCACAGACCCGCAAACACTGATGTACGATGCGCTTTTCCATTCGTACTTAGTTGAATTTGCAGATGCGAAACCCAGGCATATGGAGGACTACCTGTGTATTTATTGAGAAACTCTGCATATAGTCAGACCAGCGCAGATCAAACCCATGTTGTTGAAGAATCCAGTACATGAAATCTACGCTTACTGTTATCATCAAGAGACTTAAATGCAATACAGACATGTAAGCTATACTCTTTATAAAGGTCCAGCAGCTTATTGACAAAAACTTTGAAAGTTACCCCACGCAAACAAACAAAACCCCACACAGTTGAAGAAGCAGATATTTTTTTTATTGAAACAATTACTTAAGTTTTTCAATGAGAGTTGGGAGATATTAGCAAGAGGAAAGTTTGTTGGTCTTTCGGATGCTTTGAAGCATCTGGAAGACATCCTTTACTGTGTGTCCGTGCCTTGTCCAGACCAGAGAAGAGGTATCATGACTTCGGGTACAGATGTATCACCGAACTTGGGAGAGGGCCAGTTGTGAGGCGATGCTGGACACTTCTCTGAGGCAGACTCTGGATGAATTGGAAAGAAATTTATCGAGAAAAGTAAAGTAATGAATTTACATCATCTTCTGTGTTTCTCTATGTTTATGATAGGCTAACAATGAAATTTTCTTGAATCTGGTAATGGACTTGACTCATATGCCCTTCCAAGCACTAACTGGGACCTTACACTTAGGTAAAGAGCAAAAATTTATGACATGTTTATAGGATAGCTTGAGAAATATTTATAGTTTTATTAATTCAATGTGTAAGTTTTTACAGTCAATTTTCTACTTAAAATTATCTGACCAATTAACTGTACACCAACCAACCACAATATAAAAATTAGTTGCTATCTTAGGCTTCAATGATGCCTACTTTCTGAACTGAAATAGTGAGATAGACAATGAGAAGGCTGTAAAGATTTCTGGGGGAGGGGAAGAACTCACCTCACCACAAGGTAGCTCAATCTTCAGTGAATGGCTCTAGTTGTTAAGAGTGTAGAACCATTTCATAGAGGAAAGAGTAGACTCCAGAGTTTGAATTCCATCTCTGCCATGTACTAGGCACATGACTTTGGACACTATTATTGTGAAGAACTAATACATATCTGATACTCAGAACATGATCTAACTTAGTGAGTGTACATAAATTATAATTACAATTATTACATTTTGGAGAAATTGAGACGGAGGTTTCTGTATGAGGTGGGAGGCTGGGCAAAGTAAGCTCAAAAATTTATTTTAATTCTATGTTTCAGTAGGTTCAGCATTTTTGGAAACATCCTTCTTTTTAAAGGTTTACAGAGCCCTGGAAAATGATATCCATACTTGAATGTGAAATTATCTTCTATGAAGATTTTGAAAGGTCATCAAGGTATGATACACATGAATTTTCAGGTGAGCTAAAATCTCCACTTGGAGAAGAGTCTGGCTTTTCTATCCAACAAATCTTTTATGCATGTTTCTGGGTCACTTTTCATGGGCAAAAATCTCAGTGAGAAAGAGTGAGACACTATGCTTTTTTCTATGCCCCCCAACCCAAGAATTTTATAAAAGTATGAAGGACATAGTTACATGCTGTAAGATTTTATTACAACGTGGTGACCAACAGTCTAAAGTAGACAAATATCCACTCAACTATCAATAAGTATTTATAGAACACATACTGTGATATAAATGTTGTGGTAAACGTCAGAAATCATACTCATTTAAAGTCCAAATTAAATGTTACTTAAAAAATGTGATCCAGCCATGTATCACTATCACCCATTGCTGTGTAATCAAGCACCTTACAAATCAAGAGTTTTTCTCTTGAACTCAGCCAGGCAGTTCTTCTGTCTGGGTCAGCTGCATTTGGCTAGGCAGCTCTGCACCTGGGGGCAGATTAGATGTTGCCAGTACTTACGGAGCACCTGGGCCACCTCTCTCTTATTTTCCCTCAGGCTAGCCTGGATTTGTTCTCAAGGCAGGGTCAGGGTTTCAAGAGAAAGAGCTGAATTTGCAAGGCCTCCAGAGCCTAGGCTTAGAACTGGCATATCATTTTTTTTCCACCAAACCCTACTGATAAAATCACAAGCCTAGCTCAGATTCAAGAGATGGGGAAATAGATTCCACCTCTTCATGGGGAGATGTGCAAATTTACATTGCAATGAGCACAGATACAGGGAGGCCAATAATTGGGGCCATCAGTGCAATCAGTCTACCATAAGATGCAATCATTAAATAGATGAGAAATGTTAATATAACCCTGTTATAGAGGAAGACCCTCTGCAAGACATTGTAAGTGATTAACTATATTGACTGTACAAAGTTTCTTGGAAGTAATGGAAAGGTGAGGCACACGCAGGCTCTGTCGATCTATTTTTACTTTGTGTTCCCAACAGATGTCCAACAAGCTGATAAATGTATAAAAATTGTGAAACAGCAGATGATATCAATTATAAAATTATAGTGTGCAGAATTATTTAACCAAAGGTATCAGAGTAAATAGCCAGCAACATGAGAGTTCTAGAGGAATGAAGATTAATTACATGGTGTGAGAACCGGGGACTTCTGTTTACAGACAAGGAGTTAAATTCTCACAGCAGCTCTAGAGAAGACTTTTGAATTAATGGCTAATTTCAAACAAAGCATTTAATGTCACCACTTGAAATGTTTCAGCAATAATTCAAATGGTTTAATTCTAAACCACTTATGATTAAATTTCAAATATGCTAAGGTATTATTAGACATCTATGGGAAAAGTCACTTTTCCCCCCTGCAAATTAAATGTTCTTCTTTGACGACTCCAGTTATGATGGGGGTTCTTGTTTCCTTTTAATTATAGCCCAAACACTTACATGGATAAAGCAGCTATATGATCAGTATTTCATTTTAGAGCCGTTATTACTGAAATGCAAAATATCTCAATCTCTAGCCCTCTCCCCCTCCCCCTAGGTTTTCTTTTTAATCCCATAAAAGCATCTGTCTTTGATTTCAAGTGGAGTACCTGCTGTGCGGGATGCAATGCAAATCCAATTTGTGTGTAACAAAACCAAATGGGTTGAAATGAACTCTGCATTTTAAAGATGTTTTTGTTTAATCATCGCCATCACTCGTCTTTAATGAATGCATAATCAAGTTAAACTTCGGGCAAGAAATAGAATGGCTCTTCTTAAGACAGAGAAAGCAAATTTCTGTGACGTCCCTCACTGCTGATCTGCCTCCTATTCCTGTTTTGGCAGGGGAGAAATAAGAAAGATCTTCAAATGCATTTTGTGGCAAACTGTGGAGAACCATGGTGGGAGCAGCAGCACTGCTCATTTTTCTCCTGCTTTTTTCAGAAATCGTGATGATTATTGTTTAAAGCAGAGAGTGAGAATGCAGGATTCCTGGGTTCTCACTTCAGCTCCCTCTTTTCTGCACGTCACAGAAGGTAGGCGGTCTAATAAAGTACTTTGGGAGCTTAGAGGAGGACACACTACAAGGCATTTCTGTGCCGTATATCATCTAGCCTAAACGCTGGTAAATAATTTCCTAAGTACAGAGGTTCTTTCTGCTAATGAAGCTTCTGTGGCTCTTTCTTTTAGAAGGAGAGGATCTTCTACAAAGACCTTGACATATCAGATGACTTTTGTACAGTCATAATACTAGACAAACAGATAAATTACAAACAAGGAAATGGGATGAGAGCATGTTTTATAATGACAGAACCAAAGAGGTGATCTGATTTACTCGTTTTACAGATGAGAAAGCAGAGTTTGAAATGTGTGCTGACTCATGTCAGGGCAGGTGGTTCATGAGTGGGAAAGTCAGAGCTGGAACCCTGGCCTCTTGATCTTCAGTCTTTCCAAAGCAGCCCTAAAACATGACATTGCGTTACTACAAAACAGAGATGGCCAACCTCAGAAAGGAAATACGTTCTAGAAGAATCGTTAGATGAACTGTCTGCATGAGCTTTGTATTCAAGGTGAATGTGCTCTTTCCTCACTGAAAGATTTTAATTCCCAAATTGTACTAGCTGGTCAATGAGACCTCTTGACCCCTCAAAGGTTTTCATTTTTCTGGGTATTGTCAGAAGGATGACTCCTTTCAATATTGGCGTACTATGCACACCCTGAGGCCAGAGGGTCATCCATATAATGGACGGAGCCAAAATGTTTATTATGTTCAGCTTTTTTAAAAAAGAAGTTAATGTCATCGTGTACTTAAGTTTAATGTGGTGGATCATTTTGAGTAATAGAATATGACCCAGTTACTAAAAAACATGATTTTGAGAAGGGGATATACTTGCCAACTGAACTCTAAATACAAGTATGCTAGCTGCCAAAGGGTCCCACTTATAATAATTCAAAAATATCAAAATCAAAAATGTTTTAAGACCCTTTGCAGCACAAGAGTTTATATCAAATCATAACATACCATCGAAGTGATATTTCAGTTGTTATCAGCCTTCGTGACCACTGGATGTCCCCACTCTGCCTCAAATGCAGCGGAGGCATCACTGAACTGGCAGGTATAAAAACAATGCAGTTTTCAGGGAACCTTTAGAAAGATTCTGTACAAGTTCTGGTTTGTGTAACAGCATTGCCTGACCCTGGCAACTGCGAGATGCTAGACGTGGGTGACTTGGAGACTGAGTGCAGGAGAAGGAATTCTTTGGGTCATATCGCTCTATGCCATTGCGTAGTTCAGGAATCCCCTCTGAATACTAGTTTTCTGAAAAGCTCTAGAAAGGAAGTGTAAGTCTGCAGATATGACTATTATAATTTCTACAGGTGAAACAACTATGAATTGGGAAGAATGAAGAAATGGGAGCATGCCAACCTTGCAAAATATATGCAAAACTGCCACACAGAGTGAAGGATATAAGGTGTATGAGATTCTCCAGCATGGTAGAAGCTCTGAATTTTGATCATTTATTTATTCTCAGCAGTTGTACATATCTAAGTAATAACTATAGGACAACTGACTGAATATTGATGAATATTGAACTTAGAGTTAGGAGCCCAGGATTTGAATTTGATTTGTATTACTTACTTGCTATGTGACATTAGACAGCCCTGCTTTGTCTTCTAGAACCTCAGGCCCCTGTTTGTAAAATAGGGATAATAATACTGTCCTCAGATTTGTCAAAAAGCTTATATATGAAAGAGCCTAAAATATAGTTGTTACAGAAAAAATGTCAAATATATTAGGAATTTGGGAGGCAATTAAAAGTTTAAAAAGTATTTTAAATTTTCAAAAATCTTTGGCCTAGTTAAAATGGAAAATAGAAAGATTTAGTTTTACTCACAATATATTCTATTATCTACTCAGAGTTAATGAAAACTTATTTAACTCAGCTCTTTCTTTTGTTGGGAAGGAGGGAAGTTTTCCAGGAGGGAGAATTATGCATGACTACTGAATGCTTCACAACAAAACAAAACAAAACAAACCTTGGAAAATAAAACCTTCTTAAAAGTAAAGGGCTACACTTAGTTAATTCTTAGGATTTTGTGGAGGGGAAAGGAGAGTGCAAATGAAATGAGTTTCTTTACTGATGAGAAACTGAAGCACAGAATCCTGTGCAAAGTTGAGGAAAAGTGACTTTGCACCATGGGTCACATGACTGTGTAGAAGTCAGATTGAGAGGACAAAGGGCAGTGGAATTCATGTCATTTGTTCTGGATCCATGGTCTGAAACAGAAAATATGAAAAATATCCTCTCTCAAGAGTTTTGATGAGCTCCCAAATGAAGTCCTGTTTCTCTAATTCCATTTACCACAAGGCCATTTTATTTTCATTTAGGGAAAAACAATAAAACTTGCTCATAACTGAGGAGCAGTCCAGGCACACAGTTCCTGCTGGGAAAACAGTATTGGAGCCTGTCCACTGGGTGGGGAGGGGTGGGAGGGGGTGATGACGCTGCTGGTGCTCACTTTCAAGCAATGACTACCAGGCTACTAATTAGTATTTCTCAGAGAAGGAAGCCGATTCTTTTTTGGGGGGGTTATGTATTTTCTACCAATGTTTCTATACAGCACCAATGTTTCTATATAGTTTAGCAAAAAAAAAAATCAGATAAGACTTCTGCATTGGCAGATTAAATAATAGTTAACTCAGATTCAGAGATACCGTTGAGTGAAATTAAGATTCAAAAGCTTTTAGTAACTTTGGCTTGGTTGAGAATGAATCAAAACTGCTAAGAGATTTGGAAGTTCGGGAATTGGGTGGATGAAGAAATCATACTAATCAGGGTCCATGGCTGAAGTACAACTCTTGTAAATTGGCTTTGGCTAGCCCATTGAGAGCTTTTACTGACCATATTTTGTAAAAAGATTCCACCCATGGTGTAACCATGCAAGATGCCGTGTGCAGGAAATTATGGGCTCTGCTGTCTTTAAAATCTTTGGACCTAAGACACAGGCATGAGTTAACGAAGAACTGTGGTATGTCTCACTGTGGGTGTCCTTTTCTGGAAACTAATACTGTATCTTGATTATAAGTTAAGTGGGTGTCCTTTTCTGGAAACTAATACTATGTCTTGATTATAAGTTACTCATTCAAGAAATGCCAATAGAAAACATATTGCCCATTGTGAATAAAAATGACACACTCAAAATTAGTTTTCCAATTTGGGTAACAAGACAGACTTCATCTATACAGAATGTTTCTCCACAGTCCCATGTTGTCCAACTGTTTATAGTTTGAGACCAATGAGTAAATAAGGAAAGGGCAGAAGTGGAACTGCCAGGTAACGTTGATTTTGCTCTAACTAGCTAAGCTTAGACCAGTCATGAAGTCTAAATCGAGCTCAAAATTTTGTGTGCATCATAACTATCTGGGGTCTTGTTTAGAACAATAGTCTTGGGTCATCCTCAGAGATTTTAGTTCTGTGGATCTATGGTGGAGTGCATGAGTCTGCCTTTTTAATAAGTATCAATACTCCTTGTGATATATCGTCAGATGGTTCTTGGATCAAATTTTGAGAAACGATGGTAAAATAATCCCTGAATTATTTGAGTTCGCTGGACGCTAGTCAGGATGGTATGAGAAAACAAAGCTCTACCTTCCTCCTAAAGGAAGAGAAGGAACAGGGACAGGGAAACTGAGGGGAACAAGGGGACAGGGAGGAAATAAAGTTGATTCAATGTCTGTAGTATTGATGGCTATTATCATGCACCCTGGGAAATGTATGAAAACTTTCTCTCACTGTTAGAAAACTATCTATTGTCTACTTAGGACTGTGGACTTCACATGGTCTGGAGGCCAGAGGGGCCAAGAACACTCATACTGGGACCAGACTGTCTAACTTTGACTCTTGGCTCTGACACTTATGAGCTATGTGATTTTGGGAAAGTTACTTACTCTCTTAGTGCCTCTGTTTCCCATCTATAAAATGGGAATGATTCTGGTACTTACCCCACAGAGTTCTTGTGCGAGTAATGTGAGCAAATATAAGTAAAAGTGCTCAGAACAGTGAGTGCCTGGCTGTTAGTAAGTGCTAGATAAAAGTTAGCTATTACCGTGTTTCCAATTCACTGCTTTTCTGGGAAAGAAAGAGGTTGCAGGTGGAGCCAGAAAATGAAGCAATGGAATGAGGTTATTCGGAACAACAGCAAAGAAGTAGAGCTTGTGAGCCCTTAAACTTTGCCAGGCCATTTTGGGACTAGACTTCAGTTATTTTAAATTGTCTCTATCTTGTAAACTTGTCTGTATTTGAACTTCTACATTTTCAGTCTTTGTTTTTTATCTTGATTTTGCTTTGCTTCTTGGGAAAGTCCTGTATGAAAAATTTCACCCTGACTGGTGTGGCTCAGTGTGTTGGGCGCTGTCCTGCAAACCAAAAGGTCACTGATTCAATTCCCCATTAGGTCACATGCCTGGGCTGTGGGCCAGTCACTGGTTGGAGGTGTGAGAGAGGCAGTTGATTGATGTTTCTGTTTCTCTCGCTCATGGATGTTTCTCGCCCTCTCTCCCTCTCTTCTCCGCTCTCTAAAAATAAATAAATGAATTCTTTAAAAAATTTCATGCTGACGTAAAGGGAAGAATGCCCTGGAACATAAACTAGTTCTTGGGCTTGAGGGAGTATTTGAAATAAAATTTTTCCTATGTGTACTTAAGTGCATTTGTGTATACCAGGTAAAAAAAAATTCCCAAATGCCGTGGGAGCACTGAGCCACCACAAAGGTTAACAGTCATCTTCTGAGAGCCGGCTCACCTGTGACTTCTGTCTGATCCCACTTTCTATGATCTAGATGAGTAGTTCTCAACCTCGAGCAGTTTTTCTCTTTCTCTGGGGCATTTGGTAATATCTTGAAATGATTTGTTGTAACAACTGATGGGTCCTATTGGAATTTAGTGGGCAGAGGGCGGGATGCTACAAAAACAACCCTACAATGCACAGGACAGCCACTTAAAACAATGAATTATCCAGTCTAAGGTATCAATAGTGTTGAGGCTGAGAAACCCTGCTCTAGAGGAAATGTCAGTAGAAGCCCCGTTGGAGACTAGGGGCAGATCAGTGAAGTTGGCACTTAGTGAGAAGCGGCAGGACCGAGGACCAAGGAGACATCACTCCCTTCCTTCTGGACTGCTCCTTTAACACTAGCATGGACTTCTTGTACTGTAGTGCTATGCCAGTGCTACGTTGTGGCAATTAATCTTCTTTTATGTTTAGAGATACTCCTACCAGCACACCTTTTGACTCTTCATGACTTGGCACTGTGGGCATACACTTCCATTATGTTGAGTCTTAACATTTACGCTACTCATAGGTCAGATCTTAGGCTCACTTAAAATTGGGATGTTTGCTTTGTAAGTGGGCAAATTTAAATTTCTTTTTCTATAGCACAGACTTTATCAGGGGAGGCATTTCCTCACTTGGGTAATGGAATCCCTATAATAATTAGATAATAATTAACACTAATTGAGATCCAAATAGGCTGTTTTAGTAGAAAGGCTGACAACTAAATCACTCATGGTGGTGACCTAGGATACTAGTCTTGCAAGTCTTAGTTTTGTCACAGGGATGGAGAAGAGGGAGGCAGAATTGAATTAGATTATTGAGTTAGTTTTCAGGAAACATCAGATTTGTTTTAAATAGCAAACTATTTATCTGGGCTAAATCCTGTGAACCAAACACATGCATGCACACACAAACACATCTATCAAGACAATCTGATCTCTGCCTAATTATAGATAGAGAGCAAAGGGTCAGCAAGATTATTCTTTAACTAATATATAGGTTCTGTTTAGTAGCCTGAGGACAAGATCACATGTATCTCTCAGTCATGCCTCTAGAGTGTTTTTGTGTGACTCCTACTTAAGTTTTTCTGTAGTTTTTCCATTATTAAAATGACCTAAACCTTTATTGTTTTCTGTTCTGTGAAACCTCTTCCATATCTCTGGAGAACTACGTTTGGAGGTGAGGTCAACATCAGAGAGAGTTGTAAAACAAAGAGATGTGAGTTCATCAGCTTTCTGGAGTTATATCTGAGTTTTCAGGAAATAGAGTAAGTGTGAGAGAGGAAGTTATTTAAATGAGAACATTCCTTTTAGATGGATCACAGATGAGAAAAATTCAGTGAAAAAGAAAATGGGAGGGGCCAGGGTACTTGCTATGGAAAATAAGATGTAAGACTTTGGCTTTGTTATATGGACCAAGGGAGTAGATGCCAATCAAAATGTTCAGGATTTTGACAGGTCCTTTCTAATATTTCTCATGAGACTACAGAATGAGAAGTGATCTTGATTGTATGAGGGCAACTTTTCCATACTGCAGGACAAATGTGGCAAATGCCAAAGCTCTGAGAGTGTCGGTAATGTCTGCCCCATTCTTGTGGTTTTTCCATTAGGAGAAAAAAGAAAGAATTATCAGGATTCTAGTTCTAGGTTTGCCACTCACTAGCTGAAAAAAAAGTTTCTTCACATGCCAGAAAGAAGGCATTGTACTAGATGACATCTAAGTTCCCATTCAGAGCTAAGTTTCTATTAAACCTGAGTCCAAAACTTTTTATGACAGAAATTTCTGTGAGAAATAGAGCAGCAACCTTTCTATAATTTATATCCCTGTAACTCCTAGTTCTGAACTAAATCTCAAGCTCAGACCTTTTCCTGCCCAAATTCATCACTAGAATTAAATTACTGCTAGTGAGTTCCAATCTTGAGTCTAAGATGCTGTCACTGGAGACAATTGGACACATCTCTTTTTGCAAAACCAAGCCAGTGAGATCGCTCATCAGGAACTTATTTGTACAGTAGACTGGTCAACTCTATGTATTCTCTGTCCAGGGAAGTAATTCTTGGAGAAGTGAGTTCTAGGCACCCAAGCTTGCTCTAACTACTAGCATTAGTGGTTGAAAAGGTTTTGAATACATATGTTGCCTATGATTTCTATTTACCTGTTTCCACTGATACCACAGAAAAACGTGAAAGTGCCTGGCTACTCTGCTTTGATATGTGTGTGGCAGAGCAGAGCACAAAGTGGGTAAACTCTTTGGTAAAGCACCAAAATGTGGCTTCAGCAAGTTGAAAGCCTTCAGAACATAGACTCTAAAAGGTTCTAAGAGAGTAATAACGTCAGGAGCTGTTAAGATACCTAAAGGCTCCAACAAGATTGTCTGGTAGTGGTGGTACCTGAATGGGGTGGTCTTGGGCATGCTGGGAAGCAGGACCCTGACAATTGGTGGCCTCACTGTGGGTACCTGTTGCAGCTGTGCCAGTGAGAGCCTCCTGAGTGGCTTTTTAGGCAGTATGTGCATTGGGGGGTGGGGCACAACAATCGGTACTCCACATGGGGTGAAGAAGTCTTTTCCATGAGAAGTTGTGGGCCATTCAGGGTAAGACTTTGAGTAGAGAAGATGCTCTAACAATCTCAGGTCCAGGGCTGAGTTGGACAAGCATGGTATATAACTGGAAATGTAACCTCATTTTCATACTCCCTCCTCTACCTCTAACACCTCAACCTCCTCTCTCTGACCACCTCTCGTCCCACAGCTGAACAACAACTTGGTCAGAAGTAAAATCTCATGAGAAATCTGAACAGTTGGGGTGCTGGGAACTGCAATATTTGAAAGCAGTTCTTTCATAAAAGTTAGGAATAGGACTGGCATTTTGGGGTCCAGGTTAATCTGATGGTAAATGTATGATGATAATGGTAAGAATGCAGGGGAAATGCAGGGAAGAATGCTAAAAGAAGCATTGGGATGGAATATTCTGGAACATGGTGGTGAGTAAAGAGAGATTAAGGAGAAACAGACATTGAGTTCTGATGTAGTCATGAGCTTTCCATAATATCATATCAAGGGACCAGGACTGGTTTTATGGGTGTAAGTCCTGTGCAGATGCCCAAGGCCCTATGCTCAGAAGGACCCTGAATTTGGTTTAATGCTCAGCGGTTGCAATCTTGAAAATCTTTTTATTTATTTATTTGAAAACTTTTAAAAAAGATTTTATTTATTTATTTTTAGAGAAGGGAAAGGAGGGGGAAAGAGAGGGGGAGAAACATCGATGTGTGGTTGCCTCTTATACACCCTCTACTGGGGACCTGGCCCGCAACCAAGGCATGTGCCCTGACTGGGAATCGAGCTAGCAACCCTTTGGTTTACAGGCCGGCAGTCAATCCACTGAACCACACCAGCCAGCGCATAATCTTGAAAATATTAATACATTTTATTTTTGAACTTGTGGCTTGTAAGTGAAGTTCAATGAGACAATAGAGCACGCGTATGAACAGAGGAGTGTATGTAATATATGGTTGCCATTCCTTACCACGTCTTCTGCACACAGCATTCACAATGAACCAAAAGCACAGAATCTAGTGAGCCCCACAATGTGTAGAGGTTCAGTGAGACTGAAAGCAAGAGCAAGGTGAGCCTGTCATGTTTATGACTGAGGAAGCAGGGGTGCTGACAGTCCTGAGAGGCCAGGCTTTCCCTTTGAATCAGAATTTACTTTGAATGCTGAAGGAAGGCAGTGGCAATCTAAGAAACACAAACAACCAAAGTACCCTGTCAGATCGTCTCTTACTTGTGTGTTACTTCCCTGTATTAGTCAACCACTTACACTGAAAGTTATGACAGAAGAAAAGAGAAAGAGAGGAGAACCTTTACTTCCTTTTCCTTTCAGGCCTTCCATGCTCGTCAATAAATCTAGGCTAGCGAGTGCTGGTGGAATGTGTATCAAGAAATGAAATAAACACAGTGGAGTTGGTTTCTGCAGTGTTTCCATTGTCCTGATGAGAATGATGAACATACACATGCATGCACAGGCTACACAATCCTAATTGTGCAACATTGGTGATCCTGCATGCGAGTTAAATGCCTCTACATTTACATTTAAAATTGGCATTGTACAGTGTGGAAATGAATGGGAATCTTCAGGCTAGTAATTTAACATTTTAATTTTCTTTTCTTGGAATCACTTAAATGGCAAAAAAATAAGACAAAAACATTCAAAACACCCAAACAACAAAACCACCATGATACGTTAGAGGAAGGCTAGAGAAGAAGGGAAAAGCCTAATGTTTCAGTGCCTTTAGTGGCAATTTTTATTCCTGCATTTTGAAGCAGAGGCACAACATTTTCATTTTTCACTGGGTTTTGTACATAATATATGCAGCCCTGCAAGAGACTTGTATTATTTGCTAGGGCTGCTATAACAAAACACCTACCAGACTGTGTTAGGTTAGCAACAGAAATTTATTTTCTGGAGGGGAAAGACCAAGATCAAGGCACTTTCAGGGTTGGTATCCTCTAAGGCCTCTCTCCTTGGCTTGCAGATGGCCGCCCGTCTGCTGCCTCTTCACATGGCCATCTCGCTGTGCATGTGCACCTCTGGTGTCTCTTTGTGTGTTCAAATTTCCTCTTCTTATAAGGACACAAGTTAGATTGCCCATATGACCTGATTTAACTTTCATCATCTCTTTAAAGTCCCCATCTCCACATTCAGTCACATTCTGAGATACTGGGGGTGAAAGCTTGAACATACAAATTTAGAAGTGATATAATTCAGTCCACAGCTAGACTTTTCAATGGCATGAGCCTATACATTACTCCCCACTTTTAAAAGAGATTTTATTTATTTATTTTTAGAGAGAGGGGAAGGGAAGGAGAAAGAGAGGGAAAGAAACATCAATGTGCAGTTGACTCTTATGTGGCCCCCACTGGAGAACTGGCTGTAACCCAGGCATGTGCCCTGACTGAGAACTGGCAACCCTCTGGTTCATAGCCTGTGCTCAAACCACTGAGCTATACCTGCCAGGGCACATTACTCCCTTTTTTTAATGTCAAGCATATTGGAAGGCCTGTAGCTGGTGTATGAAATTAAGAGTAAGCAGATTATGATGTGCTTGAATAAGGAGCCACAAGCTACCCAATTAGGGTTGGCAGGTAGCTCCCTTAATATCCAAGCTTCCATTTGGGAGAAGTGAAAACCCCTGTATCATTTTGATTGAAGGTACAGTTTCAATACACTCACTCAAAGAAAGTAAAGTTACAAGATTTATTAGAGACCCCAGAAATGAGGTGAGCTGGGGCAGGGTTGGTAGGTGCAATGAGCCCAGGGAAGGGCAGTCATTTGTCCCAGGTCACGAATGAGCAGGAGATAGAGAGCAGGGGAGCAAGAGCACATTACTTATAAAGTGGTAAGGGCAGAGGTCACTAACTTTTATTGGGGCCCAACATTAAGAGGTTATTTTAAAAGGATAAAAAGGCTGCGATATGCTTGTGTATGCACAATGGAATACTACTGGGCCACAAAAAAGAACAAAATCTTACCTTTTGTGACAGCATGAATGGACCTAAATGGTATTATGCTAAATGAAATAAGTCATACAGTGAAAAACAAATGCCATATGATTTTACTTAAATGTGGTATCTAAGAAAACAAAACAAACAAAGAAACAAAATAGAAACAGATTCATAGATAAAGAGAACAGACTTACAGAGGGGAAGGAAGGTTAGGGGATTGGGTGCCAAAGGTGAAGGGATTAAGAGGTATAAATTGGTATTTACAGAATAGTCACAGAGATGGGGAATATAGTCAATAGTCACGGTGGATACATGTGGGGCCAGATGGGTGCTTGAGGTATTGGGGTGGGGTTGGGGGGACCACTCTGTGGAGTACATGGTTTTCTGGCCCCTTGGCTGTGCCTCTGAAGCTGATGCAGAATGGTATTGAACATTAACTGGAATTGAAAATTTAAGAGATAAATATAAAAACGGAATGACAATAGAAGAAAGGTGCCTTGGGAAAACCAAAGCAGGAACTTGTAGGGGGAGCCCTGCACTAAGGTCCTTATCTAAGTGTTCAGACTCGGTGTGCGCAGTGTTGTTGCGCTGTGAAATGCCTAGGCAGCAATTCAAAACTGCTGCTTTCTCATCATGTCAAGTTAGGTTGTTTGTTTGTTTTGATACTGCATCCCAAGTGCAGACTCTCAGCTCCACTCCTTGGTATTCTTCTCTCCATGACAAAATATTTTTAATGCTCTTAAGAGAATTGGAAGTGAGGGATGAGGGACTGATAAAGTAGCCATAAGTGCAGCCAGGTGCTTATGAAAATATACCTTCACACTTTGAGCATAAAGCTCCAAAAATATCAGTGGTAGCGGCGATCAGGTGTCCACCGCTTCATTTTCACAGATAATAGAAGGAGAGCTTGGGGAAGTCAAATTAAATCCAGATAGTTTGGGAAGCAAATACTAGAGCCCACATCTTCTGATGTCTAGGATTCTTTCTATAATACTAATGATATTTACCTTAATTGTTCAAAGTACAGAAATGAAGTGTATAATTTTGACCCCTGAATTAACTCTCCTGTTTGATTAAAATCTCACCTCTCTGTAGAAGCCAAAGAACTTATATGCACAATCCATGGACATGAACTAAAGGGGGGGAATGCGGGTGGAAGGGGGTGTGCAGGGCAGAGGGGAATAAAAAGGGGAAATTAGACAACTGTAATAGCATAATCAATAAAACATTTCTAAAAAACCTCACCTCTCAGGTGGTGTTTGTTAATTTCTTTACACAAGGAATCATTTGGATGAAATATGCACTGTATACAAAGATTCCTAACTGAATTCATACTAGCAAAATATGTGCTATAGGACAGTGTTTTCTCATTCATAAACAACTTTTTAAATGTATAAAAGTAATGCAAATAAATGCATTTCTCATTCAAGAAGAATCACAATTGCTACAATTTAAACAGATCTTTGTAGATGTGACTTCAATTACAGTATGTGAGGGGTAATCAATAATTATAGAAGGCAACCTCACTAAGGCAGCATTGGACTTCAGAACCAGGATTGAGGTTTGAAATTTAGAACACCCTCTACCCATCCCTGGAGTCAATTCCATATGCATGTTGTACACTTTGGTCTCAAGAATGAACAAGGAGCAGAAAAACACTATTTTACTTGCATAATTTTGTAAAGAGGAATCACGTACAGGGTGGATGGATATTTTTTATTTATTGAATGTTCTCAGCATATCATATTGGTGTCTCTAAGCAGCAGAACTAAGATCAATAGGAAGGCATAAAGTTGCAAGATGGGAATGAAAAATGAGATTAAGAGCAACGCTCATAAAAATGCAAAGATGCCCGTATGGGAGATAGTGCAGGCCATAGGACTCAGACTCTCTCATGCTCTCCTTTCTTATATGACAGCACTTATGCTGTGGCTTTCTTGAAAAAGCTCTTTCCAAAGTGTGGAGAATTATAAGATTCTGGAGACTGAGACAGTGACAGAGAGCATGTGATTTCAAAGGAAATGACCACTCAAAGTTTCAAATCATGCCCTAAATATCCATGATTGTAAAATAATGTGGTCATTTTTTCAGATTGGTTCTTGTTTTTCACAAGTATACTAATTCATACAAATGAATGTTTTTATTCAAAATAGTCATCTTGATAATATATGTATTACACAACAGCAGTCATTGCTTAAAACAACTTTGGGATTGCTTTTATTCTTTGAGTACTATACAGAGTTAATAAACACAACGTGTTTATTGAATTTTGGAAATGGCTTGTGCCAAGCTTTGGTGAATAAATCCATTATTTAAGCAAATCATTCACTCTTTCTTTTTTTACTTGCTTTCTTTTATAATTGGTAATCAAACATGGAGAATCAATATAAACTAATGGAATTGATTTCCCTGTATGGCTTATAACATGATGCTGAAGGCTTAAGAAAGAGTTTGAACAATGACAACATCATAGATAGAACCTCCCAAGCTGGCAGTTCTGAAGGGTCCAATATTCAAGGACATTTGGTTATGTTTATAAACACACACACACAGCTTGTACACAGACTGTAGCATCTTCAAGTGTCTCCATTGTATTAAAAAAGAACTTAGCTTTATATATTCAACTAAATATACATTCAAAAACACCATTATTCCCTGCTTATAAATAACACAATCTAAATCAATTCTGCATTTTCTTTATTTCTGGTTTAAATTCCACCAAGTCATAAATTCTCCCTTTTCCTAGGACTAATCTAAGCTATAATGTTTTCATAATCCTAGAGCAATAGTGAAGAGGTAGGACTACTCCTTGGTCTTTGCTTGTCCTGCACTGTTTTCTCCCAAGATACACAATTCACCTATTTGGACCTTCTTGCTTCTGTACCCTTCCTCATGACTGTAGGGTCCACTGGGGCCTTTGTTCTCTCTCTCTTACTCTCACTTTTCTTTCAGAAATAACTTCTGTAACCTGAAAAGAAGGGACTAAGGGAAAGGTCAGTGTGCCTCCCACATTGTCTGGAGTGCTAGAGGCTTGGAGAAATGTTGGGACCTCTGCCCCGGAAGCCCATGAAGACGTCTGGCTCCACTGCCGCCTTGCTTTAGTGGCTAAAGAGAAAGGCCCTGTACAGACATGCCTGGCACCCGGGGGTCCCTGTGGATATCGTTGATTACTGACTGAATGGATGCACATGCTGTTTCTCGGGGTTCTAGAAGGGATGCAGGGAGCCTGTTACTTCTTTTGGAGTCCCCAAATTATCCAAGGATTCTATTCTTTTCTCCACTCTTTTTGAAACTAATCCTGGAATGGGAGTAGAGAGAAGAGGATGAGCTCACTGCCAAGAGACTTTGCAAGAATAATTCTAGATCTCCAAGGACTTCCTATATCAATGTGTTTACTTGAGGAGGCCACCAAATGTCCCATCTTGTTGGGTTAAATTATAGCTGTCTTCTTAGGGTTTAGATGAGACCTACCTCTTGATTTTTCTCTGGACTGTGTGCCCCATGAGTACTCTTTCCTGTCTTCATCACCTTAGTGTTATTAAGTATTGAGCTTGGTACATAAGCAGTCAGTACATATCTTTGAAATAATATGAACATGAATAATTGAATTATATGAATCAAGCTATTTTGACATTTCAGAGGGTTACTGGTGCTTTCCAGGTTTTGCTAGTTCGGTTCTCTCAGAAGACAAGAAGTATTGTCTTGCTCCTGGCTACATCTTTTCAAATCTGGAGACAGCAGCTTAAGAGAGTATTCCCAAGTAAACATTCCTGATACAACCCAAACATGGGGAGATGATCTGATTTTAGAATGTTATTTATTTAACTTTCCAAATACTGGGCCAAGAATTACTTTTGCACACATTTAAGGTCCTATTAGAGTGTTTTGGGACAGATTGAGAACTGACAAAGTCTGTAATTGTATGTAAATTTTTTGGTTATATAACCAACAATCCATTTCTTAGAGTTCAGATTCCTCAGTGACCATAAATGACTTTGAAAGGAAAAGTAATCCTCACCAACTACTACAGGGAAATCTCCAATGGGCACTTTACACAGTGAAGATTAGGAATGGCTGGTAAATCTTTAATGGGCAATTGGCTCCACTTTTCCTGGGTTTATGAGAACATCTGCACCAAACTTACTAAATCGAGATGTTCTGCATTCTTCTGAGAAGGGTCAACTTTTCTGTCTTTCTTCTCTTCCTCCTTTCTTCTTGTCCTTCTGCCCTTCTTTATTTTCTTTATTTTTATTTTCCCCATTACATTTCCAGCTCTCATGTCTTTAAACTACTTAACTGGATTTGCACATTTAAAGTAATTCTATTTATGATTGGTGTGTGGGGGTAAGAAGAGTACTTATTTCCACTTGTTAAACCTGATCCAATGTCCAATTCAGCTGTACGTAAGAGCTATACATATTTAGGAATGAAAAGTAAAAGCCAAGGAAGATATCAGTAGACTGGGATTTCCTCTGAACATATATATGCCTTCCTTATATCAGGTAGCAAAGACAGAGAGTTATTGTATATCCTCAGAGTCCAGACAAAAGTTCATCATGTGCATGTAATATATGTTCTTTATTAACTTGTGTTCATCACAATAAAGCAGCACAGCTAACAGGAAGGATGGAATTAGAAAATGTCCATCTTCTATTTTAGATGAGGGCAGATTATTTAACTATAGTTTTGAAATCTGGAGCTTCTTTCACTGGGGCAAATATACACATCAATATTTTTCCTACTTTCCCTTATTTTTGACAGTGGATCTTTCAAACATTAGATGGAAAACACTGGGATATCAAGAATCATCTATTAAGTACCTCTATGTCAGTGACATACTGATAGCCTTATAACCAAGCACACAAGCACACTTTAAACAAATTGTTTTTGGTATGGGATATTTCAAACACACACAAAAACAGTGAGGGTGGATTATAATGCTTATGCATCCAATACCAACTTCAACATTTATCAACTCATAGCCAAATTTGATTGATCTCAACTCCCACCACTTTTCCTCACCCTAAATTATTTTGAAGCAAATACTAGACATCATGGCATTGCATCCATCAATATTTCTATGTGGATATCCAAAGATAAGAAGTCTTTTAAGAAAACATAACCACTGTGCCTTTATTACATCTAAAAATTAACAATAATTTCTTAATATTATCAAATATAGTCAGTGTTCAAATTCACTCCCATGTTTTGTAGTTTTCAGTATATAAGTCTTTTGTCTCATTCTTATTTTATTTAATTTTGTTGCTATTGTATATGGGATTCTTTATCTAATTTTATTTTCAGAACGTTTGTTTTTAGTATATAGAAATGCAACTAATTTTTACTTGTCAATTTTGTAACCTGCAAATTTATTGAATTTGTTTATTAGTTATAATAGCTCTTTATGGAGGCTTTGGGATTTTCCACATATAAAATCTTATCATCTGCAAACAAGGACAGTTTTACTTCTTCCTTTCTTGGTTGCCTTTTATTTCTTTACCTTGTCTACTAGCTGTGGGTAGGATTTCCAATACTATGTTGAATAGAAGTGGAGACGGTAGCATCCTTGCCTTGTTCTTGATCTTAGAGGAAAAACTTTCAGTTTTTCACCATTGAGTTGTTAGCTCTGGGCCTTTCATATATGGTCTTTATTGTGTTGAGGCTATTTCTTTCTATTCCTAGTTTATTGAGAATTTTTATCATGAAAATGTGTTAAATTTTGTCAAATGATTTTCTTCATGAATTCCAATAATCAGGTGACTTTTATCCTTTTTATTATGTTAATGCAGTGTGTCAAATTAATCCATTTTCATATTTTGAGCTATCCTATTTTCAGCATCCCAGGGATAAATCCCACTTGGTTTCAGTAATCCTTTTAATGTGCTGTTGGATTCAGTTTGCTAATATTTTGTTGAAGATTTTTACCTTTATGTTTATGTGGCTATACAGTCCTACCAGCATTTCTAATGAACAACAAAGAAGACCAGTGCTGAGAAATGTTCTCTGAGTAAAGAATTGTGTGTCCACAAGGATTTAGAAAACTCTGAATAGTAAATACACTTTTTTAGTGATTCTCAATGTACATAATAAAGTTTCTGTGAAGTCCAGAAGAAATCATACAAAATTGATAGTTAAATCCAGCATTTGATTATGGACGCTTTTCTTCTTCCCTGATAATTCTTTGGAGAACCCATACTCTACTGAGTTAGACTGTGAGTAGGAAGTTCTGGAAGCTTTACCAGTTAAATAGGTGTTTATCTATGGACGAGTTGCCTCACCTCTGTCAACCTAGGTATCGTCATTTGTAAAGTACACACGTGGCTAGATAGTCCTTAGGGTCTGCTTTAAGTATAAATACTTGATGATTCTGAAGATAATAATAATTCCAGGATCATAGAGTTAGTGAAAATTATATGAGATGATTAAATCCACAATGGAAATTCAATGAATGGTTTCTTCTTATTACCCTGCTTCTGAATCTCTTAGGTTCTTCTCCTTTTCCCCATCCACAGTACTGCCATCCTAATCTCAGATATCATTATCTCTTACCAATATTCATTCTATATCATCATCGACCTGGGGTAACTCTTATCTAGTTCCGACCAACTTATCCTTTACATTCTTTGAGTGAGTGATCTGTTTGAAACACAAATTTGTCATATTGTTCTGTCCTTGAATTTTGTGCTCCAGTCAAACAACTCTTTGAGTCAGAGGGCCAAATGACTTGCAGCCGTCGGAACGAGCTGTGCTCTTTCACACTTTGCTATTTTGCTTATGTTACTTCCTGATGGTAGTTGAAGAGCTCCTGCCACTGCCCTTCGTCTATCAGGTATCTGTTCCTCTTAGATCTTAAAATGCCACAGCAATATTTCTGGTCCCAGCTGACTTTCTAGACTCTTGCTCCTTCTCATTCTGTCATGGAGCCTATTTTCCCTTTCCTTAAATCTAGTCTGGACTTTTCAATTACCTCAAAAAATAGAATGCAAAAGTGATGCCATGTATCACGCAAGGCTAGGCCATAAAAGGCAATAAGGTTTCTGCCTGGATTTCTTTTGAGGGGATGATGCTTGCCCTGGGATAGCAGCCACCAAACTCGAAAGAAGCCCAAAGTAGCTCATGTAGAGAGTCAATATGAGAAAGTCCATAGGGGAAGCACAAAGGCTCATAGCCAATAGCCAGCATCAGCTACAGACCGGAATTCTCTCTCTCACTGTATATGTATATGTATATGTATATGTATATGTATATGTATATGTATATGTATATGTATTTGTGTAGACATATAGATCCACAAAAATGTCTGCCTTCATGGACCACAAATCCTCTCTAACCTTATGATCATGTGTAGGAAATAAAGATGCTGGAGAAAAAGAGATGTCCTCAGTGAGGCAAGAAGAGAGGAAAATATTTTAAATGGACTTACTCATTAATGTGAAAAATCATTTACAATTTAGCATAAATTAGAAGAGAAAGCTGGAAGGAGAGAAGCCCTTGGATTTTTTCCACCTGCTCATCTAACCAGTGAACTTCATGGACAGTGATGCATTCAAGCTTCTTTGTAATGTAAGCCCTCTGTGTGCTGCATATGTCGATCTGAGCTAACCGTCTGGGATGTGACTCCTGCTTCAAGAGAAATGATAAAGTTTCTAGCACTCACTGTGGTTGTGGGAAGCAGACTGTTCTTGAAATGTTATTATTAATGAGAATTACTGCTGGACAGCTTGAACTACAGGATAATTTATTCTCCGTGAACTTCTAATTGCAGTAAAATGGTTCATTCACTGCCACACTTGTCCATCTTGTTTGTTCCTGTCGTTCAGGCATGGTTGGCTGCAATGAAATAAGGCAGAATTGCACACGGTGCACGGGAAACAAAAGTCTGCATTTCTGGAGACACCGTGGAGCCTGGTTAGAAAGGTTTAGTGCATGTAAGAGAGGCTTGGGAAAATGGCCAAAAGCATTCTGGCATGCACAAGGGGGAATAATCAATTAATATGAAATGAGGCACCTACTGTGTGCAATGCGTTATGTCAAAATGGGAAGTCAGTGTTTCCAGATGGCCTCTCGCTGCTCTCACTTTTGAAGCTCATGCTTTCTGTCTAGCATTTCTGGTAGAGAGCTATTTCTCTTATTTTTAAAATATAGCATGTCCTCTCCACTGTCTTTATCATTTTGCTTCAAGAGATTGCTTTGGGGAAATGAAAATTGTCTGTGATAACATGTGTGCTTTCTTACCAGTGTCTTTGATGTTATGGTGTCTTCCCCCTGATTTTTGCCAAATTTCTGCCTCATCTTGATTCAGTTTTCCTCTGTCTTTTATGTCCAATAGAACTATTCCCTGCTATTTGCATAAATGTCATGAAATGTGCTTCTGACTAGCTGCTACCACGGTAATAAGCACTTGTCATAGGTTATTGACTCATTACTATATTTATATGAGATTTGGTCACTTGTGGTTTAGCAGGCTTAAGAAGCAACCTGATTCTCAGCCAGTAAATGGGTTCAAACCTGTCTAAGATGGATGATAGATTGGGGTTTGGATACTATCATTATTTAATAGTTAGTATGGTCTCTGAGTAGACAAGTGACAGTGTAGCACCTTGGGATGTGATCTTGGCTGTCAAATAGCATGCATTCCAGACAACCTTAGTGGGACACACAGCCAGAGAGAGAGAGAGAGAGAGAGAAGGAGGGAGGGAGTGAGATAGAGATAGAGATAGATAGATAGAGAGAGAGACTGAGTCTTGTCATCACTATCCTTGATTATCTTTGACAATTTTATGCTCACTGGAGAACAGTCCTGGAGCAATTCCAGGGAATGTCTGTGTAGATGCTAAGGAAGCAAAGAGCCTAGTCAACCTCAGGTTCCCATATTGATTCAATATGACTTTTATTTGAGGAAACATTGGCTTGCACTGTGATTTAAAGAACACTGGAAAAGTATGCATACAACAATTCTCAGATGCACTCACTGCTACAGAACCTGAAATTCTGCCTTTAGAGTCATACCGTTGACTTTAAGCAGAAGACAGTAATTATTCATGAAATGGGAGTGAGGGGGCACAACCTAAGGGTGTTAAGAATGGAAAAGTGGGGACAATGGTAATTGAACAACAATAAAAAAGAATATTGTTTCAGTTGAGTAAATATTAGGTGGAAGGAGTCATATTCTTGTTTGTTGGGACAGAAGAAGACTGAAAACTATTGGACTAAGGCACTGCATTCCCTGGAATCCCCCTGAGGATATATAAAAACCTACTGTAGACAACAGCTCCACTAGAGGCAGTTGTGAAGAAAGGGCTGGCCCCTGGATTTTGCAGCCAGACTCTGTGGGTCCAAATTTTCACTTTGTCCATAATGCCTGTATAGTCTTTGAAAACTTATTAACTCCTATATGCTTCATGTTTCTCATCTGTAAAATGGGGTTAACAGTTGTTCTTAGCTCAGATGGTTTTGTGATAATTAAATGAGCTAATATACTAAAACCACTAAGAACAGTGACTCTTAGCAAGCGCTTCAGGAGTCATCACAATTATTAACAATATTTTTGGGTAAATTTGTTTTTCTTAAGTTGTCCATTTTAAAGGCACTTTGGATTGGTTGTTACATCTCCAGGGTGGTTTGAGGAAAAGGATGGTTTTGATCCTGAGATGTTCTCCCCACTCCCACAGAGCATGGTCAGGCCAAGGGGATCTCTCCAGTGGGGTGTTTCTGACAGACAGCGGTCCACATGAGGTCAGTGCATAGCTTCCAGGGAGACTGAGTGAGGGGAAGAGATATTAGGAAGGCACTTGTTTTTGTTAATCATTCTGTCAAGGTCTCCAGCTACCAGTGGTCTTTCCTTGTTGGTAATGTAGACAGTGTTTGGCCTAAGTGCTTGGGGATGATCCAGTGTTGGTGACATTTTGGGTGCTGTTTGTGGAAAGAGCTGGCACTTTAGAGACAGACCAATGTTCAGATCCTGTCTGCGGCATCTACTATCCCTGTAACTCTTGATTTAATGACTTGGAGCTGCAGTTTCTTGCTTACAAAATGGGCATGCCAAAATGTACCTACCTCCCAGAAGGTGGTGCTAATCAAAAGTGATATGTGTGACGGCACCTGGTAAACTGTAAGGGGACATTCTAGCAGACCTGAATTTCAGCAGCACCTGTATGCCGCCATCACCTGGCTGTTGATTACATTTGAAGACTTCACTCATCAGCCTGTGACCAGTCATTGTACTCTGGCTTCTCTCCCAGTGGAGATGGTATTTGCCCATTGCTGGACTGGTTCAGGGCATGAACACTGAAGCTCTGTCTCATAAAACAAGGACACTTGATAGTATTCAGGAGGGGCGATTCTCCCTCCTTCAAATTGCAAATCATACAATATTAACAGGGAACTTGGAAATCGTGAGCTGTGTTTTGGTGATACCATTAATCTGGTACTCAATAACACACTTTCAGAAACCAAGAGAATTAGAGGTTGGCTAGGGTGGAATGAATGGTATAAATCAAGATTACCTGGAGGGGATATGAGAGGTTAGGGATTAAGCCAAGTAAAGGGCTATAACAAGAAGAAATATCCAAGAGCTTGGACAAATTTCTGAGAGCAGATTTCTGAATGCAGTTTAAAAAATCGCTCTGATGGAAACATTTTCACATAATAAGAATAGGGTTTTCTTGATTTTGTGTGCAGGCTCAATATAGCGACTTCTGGTTGCACTGGATCACAGTGCTACAAGAAAAAAAGAGGAAGAGACGTCTCTGTCAGCTGTGGACAGAATCAGATGGGGTCAGGCCTGTGCTCTGTGGGTCACAGAAGATGTTCTCAAATACCTGGCCTTTCAGGTCTCCATCATGGGCAGAGAGAGCACACAGAAGGTGCTTTTAGGGAAGGCTTCATTTCCCCAATCTTTCACATCTGAAAAATAGAGCAAATGAGTGGCTGGGTACAGACCCTTGGCCCTGAGTGGCTGGGAGTAAATGGAACACTGCAGGGACACAGAACTTTGCCTGCCACTGAGCATATTACTGGAGAAATACAGTACAGACTCAGCAGGCTTCTGCAAACAACGCATCCCTTTAAGTTAATTGGTGTTATATAGAAGCTGAAATGCTCCGCTTATTTACAAAGCTACAGATTTATGTAAAGCAAAACCAATTACACTTAATGCCTAAACTATTCCAGGTGCTCAATGATAATGTTGCTAGGCACTGGAGAAGAAACTGCTGTGTGAATGCATCCCGTTCCGAATGGAAGCATGTGTAGTTACTGCAATTTAGCTAATCACGAGTGTCAACTCCAACGTGAGAATTCTAAGCTCTTTTGGTGTTTGCTTTGGGTCAGCTTTATAATTCTGTAGCTCTCTTTTCATCTCTAAGGGTGAGTGAAAGCATAACAAGAGCCTTTTTCTATTATGATGTAGAAATTAAGAGAGGAAGGCACATTTGTTGGGGGGGACATCAAAGTAAGACAGACCCTTTTTCTAATGGTGAGAGAGACTGTAGATCTCACTGGTACTGAGGTAAGGCATTTAAAGTTTTCTTGATCTTTTGGGTGTTCATTAAACTTAAATTGTAAACTTTGCATTTAACCATTTGTAGCAAAGAAAGCATCTAAGGCATATCAGGGGTTGGCCTTGCTGTTTTGTCAGAGAAAAAATGCTAAAAAAGAAAAGAGAGGGAAGGATTCTACAAAGTTACAGGGCAAGACTTTATGTCTATAAGAGCCAGTTTCTTCACTTGTCCTTAAACAAGCCAGCAAAAAATTATAGTCTGAGTAAGAGAAACACCTGGCACTTTACAGCTGCTCTTCTGCAATTAAAAATGGATCTCATACCTAATCAAGATGAATAAATCTTTTATTCTACAGATCTCAAATAATTCAGGCATACATAAGGGAGGCACTTAATGGCAGAATCATCCGCAATCAGTCGGTAGACCCTTCTATCCTATCCTATCCTATCAACCGGAACTGTCCGGAAAGCAGTGGCGCCCAAGCTTCAGGGAGCACAGGAGTCACCCAGGTGAGTCTGCTCACACCACTGATGGCTGGAAGGAGATCTGGGTAAAGGTAGTCTGTGGTAGGGGCCAGAAAGTGCGCCTGAAGTGGATGGTCTTCAACCAAACTTTGCTATAAAGGCACTGCCACAAAGATATGGGACATTAGTTTCATTGACTTTTTTTTAGAAAATGAGTTTCCACATTATTTTGATTAAACAGGAAAAATCTCTTTAGAGAGATGATTTTCTGAATGTGTTTGAATGGGTTGCAGTAGTGACCCAAAGATATCATTTGGGTTAGTGGATCCTTTAAGCATCTCTATTTGACTTGCCACTTGCTCTCCTCTCAGCATTCATTTAACCTTCCTTAATTTTTTTTCATTTAACCTCAGTAATTCCACAATTTAAATTTATTTTACAACTTTCTCAGCATGTGGATATTTGTTCTTTCTTAAGGTCCTCTATTTTAGTAATATTGCTTTTCAATTCTGAGAATATCAATATCAAATCATATGTAGATTTATTATTTGCTCAGACATAGCATATGATCAAAATTGCATATAATAAGTGCTCAATAAATATATTAAAAGGAAGACTATAACATGCTGTTATTTTGATTCTAATGGCACATTAAAACTAAAAAAAAGAAACCCAAAACAAACCCATATACAGGGTCCAGCACAAATAACATCCCCTTTTTTATTACAAAATCTTTTATAACAAAATCATAAATGTGTAATTCTGTAACATAACAATGTCATACTGAAGCACATCATATGACACTTTAGGTGAAATTTTCAAATTAAAACTATAAATTATTTCACCCATATTATTATCCTACCAACCACACCCAACACCCAAGCAGGTGTTACTTCTGCTGGACCCTGTATGTTGCTTTTACTGACCGAACCATTGTAAAAAGTTGTAAAATATTGTGCTGTATAGGAAACTGTCATTTTGGTTTTGCAATCACCTAGATTCTGAAATCACTTTATAATTTTAATGCATAGCATATTAATGCAAAGGCATAATAGTTTATTAGAGTCATAACTAGTCTCTGTAAATATAGTACACAAATAGTGTTCGAAAAGCCACTCCTTTACACATCGGCTCAAACTAAAATGCATAAACTGTTCAGCTGAAGACAACAGTGAGTATTTTGCTCATAAGACAGGTGGAGTCAAATACAGTTTCATAGGGCTGTGCCCCAAAGATCGATACTTGAAGAAAATTCCTGCATACTGCCATAAAATTTCAGAGACTTTTCACGGAGGAGAAGTGTTTCTTCCAGATTACTCCCACTGATGTTCTGAGCATTAAAATGATTTAGAATACAATATCTAAAAAAGAAAGAAAGAAAACTTTTTTTAGGGCCAGATGTAGATGACTTGATAAATCATTCGCTTTCCTCCTGAGAATGTCTACCTTTTATTATGGGCCCATATATACAGGCCCAACAGTGACGATTATTTAAGAGCACTGCTCACCACAACAGTCTTTATGAAACAACAAAAGGAGTCGTGGAGTGTATGAAGGTGTCTCATAAGGACCTTTAGATGGCGCTATTTTACAACACACAGTGAGTCTGTTAGTGAGAAAGCAAAGTCTGAAACTCTACCAGCGTTATTGATTTCAGGGCGGCCAGGGCTCACAAAAGATTTATCAGACGCCACCGCAGGGATTTGTAAATTTGGTGCCGAGACTATATGGAAAACATCATTGTCAAAGAAATCCATGAATATATTTGTACAGTAGAATGTGTACCCTTGCCCCAAGAGAAACCTGCTTTTCCTGAGTGCCCTCTAGGTGCCAAGTAGCGTGCCAGGTACAATACTATACTCATCCTAATTTATGAGTTCTCACTACAGCCCTGGAAAGATGGGGTCATCCCACTTCACAGGTAGGGAAAGAAGTTCTAGGAGGTGAGATAACTTGCTTAGGTTTCATATGGATAGTAGTTGGCAGTCTGGGTTTGGGATCAGAACTCACTGACTGCTTGGACCCCTGGCATTTTCCCTCTATGACACGCTGCCTCTAAAGACAAACTATTTTGTTGGACACTTCCGAGTAAGCTCCAGGGTAGGAGTGTCAGACTGCCTTACTCAAACTGCTGTATTCCTAGTGCCTCCACCAGTGCCTGGTACACAGCAGATGTCCAATTTATATTTGTTGAATGAACAAGTGAATATGGGTTATACGTTCAATTCTATCAAGCACATATTAAGTCTTTGGGATCAGACATCTATTTTTGACTTGTGAAGGTTTCCAAAAATGATTTTTATCTTCTTTTCCTTCTCAAGATGTGGCTAAAAATAACTGCAAGAGAAGAATATGCATAAATAACTGGTCACTTGTATCTTATGCTGCTTTCAAAGATTGTTTCAGGTTATGCACAAAAGGTTACTGGTATCATTGACAAAGTAAGTGCAATAATACATACCAACTCGATAAGATGTGTTTTGCAGCGTTGGAGGGATAGTGGGGTTGTGTGAAACACCTCCCCCCCGAAAAATCTATAATAGTTGTTAATATTAGCATTCAATGAGGACTGTATATTTGTATTAAGTACTATGGAGCTGCTTATCTAATACTTTTCAGCAAGAAAAAGACTTTGCTCATACTTTCTTTACCCACAACCTGGAGATCCTCAGGTATGACATGTCCGCATTGCCTTATTCAGATTTGGTTGAGAGGAGGACTCTGTACAAAGATTTCTTTTTTGGTGCTCATTTCAGCAGCACATATACTAAAATTGGAATGATACAGAGAAGATTAGCATGGCCCCTGAGCAAGGATGACATGCAAATTCATGAAGCATTCCATATTTTTTAAAAAAGATTTTTTTTTGTACAAATGAAAGGTAAACCTGGCCTGACATTCACAGATAATTCCTACTTGTACTCAGGTGGTAACTCAGTGACCCAGACAAGACTTGGATGGTTTTAGGCCTTACGTTACACCAGGATTGCACCATGCCAATATAAACTTGGCGGTGGGGGTGGCCTCTGGTGCTAATACAGACCCAGTGGCACCTATGGATTGATGACTATGCTTTCTCATAATTAATGCATCATCCTCCAAGTCTTGGGGGCATGAATAGCTTGGGACTGTGCTGTTCTTAGATGTGTCACTGTTATCTGGCCCTGAACATCTTTGGGTTTGGTAAAAATTGGATTGTGATTAGAGGTGTATTGCAGTGTGTTGCAATGTATTGCAATCAAACACTATCTGACTCATAAATAATATGTTTCAATAATACTGATCCTGAGACACCTGTGTTTTCTCCTCTTTCTTTGCATACTTATTGTTTGCTAGTGTTTAACAATAGCAATCAGTATAGAAAGAAATCAGAATCATGCACTCCTCACTGAAGTCACTGATTTTTCCACCTTAAATTCCATACAGTTTCTTGCCTAACTCTTCTGAGTTGGCCCATTTCATCCCAATGGGCAACAGATACTCAAGGAAATGGGTACCTTTGCTGTAATAGTTGGATCTAGCTACTCAATCTCTGTAGGTGAAATTTTCAGACTCCTTTCTTCTGTTAGGTGATACCTATTCTTTTCCTGTTGAGTTAACTGATGGTGGCTGATTAACAGATGGTGGTGGTTTTAGTTATTTTAACTGAAGGGACTGGTTTCCTTCCTACCTACCAGAGTTAAGGGGAGTGTGTGTGTGTGTGTGTGTGTAAGAGGTGTAGGAGGAGAGAGAGAGCAGGTAGAGGGCTCTTCTATGGAACTTAGAAGTGGCAGAGTATAGCAGAAGGTGTATGGGCTTTAGACACAAATGGGTCTGAATCTCAGTTGTGTGAACTTACTCAATTTACACATCTATTTTCTCACTTTTTTTTTTTAAGCACAGTGTAGTAGGGAGATGGTAAAGATTAAATGAGATTACTTTTCTGTATCTAGCCATACACATTAAAAATTAATTTTTTTTCCTTCTTGCTTGTTTCATCCTCTCTTTTTCCCCTTCCCTCAAAAAGCATGCAGAAAAAAGAGAAAAGACAGTATATAAAAGATGAGGAAGATTTGTTAAGAATCAGATCCATTTCTAAATAAAACCTATATTATCATTTAGCCCCTTCTCATCTTGGTTTCTCCAGTCTCTAGTGCTTTGTATATTTTTATTCTTGTCTCTTCTGCATCCCACTCCACCATCTCTTACTTCATAGTAACTCATTTGCTTGACAACCACAGAGAAAGAATCACACTTACATATTTTAATTTGAGAACTAAATGTTAGCTTCATGTAGACTGGGACTTCACTTTTTTCAATTCTACTTTTCTAGTTCCTGGAACAATGCAAAGTATGTTGGTTAAATGAGTGGATGAATAAATAAATGAAAGAGTAAATCCCTTAGCTGATAGTTTCTGGTACCAGTGCTAGTTCTGCCTGAACTCAGCTCATAATCGTCGTCATCTTGGCCACACCCACCTCAGCATGAGTCTAGAAGAATACATACCAGGAAGAAGGGAGCCTCAGGCAAAGTATGAGGCTATTATTATCAATGTTGCTAACTTTCTGAGCACCTACTCATCCTCACAACTTTATGACACAATTGCTATTCATATTGTTTCCATTTTACAAAGGAAGACAAGTAAAGATTGAGAAATAGTACAATTTGTGAGACCTGGCAGATGGGCACTAGTGATGTGTTTGCAGGCCATCGATGGAGGGAAAAAGACCTTGCTTCAGCTTCAGATTTTGTTGTTGATTCTATTTTTACTATAAAGCTGGGGACATTCTTGCTGGATCCTTCTGCAAGACTTTGGTTTTCTAATTTTATTTTCAGTCTAAGGATGAAATAGAAATTTTAGGGAAATCATACATTGTGGAGGGTCAAATGGATAACTTACACACTTTGGCAGGTAAAAATTATAAAATTCATGTAGCCATTAAGCCTTTTTCATTTGGTTTTTGGCTCTTTATTTTAATTAAATTTACTGGGGTGACATTCATTAATAAGTTATATAGATTTCAAGTGTACAATTCTATGATATGTCATCTGTATGATTTTGTCATTAATCCTGCCTCTCTTATACTGGTCCATAAGCTCTGTGTTAGCAGGATCATATGGGGCACTATGCATTATTGACTTACTGGCTTTGTATCCTTCTAGCTGACTACAGTACCTATCACATGACTGATGTTCCAAAAGAAATTTATTAGATGAATAGAGGAATGCTATAGGCAGGAGAGAAGTGGCAATGGATGGGATACATATGAATAAATAGACAAATGAGTGGAGGGAAGTGAGAAAAATGAGTATCTCTTTTGTTCCCACTATATGATAAATGTTGCACTTGGCCCTTTATCAAAATTCATCTCCCTAAAGCCCATAAAAGGTTGGTATACTTGTTTTTATTTAACTACATGAAAACAGAGGCTCAGAGATGTTAGACAGTTTGTTCAAAAGCACACAGCCATCCAAGAACATGTCAGGGAGAGAGGGGTCCTGGCAATGGATGAATGGCAGATGAAACATATGAAGTCACTGAATGGTCTCAGGTGACTTGCTAAATGATTTTACTCAGTTTATTATTGACCTTGAAATGGTCGCTGCTGATTTAAAGGCCCAAATAGAATCGAAATCTTAAGCGTCATTAGATTTCTAGCTATTTATTTAATGATATTTGCTTTTAATGATAATGATTCATTCATTTTTACTTCCAATATGGTTATTTCTAATTCTAAAGTAGTACTACATAATGGAGAAAATAAGTTTTCTTTAGACCACGTTTTAGAATCAAGTAAAGCACTGTTTTTATTATAAGGATTGGTTGAAAGAGTGAAGTCTAAATGGGAATTTCTTGCTCTGGAAAATGTTAAATTTGTTTAATATGCTAATTTGCCCAGTTATGGCATATGAGATCCCTGTTGGCTAGGCGGCGGTTCCCAGGTCATTTCATGAACTCAGAAAGTGTTCACCTTACCACACGCACACTTACCTTTGTGAAATACTCCAGAATCCCAGGGCATTCAACAACGGTAACGATGCCAAGAAGAAGAAGAAGCTTTCTAAATTGCCTTTGTTTAATGTGTTTGGAAACCAATTGCCTGTTTGGAACAAATGTAATTGTTATTCAACTGCAGAGTTGTACATTTCTTTGAATATTTTATCATTCCACGATTCATAGAGCTTTATTCGCTTCAATAATATCCACAAAACAAAAAGGCTCATCTGAAACTCATTGTCAAAATTTATTTAATTCTGTAAATAATAGTAAAATGACAAGCAAAACACCCCAAGGTCAGAAGAACTTAATTTTCATAACACAATTTAGATGTCGGAAGAACTGGACTGTAAAAGTCACTCTGATTATCCTATTAATTTGCAGGAACCATCTTTGTCTTATTCATTTCTAGTGTGTAGAACAATGGCTGGCACGTAAGAATTGTTTAGTAAATATACATCAAATGAATGAAAAAGGCTTACCATGACCAGGTAGTCTGTTTCATATGCTAATTTTAAGGTTAGTAAGATAATATGTGTAGATGCCAGTTGTTACATTATTTTGACAACTTATATAAATCTAGTGTTATCTTATAATGTTGGTCAAATTACTTGCAAACTCTGGTTGACAGGAAGATATTTTTTGAACTGATGATCAATTCCTTCAATTTAATACTTCAAAATACTTCCTTCTGATGTTGAACTAGTACATATGAAACCATGAAATAAGTATATATGAAACTATTTAGGATTCAAAGTAATCGTTTTTAGTTTGCTCCTAAATTTTGACTTTTGCTTTGGGCCTTTGCCATAACTCTCTCTTTCTCTCTCATTCCATACCCAAATCTCTATCTGTATCTTTATCTGTACCTCTATATCTCTTTCTCTCTGTCTCTGTATTCTCTATGTCTACCTATATCATCTATTTTTGTCTATATCAATATCTATATCTGTATATCCATCTCTATCTCAGCACACTCAATTCCTTTAGTGGGTTTTGAGATTTAATACATTATATAAAATATGTATTATATAACAAGACTTATTTTTATGTAATACTTTCAAAACAGCAATGGGATCTTAGTATCAACAAATATATTACAGATTATATATATGTGTATATATGTGTGTATATGTGTGTATATATATAATCTGTTATATATATTATATAATCTATATATATCATATGTATAGTATTTCAGAATGTTTAAAAGGGTGTTTAAAAGCCAAAATCTCTTTTCATAGAGAGAAGTTTAATTCAATTGGAGTTCTGCATGTGCAGAATATTTCCAAATAATGTTATGCATTATGAGAAGAGGAATCGATCATCTTTGAAAAGTCAGATGTCAAGGTACTTGGCATTTTATTTTTCATAGGAGCAGCTCCTACAGTGGGTTGTGGAGAGGGGTGCAGGATCAGAGCAATCAGTCTGTATGCCAATAGACTTGATTTCCAGTGCCATCTTCGGCACATGGGTTGTGGGTTGCTTCCTGAACTAGAAAATGGTTCTTGGCCTCTCTCTTGACAGTGCATACTTTTAAATGGGATTTGAATTAAATGCTCTGTTCAAGGTTGATAGTCAGCAAGTGCGTAAGTATGACAGTTGTGATTAATTGTGCCACTTCCCATTTAAAGCTGTTTCTCCTCTGTCATTTAGCTTCTCAATGACCATTATTATGGATCAACCATGAAAATAAGCTTTTGTCCATTATAGTCTTGGACTTATAAATGAAACATGGTATTGAGTTTAAAGCTATTCTGTAAGTTCTACTTTCCCATTTTATTAATTTGTGTTTCATTACAATAGAAATTTATAGTTTTATTTCTATGTTGACATGATGCCTTCATTGGTTATTTAGGAGCAGTTTCACTGAATGTTTCCCTCTGTGTCTGGCTATTGAATATTTTGTAACCCTCTTAATGTGTGTGTGTGTATGTGTAGAAACTAAACATTTAATTGTGCTTAAATGGGATGGAGTTGGGGGTGGAAGTCAAAGTAAATTGAGATAATATCACACATTTTCAGAAAGAGTTAAACCATCCAGCTAAGCCAATTCAAACAGTCCTATTTTCTTATTACTCTTGAATTAATATCCCAATCATATTTCTGCCCTTTTCATTTCACATCAGCACTTTGCATGTCATACAATTATATCATTTGATCACTGTGTTTCTCTGACTAGAGTAAGAGGAGTTTGCACAGAATATGCGAAGCCTCAGAATTAACATGACATTAATTCTTGGAGCATGAATTTTGGTCCATAATAAGTAAGAGCAAAGACCATCTTTATATTATAACAAAGTCAGATGAGAGAAAAGAATATAAATTCTGTAAGCCCTTTAAAGGTAAAACATAATATTTCTAAGAAAGTGTGCAATTACAGCAAATACTAGCCTATTGGGAGACAGCACCAGGCCCCCTGGGCACACCTGTGTGCTTGCGTCTCTCACTGGGGACACTGCGGTCGGCACAGATGAGAAGCACAGTGATTTGGTATTATGGGCATGTGGGGTGACGGAAGAATGTCTTACTAGAAAGGTTAGAAGAAGGCAGTGGAAATTTATAAGTAACACAAAACATTTTGTGGGTGGAGTTATTTAAAATTAAAATGAAAGCTTGCCATATCACCTATTCAAACTCTTGTAAACTCATATTCCTTCTGAAATATCATTTTTAGAGTTCAGCTTTCTTTCTAATGCTGATCTTCACTTTAGCCCTATATTTTTCCTTACTTAGCAATCATTTAACATTCTTTGTGTAGCTAATTTACATGGAAAGCTACATGGTAAAGAGAGCCATCACCTGAATTGATAGTGTGGAATAAACACTAGCAGCAAGTTGGAAAGAGAGATTCTTTAGAAAACCTAAAATGTGCTTTGTTTATATAGAGATTATCTGTGTATGGAAAGAGATAGCACTGGGTACAAGAAACTATGGAAAGAGCCTGGGCTGTGGAATCAGAGAGACTTTTGATGTCAGACATTGTCTCTATTATTTAACAGTTTTGTTGTGTTTTAGCCCAACTCGACCACTTTAGCTTTGATTTCCCTTCTCTAAAATGAAAACAAACCTCTCTCACTGAGCTGTTATGGGAAGTAAAAGAGATAATAAAATCAACAGTTGGACATGGAGGAAGTAATCCATAGACATTAGATTACCCCCTCCCCATCCTTACTTTTAAGTTAGCTCACCCAAAATCATGTAGCCTGAGCTTGGTCTTGGGCCCATCAAGATCAAACTCAGATATTTCCTGTCAGATATTTCTTCATGTTCTGTGTGCTACGTTTTTTTTCTTTTATCATTATCCCAGGACTGGTTGTAAAATGTTCCATTTAACATTGTCAGTTGACTCAGCTCTTAGGTACTATAATTTTATTTTAGGAGCTTATAAACTTTTATTGTTGTAATTCACATTTGTGCCATTTCTCATCTGACACTTCTAACAGCTGATTGAAATCAGGAGTATCCTTGCAGAAGCAGATAGAGAGCACTTTGGAACCAGAATGGGACTAACTAAACTCCAAATTGCGGGTGGGATGGATAGGATGGTTTACAGCATGAGAAGAAAATGCACCACATAAAAAGCCTGGGGATCAGTAAGTGACATTCACTAATGTTCACAGTGAAATTTAGTTAATTAAATACTTTAATGGTATAACCAGCTGGTAAATACTGAGTTTAGGTCATTGCAATAATACAACCCACGAAATATTTGGACTCATTTAGAAGTCCCCCAAATATTTCTTGTTCAGCTGTAGTTTTGTTTGTTTTCAAATCATTGAAGGAATGATCACGTACTACAAAATGGACATTCCAAGTTGCTCAAGAAAGGGAACACACAGGTTAATAGGGGAGATATACAAACAGGGGATTACTCTGGAGTATTAGACTTTATAGATACTAAATAAAATATTCCTACTTAAGTGATCATGATCATTTTAGAAACAAAAGGACTGTAGATTATCTAGACTAGTTCTGGTATTTTACAGATTAAAGAGTGAAGGTACAGAGAGGTAAAGTGAAGCATCTCTCAGTAGAACGCTCAACTTTTTAACTGTTACAACTGTACCACTTTTATGATTTTTCTTAGCATCTTCTCAATAGTTTAGGAATGTTTGGACAGCAGACTTTGAAATAGCTTACCCCAAATATCCTCTAAAATACTTAAGACAACATTTCCACATAAATCCCGGGATTGACATTCAACCTATTGTGAAAGTCTTAGAGTCATTTACACTAAGTTTAAGGCTTTTGAAATTGGATTAAGAAACATATGGTGACTTACACAGGCTGTGGTACTATTATATAAACAGCACAGAGTTGCTAATATGAAAGAGGAATATACTTTATTCCTGTCCCACATTATGCCCTATATTGTAAGGTCCAAAAGTTCACATCCTACCTTTATGTCTTTGAACTTCACAGGGCCTCAAATGCCTAACCATATTATGTCCCTGCTCTCATCAGATATGCTTCCCATCCAGTGGGGAAATTCTGTCCCCTGGCTAGTTTCCTTATTAGCCAGACCAGCTGCTTTCTAGCCAGTCAGTCCTCAACCTAACAGCTTTCACTTCCTTACCAGACTTCTTATTCAAACAACAATCACATCGGCAGGAAACAGGGGGTCATCTCATTGCTTTGTTACCAGAAAGCTTGCCTTCTACAGACCCTGCTTGTTCAATCTGTTCCCCAGTGCAACCCCCATATCAGTTCTAAACAGAATATTAGTAGCTGCTGTTGCACGAATGCAATCTGCTTCTTGCTGCAGCTTGGGTTTTGATGGGGGCACTTTCACAGAAGACTTTAACAAAAACATGGAAAGAAGACTATGGACAAAGACTATGTGCTAAGGGAACCCACACATTCTCAGTTGGTAAATACTGCCTCTCAGCAAATCTCTTCTTTTGAGGATGAGTGAATAGAAAAAAAGCCAATACGAGGGAGAAAAAGTGACCATAATATGTATTATATTGGGTTGGCTAAAAAGTCTGTATGTTTTTTTCCACAAAATAAAAGACACGTTTTTCATTTTCACCAATAACTTTATTGATTTGAATATTTTGAGTATGTTGACTATCTCTCCTGTAGTAGAATGTTGATTGTTCTCAATTAATGTCTCGATTTGATCACTACCAACTTCAAATGGTCTACTAACCAGGAGCATTGTCCAGTGAGAAATCTCCAGCATGAAACTTTGCAAACCACTTTTGACACATCTGATCAGTCAGAATGCCTCTTCCATATACTGCACAAATCTTTTTTTTGCATTTCAGTTGCATTTTTACCTTTCTTGAAATAATTAAGCATAATATTTTGGAGATCAAACCCTTGTCCAAGGTATCATTTGCAAATATATTTTTCCATATGGATAGATAAATGATACATTAATGATACATTAGCCAGGTAGTAAAAGACAAATACCATATGATTTCACCATATGATAAGTGGAACCTAATCAACAAAACAAACAAATGAGCAAACTATAACCAGAGACATGGAAATAAAGAACTAACTGACAGTAAACAGAGGGAAGTGGGTAGAGGGATAGTGGGGGAAAATAGGGAAGGGTCATCAAAGAACATGTATAAAGGACACGTGCACAAAAGCCAAAGGGGGTAGGTCTGAGGGTGGGAGGAGGAGATGGGTGAGGCTGGGGGATGTGGTGGGAGCAAAATGGAGACAATTGTACTTGAATGACAATAAAAAACAAATAAAAAAGAAAGCATAATATACTGAAAATGTTGTGTTATGTTCTTTCATTCTCAATATTAAAATGGCTACAGAAAAATTCACCAATTTTGATGTTTTTTAAAAAACACACACTGATATGACAGCTATCACAATACAATCTAAGAAAATTGTTTTGAGTGAAGTTAAAGACACCTAAGCACTACTAGAGCCATCTTATGAAAAAAAACAAAAGAACTTTTTGGCCAACCCAATAATCGTTGCTTTACCAAAAACACATCTAAAACAAAATGACAAAGGCAATAATAATAATAATAACAATAATAACAACAACAATAATAAAAATAGAATTAGAAACAGATGAGGAAATGACAAAAATAAAATAGATAGTATTTAATTTAGGCAAAGGTGAATTTGTAGGGAAAACTATGTCAAAGGGGCACTGAGTATCTTTTTATATTGATAAAAAGTACAATTCAAATCGAAGAAAAGTCAAACAACATCTCTTAAGTAGAGAAAACATAAAATCTGTTGGAAACACAAGAACAAAAACATGGTAAACAATTCTGGTGAATAGTTATATCACACTTTGATCAGTTTTTGATAAAATGGTTAAAAATAAAAGTAGGGAATTAGAAAAATATGATTGATAATAGCTTAATAAAGATTACATTGTTTAGTACAAAAAGAGAATATACTCTTTTATAGAGCTTCAAATATTGGGTTGGCCAAGAAGTTCATCTGGTTTTTTCCATAAAATGACCCTAGTAGCACTTAGTTGTCTAACTTCATTTGAAATAATTTTGTTAGATTGTATTGTGACAACTGTCATATCAATATGCATTTAAGAAAGCTTATCAAAATTGGTGAATTTTTGTGTAGCCATTTTAATATTGAAGATAGAAGAAAATACACCACATTTTTGGCATATTGTACCTTATTATTTCAAGAAAGGTATAAATGCAACTGAAATGCAAAAAAAAAATTGTGAAGTGTATGGAAGAGGCATTCTGACTGATCAGATGTGTTAAAAGAGGTTTGCAAAGTTTCATGCTGGAGATTTCTCACTGGACAATGCTCCTGGTTGGTAGGCCAGTTGAAATTGGTAGTGATCAAATCGAGACTTTAACTGAGAACAATCAACATTCCACCACATGGGAGAAGCCAACATACTCAAAATATTCAAATCAATAAAGTTATTGGTGAAAATGAAAAATATATGTTTTATTTTATGGAAAAAACCATACAGACTTTTTGGCCAACCCAATAACATCAATAACAAACCAAATCTCCTAGAAATTAAAGATACTGCCTCTAATACAGTTGGTCCCTGAACAATGTGGGCATTAGAGGTGCTGACACCTTTTTCGGCCAAAAATCCATGTATAATTTTTTGGACTCCCCCAAAATTTAACTACAGTTGGCTCTAGGTATCCATGGTGATTATTTCCATGACCCCTGTGGATACCAAAATTCATGGATACTCAAATCCCTTTCATATAATGGCATAGAATAGCACACATAGTAGGCCCTCTGTGTCCTTGGGTTCCCAATTGCAGGTGGAAAATAATGTTTTGTATCCACAGTTGGTTGAATCTGCAGATGCAAAACCAACAAATAGGGAGGGCCAACTGTGTTCATTAAAAAAAATCACGTATAAGTGGACCCATGCAGTTCATACCTGTGGTGTTCAAGGATCAATTATAGTTGGTCAAAGAGGAAATAAAACCAATTGCAAAGTATTTAGAAAATAAAGAAAGTGAGGAAATTGCATTTACAACTTTAGGGGTACAGATGTAAAATTCTACTCAGAGGCACATATAAAGCACATATGCTTGTAATTTTAAAGTAAGGATTGTTAAACACACACATGCACGCACAAAACCCCAAGAGACCCAAAATGGAATCACTTGCCCCAGATCAGCAAACTAAAACTTAATTTGGTTCTTTTAGGAATTTGACCTTTAACCAGTCAATCGGCAATTTCCTGACCCGCATTAGGTAATCTGCATGATAGCCTCCTACCCTTCCTCCAAAAGAAGGTAACTTTGTCTGAACTGATCTTTTGTTTTGCTAATAACTTTCTTGTCCCACCCCCTTCTAAGAAAGTCTTCTATTTTGAACAGCTCCTTAGAGCTTCTTTCTATGTACTAGATGTGATTAATCTAGCATGATTTCTGATTCATGAATCATTGAATAAAGCAAATTAGACATCCACATTTACTCATGGAGTCCTGTTTTTTGACAGGTTGAAAATAAATGGACTCAACATTAAACACACAAAAAATTAGAAAACAAATAAAACAAGTCTAAGGGAAATAAAATGAAAGGAAATAAAGATGAGAGAGGAAAGTTAATATATTAAAGTACATTAGATTTAATAGTTTTAAAAGCTAATTCATTACAGAAAAATGTAACAACGAAAACCCTTGACAAAACTGTTTAGAATACATAAGTGTTTAGCTGTGAGCACTCTATATTAGTGTCAAAAATCTTATAGAAATGGGATAATTACCTAGAAAAACATTAATTGCCAAAACTGAATGAAGAAGAAATAAAAAATCTTACTGGCAAGAAATAATGGGGAAAAGTTTCACAGAATTATCTTCAAAACAGACATTAGGTCCTGAATGTACCTTTTAATTTTCATGAAAGAAGTGAACCTTTCTGAGATCTTTCCAGAGTGTAGCAAAAAGATCATCAAGTATTGATGCTGTCAAGTATTATTTATTCCTTGTAGGTAAAGATGATTTAATATTGAAACATCTATTAATTAAATATACTATAATGTCAGGAGCAGTAAGAAAATCAAACAGCTCTTGAGAAGCTGTTTAAGAAGCATTCAATAAAATTTAACCTGATTTGTTTGAATCTCAGAAAACAAGAAATAGAAATTTTCTTATGCTAAAGAATATCCTTTAAGATTATCTTTACAAATCTTCAAATATGCTTCATAGAAAAATAAGAGAGATCTTAATTATGACCAAGATAAAATGTGATTGTCTTCTGGTATTACAATTGCCCTAGAAGTTCTGTGTCCTGATAAAGACACAAAACAGAAGAGTTAATATTAGAAATATGGATAATTAATTGTATTTAAGATTAAATAATTTTGCTCTTAGTTTAAAAGATTAACTAAAGTACTCTCATAAATTTGCTAAGGAAGTTTAAAAAGTTCAACGCAGAATGAAGACAAACATTAATAATCTTCTTATATAATAGTGATTATCTCATGAGTTGTAAGGACGGGAAATGATTCAGTTCACAACAGCAAAAAAGAAAATGTTCCTACAATGACTCTGACAAGAAATGTTCAGGATACATACAAAGAGAAGAAAATCTTGTTGAACTGAATTTTTAAACATTGATTAAATAAAAATTATGTCATAGATGTAGATGGTGCCCTAAATATTGTAAAAGTTTTATTTTCTATAATTAACTTATTAGAGAACAGATTGGGGAAAACTGATAAAATCATTCTAAAATTCATCTGGAAATATAAACTATAGGAAATATTATCTTTATTACTGAATAATAAACCATAAGGAGAGTATGATTGGTAATACCTGATATGTAATTTAAATCACCAAAGTGTAATAATTACAAAGAGGGTGATACTAAGTGAAAATCAAGAGGCAGCTGAAAGGAATAAGATAAAGATAGCTCCGCAGCAGTCCTAAGATCACCTGAGAACTAAGAATATGTTAAAGTACACATCATTAACCGACTGGTTTCATTCCATACATTCTGTGTTTGAGTAATATTTTTGGTTTAACTAACTTTTCACAGCCTATATCACATTATGTTATAAAACTTGGTTACATGAAGCAAGTAAATTCTTTCCTTGCTTTACACAAAAATAAGGTACACATGGATGAGAAAATTATATTCCAAATATTAAACTGCTGCGGTCCAGCCACAGCAAGGGCCAGGGGATCCCGAAGCTGGGTAAGGCGTCGGCAATGGGAGACAGACAACAACAGGACTCAGAGGACGGTGAGGTTCTGTTCCAATTTATTGCAAAGCAAGCAAGGTTTTGTACTTTCATTTTTGGCAAAGGTTGACATTTGCGATTATAGTTGATTATAGAAGTGGAAAACCCAAAACCCGGATATAAATTCCATTAATCTAAATATCACGGAAAAGAACATATTCACTTTAAGGGTGATAAACAATTTAATTATATAAGCGAGGTTTGACAATGACTATATTCTGAGTTATCCTTTCTTATAACAATGATTCAATTTTTCTTCATGAACCCAGCAAGTTCTTTTTTCCAAATGGTTAGTTCACTCCCGACACCATCTTTTGTACCCTATGATTAATTGTTTAGTAATAAATATTTTTTGTTCTTTGGATAACAAACACCAAGGTGGTTGAAATTGAGCTAATCTATCCATGAAACTTAAACTATTAAAAGGCACATGTATTCCGTCTTTGTTAACCATTTAGATTTATTACTACATTCTAGACATACACTACTGGACGGGGATGGGGGGAACTCGGTGTTTCTTCAGAATTTCTCTCATCATTTTTTATTAAACGTTAACTTACCCTGAGCTGTGTTTTGCACATTTCTCATGTTAGTCTGACTCAGAGCAAAAAACAAACCTGTTCCTAGTACTAATGTTCCAGTAATAGTAATTAAACCCACTTCCATGCCACATCCTCTCCCTGGAAGATGAATTCCTTGAATCTCCTCTTTCCGTGCCCGGACCTTGTCAGACAACATGGCTGGAAGAGGACGCAGCATTAAACTACTAAAATTCCACAACCATAGATAAATGTAATCACAATGAAAATGGTTCATAGTTTTGAGGACACAGATCAGCAAAATTGTGTAAGACAAACTCAGCTATAAAATTATAAGGTGAGTTAAAAGTTGAAAAATATTAGCAATAAATAGGACTAAATGATAATATCTTTAATGTGTAAATAATATGTACATAAATAAGAAAAAACATGGTGAAGAAGTGGAAAAAAGGGAATCTTTGTGTACTGTTGGTGGGAATGCAAATTGATGCAGCCACTCTGGAAAACAGTGTGGTCCTCAAAAAATTAAAAATAGAACTATCTATGACTCAGCACTTTTATTTCTAGGTATTTAGCCTAAGAAATCCAAAACAGCAATTCAAAAAGATATATGCACCCCTATGTTCATTACAGCATTATTTACAGTAGCCAAGATAGGGAAACAACCTAAGTGCCTGTTGATGACAAATGGATAAAGTAGAAGTGGTACATATATACAATGAAATATTACTCAGCCATAAAAAATAATGAAATCTTGCCATCTGTTGTAATATGGATGGACCTAGAGGGTATTATGCTAAGTGAAATAAGTCAGAGAAAGACACATGCTTTATGCTTTCACTTATCTCTGGAACCTAAAAAATAAAATAAATGAATAAACAAAACTGAAATAGGCTTATAGAGAATGAATGGATGGTTGCCAGATGGGAGGGAGTTTATAGGTATGAGTGAAAAAGGGGAAGGATAAGAGGTACAAATTAGTAGCCATAAAAATAGTCATGGGGATATAAAGTATAGCATAGGGAATAGAGCCAATAATATTCTAATAGCTGTGTATGGTGTCAGGCGGGTATCAGACTTCTCACGGTGATCACTTTGTAAGTTATATTAATGTCTAATCACTATGTTGTAAACCTGAAACTAATATAATATTGTATGTCAACTGTTATTAAAATAATAAAAATTTTTAAGAAGTAAACAACTACCACCAAAAATAAAACAAAGCAAAAAAGTACCCCCAAAACAAATACAAGTCTACCAAAGGAAGGATGGGCAAAGAATACGCTTAACCATTCCATCAATGGAAGAAAAATAAAAACGTTTATAACATTCCAAATTTCAATTTCCTGTTCAAAAAAATGCAAGTTAACCCTGGCTGGTGTGGCTCCAGTGAGTTGTGCATGTGGTCAGTTAGTTCTTGGGATTTCATGTGTTCCTGAGAATGAGGGGTTGTTCTCAAGCTTTGTGGTGTCAAATTTGGACTATGTCTTCTGGTTGGGGGAGTCTTGTCCCCAGAATATGAAAAGAGCAGAATATGGTCTTTTCAGAAGTGTCATGGTTTTTGTCCCCCTCAAACTCCCTTCTTTTTGAAGTGTCAGTTTTCATTATAATATGATATACTGAGCTTTAGCATCATTCTCTTTCCTTCATTTTTGGTTAGTCTGGATTAACTGGTTTTTGTTATCTATCTCCCTGATTATGATGATTTAAACCATCTGCTCTTATGCATCTTTAGTTAGGGCGGATAGGGTCTTGTGATTTATTAGTTGGCTATTAATTGCTTAACCTTTTGGCCATTATTCAACCATTTGTCTCAGTTTCCTCATTCTACTTGCCAGGGAATTTTCCTAGTTTCTTACTAACTTGCCTCAGAAAAAACAATCCCATTTCCAGGATTTATTTCAAGGCGACAATAAGGGATGTATTTGAAGATTATACAAAAGAATGATAGTAATTCGTAATACTTATAGCATTGAAAAATTGGGTAGTGTGGAACAAAAAAAAAAGGAAAATTGGGAACATCCTAAACATTTCTTAAGAAGAAAAAGGCAAATTATTATTATTATTTAAAATATTTTATTTATTTATGTTTAGAGAGAGGGGAAGGGAGGGAGAAAGAGAGGGAGAGAAACATCAATGTGTGGTTGCCTCTCATGTGTCCCAGCTGGGGACCTGGCCTGCAACCCAGGCACGTGCCCTGACTGGGAATCAAACCAGTGACCTATTGGTTCGCAGGGTGGCACTCAATCCACTGAGCCACACCAGCCAGGATGGAAGAGGCAAATTCAATTAAAATATATATCCATGCAATAAAATAAACCATATAATTGTTAAAAGTAAGCTGCTATTTTTTTAAGAAGAATTTCAAATGGCCTGGAAATATGTTCACAATATTATTTAAAGGAAGAAGTAAGGTGGATACTTGACACAAATTTATTTATTAAACATTCAGTAGGGTTTGTTCAGACCCTAACTTAGCGTAAAATCCATATATATATATAAATTTAATACCTACACATGTGCACACAAATGGAAAAATATTATAAAAAATTAACTCAAACAATAATTGTCATCACCTTTTTGAAGTCTTCCCCCCTCTCCTTTATAATCTGAATTTATTTCATCATTTACAGCAAAAAAAGAAAATAATACTTTTTTATGATCACTTCATCAAACATACTTTTGAAAAAATTTGATTTCTAAAAATCATTTCTGATTTCCTGTAAAACTACAGAAAGGGGTGGTTTTCCATCAAAACCAATTCTTCTTCAGCAATTGAAGTCCTGAATTGCAATCTGAACACTGTAACTTGGAAGTTGTATGCAATTTATGAAACTGTCCTAAGATGTTCTTTTGGACATCAGGATACCACAAAGTAACAACAACAGCTGATTCTGAACCCTAAGATTCACCCACTTCAGTATAACTGTGTGCTCACCTCAAGCACACATGTCATTATTTTCAGTGCTAGGGTATAGTGCTTTTGATTCAAGACAGATTTCTGCCATCTGTTTTTAGAGAAAAAATAGTATTTCCTCTTTTTTACCAATTACTGTTTTATTTTTAATCTAATGGGAGTTTGAAAATCTTAAAATGTGCCTTTTCGAATCTTTCAAATAATAATAGTTGGGCATAGTAAGCAATTCTTTTCCTCAGACTTCGTTAGTATTCTTTTCTTTAAAGTTATTTTTTGTGGCGCTGGTATTTATCAACAATCCAAAATTGTGGAGGCAAAATTGAAATGGATTTTATCCTTGCTTTTTTGTAGACACAGCTATGCTTTTTGGATGGGAGTGGAAAAGTAGACAATTAGAGAGATGTAACAGTCGCTCCCCGGGGCGGCTGTGCCTGTGTGTCACGGGAAATCAACACTGGGCAGTGAGAAGAGCTTTGGTCTCCGGAATCCACCATGGCTACGTGATTCAGGCAACTTATATAACTTTCTGAGCTCACTTTCCTCTTATATCAATGATGGGGCTACAAATATCTACCATCAAAGAACCGTTGTAAAGATTTAATGAAATAATATCTTTGTGAAATGCATACGGCAAGGTCTGCATATAACTGACACTTAATAAATGTTAATTTCTTTCCTTCCTCCTTTCAGTAACCTGATTTAAATGCTTCATTTGAGATTCATAGCTCTCCTACCTGAGTTAATTTTTAAAACGCATTAATTTTCATGATACCTGAAGGAAATAATACTTAACAACTGTTTCTACTTTGACTTTCTATCATCTTTCATATTTATCTAATAAGTACTCAGATTATCATCTTCAATTTACAGACGAGGAAACAGAGGCACAGAAAGCCTGGGCTGTATTCTGAAAGTCCTGTAAAGGGGACAGAATAAATATGTATTGAATAAAATGGGTGAACTGAGAGTGCGTCCCAAATTTGCAGGAGCTCAATACTCTCCTCTCATCACAATGTCTGTGTGGAGACTTTAATTTGCATTTCCACTTCTTGGGAATTGTGGATTAAAATAAAGTCAAGTTGCTGTTTCTGGGAAGGGACACTGTGTCTTTCAAAACTGTAGAGAAATTACTATGCATTGTTCATCTGAACTGTACAGAGAAAGGGCATTGGTAATATTTGGGATAATAAGCTTTCTTACCCCTTGAGTTCCTTCTCTGGAAGAGCACTGGGAGGTAAAAACCCATCAAGATAGTGTGTTCTCGTGATGATTTCAATGAATTATCATGGAAATGAGTTTTAGAAGAGAGGTAATGCTTTGTGATAATAGCCTGATAATGTCATTAGCTATGAACTGTAATTGTAATAGCATTAGTCAAATGAATATATCTGATATTAATTTGAGTGTCAACTATTTCTATAAGGTTCTCCTTGTTAATTAAACCTCAGGTTTGGTATTAATTCAGTACCTGCACATAGTAGGGACCCAGTATGTACTTGTGAAGTGAATTAGTAAGTCAATCTCTAAGTGGAGCTACTTAAAATGGTAAAATATTTAATTTAAGTCATGTAATAGGTATAGCAGGAACTGATTTTGTCCAATATCTGCTGTTTGTACAGTTTGTTCTCTTATTTGCAACTCCAGTTAGACAATGGTGTAAGCTTATTTATTTCAGAATTTGAGAAGCTTTTCTCATTTTTTTTGCATATTTGGAAAGAAATGACCTATAAGGTTTATCTGAAATTACTTTAATTTAAGAGTAAAGTTAGTACCTTTCTCCCTGTGTCTTATAGTCTTTAAAAATCTACCAGGCAGCTTCACACCTGCCTTGAGCACCTGAATATCCCTAAGCAAAATCACTCTTCAAGTAGTTTGGTATTATTCTTCATGATCACCAGCATTACCTGGACCCTCCACACTGCCATCAGTCTTACCATTTCTCTTCTAAATCAGCTTTGCTCACTTTTATGATACGTCAGTTCATATTCCCCTGTTATTCCTATTCCTTCATATCTTAATCCCCCTATACTCTCAAAGAAAATTGGGGGCTTTGAAAGGAAGGGTCCAACATCTTTCCCAAACGAAAACAACACATCTACTCACACCAGCACCATCCTCTCCTTTCTGTTTCAGTGCAGAAAAAAAGTATCCATTCTTTGATAAGTCAATTTTCCTTCTTTAACTTGCATTTTTAACTTTCCCAGATATTTTCATCACTTACATATGCCCAAGATCTCTCAAAATAAAAAACTATCTTGAACCCACATCTAAGCTTCCCTGATCACATACATGATTTACAGTTACATTTGAATTTCAGAACAATAAATTATTTTTTAAGATAAGTATACCCTGAATATTGCACAAACAATTCCTTGTTTATAGTATGTTCACAATATTTTATGGAACATACACAAAAAATTGTTCACTGTCTACCTGAAATTCAATGTAACTGGGCATCCTGTGTTTTTTATCCAGCCACCATTTTGTCTCTTAAATCTTCAGTGCCAAGTTCTTCAAAAGGGGCGTTTAAATGCAATACCTTTATTTCCTCACTTCATAGATGTTTTTTGCCCAACTCCAATTTGGTTTTCAGTCCCTTCTTACCACTGAAGTGACTCTTATTAAAGTTATTCGTGATTATAAGGTTGCTAAATCTATGAATGCTTTTCATTCTTTATTTTATTTGGTCTCACAGTGGTATTTAACACCATTTATCACTTCTTACTTGAAATAACCTCTTAATCTTCAGTGAAACACATGCATCTGCAAACACATGTACGTACATACATGAATGCACACACATATGTGTGTGATGTAAATTTTCCTCCCACATCTCTGGCTGCTAATTGTCATCCTTTGGCAGACCATTTCTCCTCTATCTAACCTCTAATATTGAGGTTTCTCAGGTCTAGGTCTGGGGCTCTTTTTTCTCCTCATTCTTAATATTCACATTAGGTAATTTCATTCATTTCTATGGGTTCAAATGCTATTTTTGTGTCAAAGATACATATTTATATGCCTGACCCAGATCTTTTTCCTGAGCTCCAGATATTTCTATTTGGATGTCAAACAAGTACGTCAAATTTAATGTGCTAAAAATGAATGGGTAAGATGCATGATGGCAGCAGAGTAAGTGGAAACTACACTCACCTCCTCCCAGAACCAAACTGGAATTACAGTGAAATTATAGATCAATTATCCTAATTAACCAACTGGAGAGCAGATGAAGAGGAGTCTGATAACCAAAGATTTACTGAATGGATAAGAAAACAAGACCCATAGTTATGCTGTCTACAAGAGACACACCTCCTAATGAAAGATACACATAGACTAAAAGTAAAGGAAGGAAAAAATACCTCATGCAAATAGAAAGGAAAAAAATCTGGGGTAGCAATACTTATATTTGAACACATAGACTTTAAAACAAAGGCTATAGTAAGAGACAAAGAAGGACACTGCATAATGGTAAAGAGAGCAGTACAACCAGAAGACATAACCCTTATAAACATTTATGCACCCAACATAGGAGCACCTAAATATGTAAAGCAAATCTTGATGGGCATAAAGGGAAAGATTGAGTGTGATACAATTATAGTAGTGGTTTTAGGACCTCACTGACATCAATGAGTAGATCTTCCAGACACAAAATCTATAAGAAAATGATGACCTTAAGATCAGATGCATTTAATAGATATGTTCAGAGCATTTCAACCCAAATGAATAGAATATACATTCTTTTCAAGTGCACATGAAACATTTTCTAGGAGAAACTATACATTAAGACACAAAAGAATCTCAATAAATGTAAAAAGATTAAAATCATATCAAGCATCTAGGAATAAAATAAAATACCTAGGAATAAATTTCACCAAGGATAGAAATGAACTATACTAAGAAAATTATAAGGCGCTGAGGAAGGAAACTGAAGAAGATAGAAATAAGTGGAAGCATATACCATATTCATGGATGGGAAGAACTAACATTATTAAAATGTCCATACTACCCACAGCAATCTATATATTCAACACAATTACTGTCAAGATACCAATGTCATATTTTATAGAACTAGAGCTAAATATTCCAAAAATTTATATGGAATCACAAAAGTCCCTGAATAGCCACAGTGATACTGAGGAAAAAAAAAAAAGAATAAAGTTTGAGGAATCACACTACCTGATTTCAAAGTATAGTACAAGGCTGTGGTAATCAAAACAGCATAGTACTGGTCCAAAAACAGACATATATATCAGTAGAACAGAATAAAAACCCCAGAAACAAACCCACACCCTTATAGTCAATTAATATTTGACAAATAAACTAAAAATATACAATGTGGAAAATATAGTCTATGCAATAAGTGTTGTTGGGAAAATTGGACAGATGTGTACAAAAAATGAAACTAGCCTACCTGCTTACACAACACACAAGAACAAACTCAAAATGGATTAAAGACTTGAATGTTAGACTTGAAACCATAAAAACCCTAGAAGAAAACATAGACAATAAAATTTCAGACATTCCTTATAGCAATATTTTATCTGACATATCTCCTTGGGCAAGGGAAACAAAATAAAAAATAAGCAAATGGGACTGCATGGAAACTTCAACAAAATGAAAAGACAGCCCCTTGAATGGGGGAACATATTTGCCAATGACACATTTGATAAGGAGTTAATATCCAAAATTTGTAAAACTCAACACCAAAAAAACAAACCATCCAATTAAAAAATGGGCAAAGGACCTAGGCACTTCTTCAAAGAGGACATACAGATGGTAATAGACATATGAAAGGATGTTCAATGTTACTTATCATCAGAGAAATATATATTAAAACCACATCAAAATATTCCTTCTATGTATTTTCACACCTGTCAGAATGGCTATGATGAACAAACCAACAAAGAATAAGTGTTGACAAGGCTGAGGAGAAAAGGGAACCCTTGTGCACTGTTGGTGGGAATGCAGATTGACACAGCCACTGTGGAAAGCAGTATGGAGTGATCTAAAAAATTAAAAATGGAACTGCCTTATGACTTGCCATTTAACTTTTGGGAATATATCTGAAGAAATTCAAAACCCTAATTCAAAAACACATATGCACCCCTATGTTCATTGCACCATTATTTACTATAGCAAGATTTGGAAGTAGCTCAAGTGCCCAACAGTAGATGAGTGGATAAAAAGCTCTGGTATATTTACACAGTGGGGATGAACCTAGAGAGTACTATGCTAAGTGAAATAAGTCAGATAGAGAAAAACAAATAGTATAGGATTTCTTTCATATGTGGAATCTAATGAACAAAATAAACTAACAAAAAGTAGAAAGAGACTCATAGATAGAGAACAGATTGACAACTGTCAGAGGGGAGGGGCGCTGCAGGGTTAGGTGAGAAGATGAAGGGATTAAGCAAAAAATAATAATAACCCTCACTGACAGATAACAGGTTGGTGATTACCAGAAGGAAAGTAGTCACAGGGAGGTAAAAGAGGGCATAGGGGTTATATATGGTGATGGAGGAGACTTGTCCTAGGGTGGTGAACACACAATACAATGTACAGCCAATGTATTATAGAATTGTACATCTGAAACTTACAAAATGTTGCTGACCAATGTCACCCTGACAAATTCAATAAAAACATGAATGGGTGACAAGTTTTTAAATCTAGTCATCTTCTAGTGTTCTTCACTTAAAAAATGGAAGCTTTGCCTACCCAGTTGCTCTCGGCAGAATCTGGGATGCCTTCTTGATACCTGTCTTTTCCTTGTACCCTATTGCCCCCTCACTCTACCACAACAATTACTGAGGACTTGATTCTACCCTTAAAATCAAGATTATATCCATTCATTTCTCTCTGTCTGTGTCCTTCCTCTTTAGTTCATCACTATCTAGATTTGCCTGGGTGACTGTCATTGTATTCTCCTTGCTTCTCCCAAACCATTCATTTTCCATTCCAAATGACATTGCCTCCACAGTGATCCTAAAACCAAATTGATCATGTCACTAGCCTGATGCCTATATGATTTCTTATTACCTTCAAATTAAATAAATCCCTGTAAGCCAAGCTGACTTCATGTGATTCTCTCCTCATATTCTCTGTTCAGAAGATGTTTGGTGAGTATTTTCAGGTTACTGGTCTCTGTGTTTTTCTGATATACCTCATGGTTCTCTACTTCCAAGCCTTGGTATATGTGCTCCCTACCAGAAATACTTTGCTCCTATGCTTAACAGGCCAAATACCACCCATTCTTCCACCACATTTCCAGGCACTCAGTGTGAACATGGATGTGATTCTGACTCTGCCTAGACTTTGAAGTTTGCCATGCAAAGGAAGCTGCACTAGTGACATGGGTCCATGAGGCCAAGAAGAATCGCAGAGCACTGATTTACTTCATCTCATCCCGATGTAGGCCTGAAATTGAAGTTCAATAGGACAACTGAGCTTTGCATTTATGGAACACACTCTTTTCTGCAGAATTATTAAAGTGTCCTCCCAGAATAGCATATCCATGATAAACCTTGTGCACTCAGAAATTATTGCAAACTCCCTCAAATTACAGTGACAACAACAAAAATCCCTTTTGTGCTTTTATTTATCTGGTGCTTTATATTTATTTCTTCTTGTCCTCCTAGAATTCTTGGAAGTTAGTAGTGACACCATTCTAGAGGAGGGGAAACTGACACTCAGAAAAGTTATCTAATGTGCTCAAGATCTCACAATTTTTTAAGAGTTGAGTTGAGTCTACATTCAGATTTGTCTGACTCAAAGTTGTGCCCTATCTGTTGTGAGCCAATAGAAATGAGCAGTTGTTTTCTGTAGCCTACAGGGTAATTAGGGCTCTTCCCTGATACTGTTATGAACCCTAAGGCCTCTGAGTAGCATCAAGGGTTTTTTTTTTTGTGAAGCCAAAGGTTGAGGGTGTAGAGTAAATTGTTTCTGAAATACATAACCCCATTGTACAAGGAGGACTCAATATCTAAGTCTGACTGAGGACCATAAGAAGGGTTTGCCTGTGGCAGCTGCTGGGGGCATACCTAGTTAGCCACTGGTGTCTGGCACTAAACTAGTTCAGACAGTAGAGTACTGGCTGACTAAAGGTTTTCAGGAACATCTCTAAAGGACACCTGGGCAAAACCAAAGTGGGTTGGGATCAAGTGTGGGAAGTGTGGATGGGGTGGAGGCGGGAGTGGTGAGGGGAAAATGAAGACAACTGTACTTGAACAACAATAAAAAAGTTAAAAAATAAACATTGCATATATATTTTTAAAAAAAGATAGGTTATGGGGTAGTGGGCCGCTTCTTTTTCCCTCAGGATTTAAAAATCTGCCATCTGAAAACCCATGCGAAGTTGGACCCGAGGCTTTGATCTGAATTTGAGGAAACATATCTCTTGGAAAATAAGCAGGGGCCTGTGAACTCCAGATGTACACCTTTCCAGATGCATAAATATTTTCTTTCATGTTTACTGCAACTGCAAACTCCTATTTCAAGAGCAACTAGGTGATTCATGCTGACGTGGCTGTCAGTGGCCTCAGTTACAACAGGCATTTAAATGAGTTTAAAAGATCACATTTTTTAATCTAAAATGATCTTGCTCCTTCCCAGAATTCTGTGGAGGGAGGACTAGCAGGGCCACAAAGATGTGCACTCTGACCTCTTCATTCTGTCCAAGTACACTTCCTCCCTTGGACATTTGGCTTTGGATCTTTCAATCATCGGCACCTCTGTAACAAAGATGTCATTTTTCACTGAATGCTATTTTGTTATTTTTGTCAAAAAGTAAGCTCGAACTCAGGAGTGTGAGAAAATTGATCTGGCTGCTAATGGGATATAGTTGAAATAAGCAGTTTGACTGACTTCTTCACTTCTTTATATTAGCATTGCTACTTTTAGATAAACTATTCCTGAAATGATTAGTGTAGGAGGATGGGTTTAGTCTTGTATCTTCTCCTTTAAAGCAGTCAGAGTTAGAGATCCCAGAAGGATCAGTTTTCTCACTTGTACTGAAAATGTCACTCTAACAGTTATCTGTCTGCACAGTCAAGTTTTGAGAAATCTTTTGAATTTACCGCATTCACACCATTCTCCATCATGGTGCTAAAAATGACTAATGCAGCTTGGAGACTGGGAGACTGTGATAGCTGATTATCTTTTCCAATCATGCACTAACACTTACACACACGCTCACATACACACATGCTCAGCTGACATGAATCCTTAAAGGTTTAAAATATCCTATGTGCTAAATGGAATGTGGAGGCGTGTGGGATGCTTAAGAACATAGTAATAGTGAATAGTGTTGGTTTCGTTGTGGTCTGCTCAGTTACAAAATTGGTCTGGTTGTTTGACTAAATGGAGTGATTTTTTTTAACCAAATGAACCATTATCATATAGGACTTAATCTTGTATTTAAGATAATCCCTGACATTAAACTTTTCAAAAACCTTATTTAATTTTATCTTTTTATCATCTCTGAGCAAAGTAAAGTGTGGCATTTCCTTTTATAAATAAGAGGGAACAGTCTTAGAGACATGATGAGTTACCCAAAATCAGGCAAAAGGTCAAAGGATCCCTCTCTTTTAAGGTCCCTGATTAGTCACTGTAAGTCAGTAGGTCACTAGAACCAAATCATGTAAATGGACTTCATTTTCTTTCTTGGTAGAAGCTTCCTTGATGACTAAAAGGACTGTCATAAACACAGCCATATCCTGTTCAGAGAAAAACATATGACAACATGTCCTGTGTATATCAGGGAATGATGGAGAAGTGTGTGGGCTGAATATAGCGATTAAATGCAGTGGGACCTGACTAAATCCAAAAGGGAAAGTTTACTTGATTGTCATTAACTTGCAGTGAGGTCTTTAAGAATTTTCCATAGGTTCTATTTTTGGTTGTATCCAATTCAACAATTTATCCATTGCCTGGAAGATACATAGGTACTTGCTTACTAAATTTACAGATGACACAGAGTTAATAAAGAAGTGAAGATTAGTAATTCAATGGATGACAGAATCAAGTTTTAAAAAGGTGTTATTTAGGATGATAGGCTGACATTTATTAAGGATAATGATAAATTCCTGCATTTAATTAGAAAAAAATTGTGATGAGTAGAACTGAATGGAGAGAGGCTGCTAAAAATAGGGAAAAACTTAAAGTTTTAATTGACCATAAGCATGATGCAACTACTTAAAAAGTCAACGGAATCCCTATTGGCCTTCAGAGAGAAGGACAGGGAGATGGGGAGGGAGGAGAGAGAGAGAGAGAGAAAGGCTAATCAAAGTGACATATCTATCCACCTTGAGTATTGTGTTTGATTCTGGACACCATATTTTAAGAAAGATACTGACAAACTGTTGCTTGTTTAATGGATGAAGGGGCTTCTATAGTAAAAAATCCATGTAATCATGCAATGTAAGAAAACTGGGGTGGTTTGTCTATAGCATCATAATATTTATTTTATTGAGCACTTACCATGTATATTAATTACTTAAACCTTAGAACAACATGCTGAATTATTTATTGTCATTATTGGCATGGAAACTGAGGACACATAGCTAGACTATCTGGATTTAACTTCAGAACCTACTTTCTTAACCTTATGCCACATTATTTCTTTGAATATTTATCAAATGTTTCAAGAGTTCCTATGTGGGTAGAAAATTAGACTTATTCTGTGGCACATAGTTCTCAACAGATGGGCAGACTCAGGTTATATCTCAAAGTAAGGAGTTTTTCTAGGTACTAGCATATTGGAGTACATCTAGTTTTGGGTACAGTGTTAGACTAGATGACCTCTAAAGTAATATCCAATTATAGGATTCTAACTTACTGGGATGTGATTTGATGTAACAAGATTATTATGAATGGGAAAACTCTTCAGATAAAAAGTAAATGAAATTAACTAGTGGCAATTCACACAGCGTTCTCCTGAACACAAGTTTAGAGTGCCCCACTGCACATCTTGTGTTGCTAAGATGCCCTCACCATATGTCCTTAGTAAACCTCCCTTCAGACTCTGGCAGAATTATATAAACTTTCATTTATCTATCTTTTCCTTTATCTGGAACATTATCAATGACATGTTATATGCAGACCCTCATCCGAGGTAGTCCTAATAGCTGTTGCAGTCAATGCTGGCATCGGTTTCAGAACACTGAGAGGGTCAGGGCTGTCAGATTCTGGTTGTGATAACTGTAGCATTTCACTTTCTTTTTTTCTGCCTTAATTGTTACATTTTAAAACAAGGACCATAGTATCACCTTTACAAGATTGTTGTAATTAATGCAATAATGTGTGTAACAGCTCCTCTCATCTTTTGCAAATTCTCAATAGATATTCAGGTTTTGAGTGAAATTATTATATGTAGTGAAGAATTTGCTTGGCCTTGTCCCTGGTCCCTAGGATGTAAATTCTAAACCTTTGCATTTCTTGAGTGATTGGAGTGTCTTTATGATTCGTGGTGAGCCTCCCAAACCTCACCTGATGCTAAAGAGATGATTCAGAATGGAGGCTGGCCAGCCAGGAAGACCAGTCATGTGATTCGAGGACTGTGGCTCTGAGCCACACCATACTGGCCCAACCTTTGCGGTGGGAAAAGATGCTGGCAATTAAATTCAATCATATAGCCAGTGACTCAATCAACTCTGCTTATATAATAAAGGCTCGACAAAAGGGCTGAAGCTCAGATGAGTTTCCCCGGATGGCAGCATTCTGCATGCTGTCACACAGTGACATGCCGGTTAGGTGCTGACCGTGTCCCTGAGGGTGAAGGGAGCTCTACTTTTGGAACCTTTTCAGACCTTGTTCTAGGTGTCTATCCCTTTGGCTCATTTTGCTTTCTATTCTTTTCCTATCAAAAAAATGTAATCAAAGTATTGTGCTTTCCTGAGTTTTGTGAGTTCTGTGCTTTTCCTGAGTTCTAGCAAATTAGGAAACCTGAGGGAGTCTGTGGGGACCTCCAAATTTACAGCCAGCTTATCAGAAGTGATGGCGGTCCTGGGATCTCTGAACTTGTGGCTGATGTCTCAAGTGAGGACAGTCTTGTGGAGGACTTAACCAGTGAGGTTTGGACTCATTCTAGGTAAGGTGCTTCAGCATGCAAATGGAAAATTTAGATTTATATAAAAGATAGACTAGTATTAACATTTGACTTTATAGTTCTTCTAGAATATATCAAATATATAGAAATAGAAATATTTGAGAATAGAAATTTACATTTTTAGCAAGAAACATTTTCATTGTGTAATGTGAAGAAAAAGCCACACATTCTTTCTATCTAATATGTTTCAGGTAGAAATATAGGTAAGAACTTTTCCAGTCCATTAGAAAATTCTAATAACAATGCTTTATTCCTTGTTTACATATAAAGAATCTAATCACCAGAGAAGTTAACAACTTGCCATAGTTCACACAGTTGGTTATGACAGTTTGGATTTGAGCTCTTTGAGGATTGGAACTATATCTCATATAATTCGATGTAGTACAGGACCTGGCACATAGCAAGTATTCAATACATGTTTTTGCTTAGCTTGCTCAGTTAACTGGGACCAGGGCTGGGTGTGATCTTGTTAATCAGTCATGGATTGTATATTTGTTTCCTACAACTCTATTTATTGCATTTATCACTCTTGATTTTATTCTTTCCTTACAACCCTAGAAATTTATGAGAGTTTGGAAGTATTTATTTTGCTTGCTATGGTATCATCAGTGCCCATTTTGGTGCCTGGAACAAAGAGGGTCCTTGATCAATATTTTTTAAATAGAGACCTAGTGTTAAAAGGAGTTTCTCATTCATAGCAGTTATTTTTTCTGTAGTTCAAAAGTAAGTAAATTAGATTTGTTGGTTACAAGACTACACAAATTCATATTTTTTTGTATTATTTTAAGTACACAACATATGTATTTTTTAAAGTAAAAAAGAATAAAGTTTATGGTTATTTTCCATAAAATAAGCAAAAGTAAATTAAAAAAATAAACTATGTTAACATTTTAGAACAAATAAAGCAAAAAGTTTGTGGATTTAAAATATAGCCAAAGACATTTCACTGTGACAGCTAATCATTATTTGCATCATGTCCAATCTTTCTGCCAGAACATGGAAGAAGAGTACTTTTTATGTTTGCATGTGATTTTTTTGTTTTTTTTTCTTCTGACCAAAGTGTGCATGGGAAAGAATTCCCAAGATCATCTGTATTCATGCACAATCTCTCTTTTGTTGCACATGCCAGATTTCTGGCAAATTACCAAATCATCCCCCCCACCCCAAAAGAGATAATCCAGATACTCCTACTTACGCAGAACTTACCTTTTCTGAGGGTCATCTATGCCAGCTCTGAAGCATTACTGAATAAGACCTAATAAGATTATGACTAGTTTGTTTTCAAATACACGAGAGAAAGACAGCAGGCGGGGTCTCATGAGAAGTGACATTCTGTAATTACCTCTTCCTATCAAAAGAAAAACAATTCTCAGAAATTAGTGAATATAGCAAGAGTCCATTTCCCACCTTAATTGCAAAAGTGGATCAATTGAAAAAGAAAGACTACACTGGCAAAACCCCTTTTAAGGTTTTGTCTCCCAGTTCTCTAGTCATCAAATCTATCATCTATCTATCTATCTATCTATCTATCTATCTATCTATCATCTATCAGCATAACATAAACCTATTTTTACCTTCTGAGATGAGATACCAATTCCACCAGCAGTGCCCCCATGAAGCAACCAAATCCATTGAGCAGGGTTAAAAAAATTTGTAAGGTTTCCTGTGACGGTACTTGGAGCAAATCTGTATGATATTATAGAAACTGAGAGGAAAAGAGGTCAGAATTTAGAACATTCTTTCTAACAAACTTTCATAGATACTATTCAATTAGTGTTGCTTATATCTCAAAGAAAGTATACTGATATAGTTAAAATTTTGGTTAGACTTTGTTAATATTACTATAGTAGGATATGTTATGATCCTAAAATTTATATATGTCTAAAAATTAAAATATGGGAAAATATATCTTGTATAGCTACAAGAAAAATTTGATTGATTAGTGGTTAGGTGTCCCAGTATACTGCTCAGCCATAAAAGAGAATGAAAAATTGCCATTGTTACAACCTACATGGACCTTGAGGGTATTATGTTAAGTAAAATAAGTGAGATGGAGAAAGACAAATGTATATGATTTTACTTATATGTGGAATCAGAAAAACAAAACACAATTCATAGATACAGAGGACAGAATGGTGGTTTCCAGAAGGGGAAAGGTATCAGGTGGAATTGATACAGGGTATTGAGAGGTACAAACTTTCATTATAAAATAAATAATAGGGATGTAATGCACAGCCCGATGATTGTAGCTGGTAATTTTGTAGCACATGTTCAAAAGGTGCCAAGAGAGTATGTCTTAAAAGTTCTCATCGTATACACACAAAAAAACCCCACCAAAATTTGTAATTTTGTAAGGTGACTTATGGTAACTAAACTTACTATGGTTATACTAGATTATTTTGCAGTGTACTCAAATATTTAATCATTAGGTCATATACCTGAAACTCATATAATATTACATGTCAATTGTCAATCATACCTCAATGAAAAAAATTCAATTAAAATTTTTTTTGATATCAGAAATTGATGAAAATAAGTATGTATGACTTTGTACATACCATATTAACATAACTACTAAAATATGCATGGCAATCTTAGGCACATATGCTAAAATATTTACAATATTTATTATAATATATCTGGGATGTGCTTCAACATTGCACCACAAGGAGGAAGTGGGTGTGCAAACAAGGGTAGAGATAAAACAAGTTTGGACGTGAGTCAAAAATTGGTGAAGCTGGTATGTGGGTACACCAGAGTGGCAAAAAATTAAAAGAAAATATATTGAATAACAGGAACAGTTTTGGCCTAGAGTACTTGAATTATTGGATCTATAATTTTTCTTCTCCTTGCTCTTTTGTACTTAGCAAATTTTTCTACAATGAGTGATCATAAATAAACATTAAAGCTCATTTTAAAAAGTGGTGATAGAAAACCGATATACTGTGACCACTAAACCTTTAGTTTCCTTGTCTATAAGAAGAAAGAGATCTTATCGCCTCCCTACTTTACCCCAGGAAATATATTTGTCTGGCTCTTTTAAACCAACTTACTAATACGTAATGTAAATGCACTCATGTTCTTTCCTGCATTCATTTAACATTTCTGTTTTGTTTTCTGCATGTCCTCCACGTGTTTTTACTTATCATCCAATAAATTTTGAAAGGTGTCTCCATCCACGCCCTAGGAAATGTGCTGAGTGCCAGGGTGGAGGGTGGGAAAAGGCATGGGTACCTCCTTCCTGGGTTTTAAACTCTGAGAGGGCAGAGAGCAAAGATATACGCAATATACTAAGGGCAGTGCTAACCCGGCACTTAATACCACAAATACTTACTGGAGATAAAGATAATGATGGTGATAAATACAATGCTGTGGAGAAGGGCTTCACGTATTGGCGGCCAGGGGCTGTGGGTACCCCAGGTTTCTTGGGCAGTGCTAATTACCAGCAGGAGCCTGAGGCCAAGTTGCAAGTATTTTCAGGAAGATTCAAAGGGGGAGCATGAGGGAAACGCTAGAGAGGCATTGGAAGAAAAGATTCAGTTATAAAAAGGATTTGGCTTATGAACTTTCCTCACTATAAATATAAGGAGACAAACAATGGGCAGGAAGACTAAGTTGGCTGATTTCTTTCACAGAGAAAAAGCAGAACGTAGGAGCCTATTATTACTCTGCTAGTTAATTATTAATCCTACGCTTTTCTCTTGCTAGAACTTCTGGTGCTGTATATAATTCATGAATACACTTTGCCAGCCTCTGCCTGCTGGTTAATCTCTCTTTGGTGTCATTTTAGTTGTTTTGAAAGCCTCTTGTTCCCTTTCACAGGACTTCGCTTTTCAAGTCCTTGGCTCTTCATATTCAGGCACCTTCTTGAATGCTCTGATCTTTTTTGACTTTAGTGATCATCGACTTGATTTTTTGCACTCCACAATACTCCCTTTTAGCACATTATGCTATAGATATAATCAACAAGTCTTCCACTACTCTAAAATTCTCATTTTACTATGAAGGTACAGTAAAAATTACTCAAAGTGTATGTAAAAACTGGTTTTCTTGCCAATGATAGCTGAAATGTGCCTCCAGGTGGAGGCTGATTAGCGATCGCAAAGATGTCCCATCACAGCATCTGCAGAATCTACAAACTCTGGGGCCATAACCGCCTTCCTGAGGCACCTGGTACTGGGGACTCATTGCTAGAAATCACTTTTACTCCAATTGTCCTTAAACAGTTAAAATGTGTTTACTAGTGTTTGCTGAGAAGTTATTTTGGCCATGTGGAGAAGTACAACAGTCCAGAAACTGGAACTCTATCTGATTACCACTTTCAAATCTTTATTATTTTGTCATGCCTAAAAAGCTTCAGATTTGAACCTCAAATTATCTGATTATATGACCTAGTACTTACCTTTTGTTATCATCTTCCAATTTTTAAATCATTTTCCTCCATTATCTAGTTATCAGCTCATTTTTCACCATCACACCCTCCAGTACTACTCCTGCCTTAATTCTGGGCAGTTTTAACATATATAGAGAGGTTATCCTTTCAACCTTCCATTCTGCCAAATCTTGGTTTCTCATCCCCTGACCTCCTGTCCAATCTCCTGTCCTCCACTCTACTTTGGTCATTGGTCACACTCTGAACCTTGTACCCCTAACCAGGAGTTGATGAACTATGGTCAGGCAAGATCCAGCTTGACACATTTATAAGTACAGCTTTATTAGTACATAGCCACATCCATTCATTATGTCCACAACCGCTTGTGTATGATAGAGTTGAGTAGTTGTAACAGACTGGTGTGCAAAACATAACTATTTATTATCTGACACTTTTCAGTAAAAGTTTGCCAACCCATGCCTTAGACCAATAACTGTAAGTACTCCAAAATCTCCACTTTGTGCACTCCCCTTTCACTACCAGCTCTGGTCTTCCCAGCTTCCTCTACTTTACATCCATACAAACTGTTGTACTCCTCCAGGGACTCTACTCCATCTCTCCTTTTATTACTTTCACCTCTTTCATGCCCTCACACCCTTACTACTCTTTTTACCCAAGTTAAGTTTCAGGGTCAATTGTTATCATCACAATCATTTACAATACTCTCATTCCCTTGTCTATCTCTTGCTTTCTAGAGCTTCATTGGCAAAACAATTCACTGTCTGTCATCTCTGTTCCTATATCCATACAGCTTGATGTGTCTGAAGAAAACTTCATAACCATGTTGTCCAGCTCATTTTAAATTCCTGCCCCAAACCTCAAATGGCCTCCTAATGCTCCCAGAAAACATTTCATATTTCCCTAATTTGTTCACACTCCCATTGTCCTAGACAACAATTTCATACCTCTGCATCCTACTTCACTGAAAAAATTGAGTCAGCCAGAAGAGAATTTCCACAGAATCGTCACACTATATTTATGCACACATGAGTTTCTGAACCTACATACTCGCCTTCAAAACTGTTACTGTTGATAAAGTATCCTTGCTACTATGTAAAACCAAATTCTCAGCTTGTAAATTCAGTCTCAGCCTCTTTCTCTCCAGTATTTCCCATCTCCCTGACACCATTAATGTCCCTTCCCTGTAGAATTATTCCCACCAACATACTGTATGATTTCATTATTTTTCCTTCCTTAAAAACAAAAATTAAAAAACCAAACCTTTGCTAACCTTATTCTTTTGTCAGCTACTTTTCCATTTCTTTGTTTCCCTTTGAAACAAAATCCTTTGAATGAATTGTCTCCAATTCTTCTTTCCCACAACTCTTAAATTTATTCTAATTAGGCTTTTGTGCATTGCTACATTCCATACGAGAAAGCTCTTGTCAAAATCACCAGTGACCCACAAATTGCTTCATCTGACGGTCAGTTCTCAGTCCTCATCCTGACTGACCTAACAGCTGCCTATGACAAGGTTGGCCGCTCCCTCTTTCTCAATATCTTTTCTACATTTGACCTCTAAGACAGTACTCTTGGTTTTCTTCTTTTCTCACCAGTCACTTCTTTTTCCCTCTGATAACATTCTTTATTGTTCTCACAAAAAAAAACACACCTTAAATATTATTTATGGTGAAGTTGTGATGTACAAAAGTGTTTTATAGCTATGTCAGCCTCTCTGAACCAAAGACTTTTCTTTAAAATTTTTAATTCAATTTGTTAAGGTGACACCACTTAATAAAATTATATAAATTTCCAGTGTACATTTCTATGATACATCATCTATATATTGCATTGTATGTTTACCACCCAAAGTCAAATCTCCTTTTGTCACCCTATATCTGACCTCCTTTACCTTTCATTACCTCCTTCCTACCCTCCTTTCCTTCTGGTAAGTACCATACCATTGTCTGTGCCCGTAAATTTTTGTTTATTTGTTTGTCAATTTATTCATGTGTTGCTTTCAGTTTTATATCTCACATATGAGTGAAAGCATATGGTTCTTGACTTTTTCCATCTGACTTATTTCACTTAGCATGATATTCTCAAGATCAGTCTATGCTGTTGCAAATGGCAGTAGTTCATCTATTCTGATGGCTGAGCATTGTATATTTGTACCATATCTTCTTTAATTCACTTCTTTTTTTATCTCCTTTGCAAATTTCTCATCTTTTCTGGAGTGTCTTAATGATGGAGTGCCTTAGGGCTCAGGTTTTTAATTTACTTCTCTGTCTACTCAGACTTCCTATGTTCCCTAACTCCCTTGGTGACCTCAACCAGCTTTAAATACTATTGACATGCTTATGACTCTCAAATTTACATCTATCCCTTATTTCAATACCAAATTACAGACTTGGATATCCAATCCTTATTTGATATCTCTATTTGACATTTTATTCTCAAAATGCCCAAAACTAAACTTATGATCTTATTCCCAAAACTTGCTCCACCTGTAGTCTGTTACTGCTCTATAGATGGCAACTTACTCCTTCCAGTCACTTAGGTCATAAACTTTGACATTGTTATTAACTCTTCTTTTTCTCATACCCTATTGGCTCTGTCTTCAAAACAAAAATAAACTTTCACTCTATCTCACCAAGCGCCCTGCTGTTCCCCTCCTCTGAAACCCTTGTTTGTCTTCCCTGGATTACTGTCTCAACTCCTTTAGTCTTTTCCTCATTATTGTGTGTTCTCCACACACAAAGAGATGTTCATTTAAAGTGTAAGTTATATCATGCCACTCCTTTTTATCATTTCATGCAGAGCCCAACTCAAAGTCCTTATAATGGCCTTCTACCTCTTCTTTTACTATTTTTTCCTTCCTCACTTTCCTCCAACTGCACCTGACTCCTTACCTTTTCTTGCCAAACACACTTCCTCTTTGTATTTACTGACTCCTCCACCGGCAATGATCAATGATTTTCTTTATAGATATCCTTGTGGCTGACTCCCTCAACTTTCTCCAGTCTCAGCTCAAAAATTACCTTTCATTGAGGTTTACCCTGACCGATCTCTTAATGTTACAACTTTCTACCTTCTGTGCATGGCATTCCTAATTCCCTCCTCCGGCCCTACCTTTTCTTTTCCTAAAGTACTCGTCACCTTTTAACATGCTGTAAATTCCACAGTGACAGATCTTCTTTAAACTGACGTGTCTTAAGCATCTAGAGCAGTGTCAGGCATATTGTAGATACCCACATAGTACTTTTGGAATAAGTAAACAAGCACAAGTTTTGAAATAGTTGGGCTACATACTGCTATAATTAAGACTTAATTTGAAAGTGTTCATTTTTTTCTTGTAGATCATATCCAATATGTTTGATATCATGTGAGCTGCCTCTTGTGCGTTGACCCAGTGTTGCTAAGTTGTCAGGGAAGTTTCTGACTGTGTTCACTCATCACCTCTACTCACTACCCTTCTTCCTACATAGACTACAGAATTTTGGCTGACTACTTCCAACAATTTTCTGGAAACAGCATCAGGAAAGTCACAAACATTTGTGTAGTGGCATTTTTTATACTTTTTTTTATTCCTCACAGTGTCAAATTACATCCACATCTTACACTCTCAAAAAATAATTTATTTACTCAAATATAGGCAATGAGATGATGTAAAATTATAAAAAAGTTTCACACATATAGCTATAATTATACAAACTTAATTTTATTTTGACATTTTTCAATGAATTGCTTTGGTATATATTTATGTATGTGCATATATTTATATACATATATCTTTATTAAATATATCTAGTTAAGAAATTTGAAAATAACTCTGAAGATAATAGAGTAATTAAAGTTTTAGACATAATTGAAATGATTGGAATTATCATTTAGTATGATTACTGTAAAGGTTGTATGCTGAGTGGATAGAATGTGAGGGATATTGAAAGTAGGAAGATAAAAAATTATAAAAATAATCTTGGTAAAGTATAATTGGGTTTGAGTTACAATCAGAGCTCCCACTTCAGGGAAACATAAAGAAGATAGAAATATAAGACAATATATTACACTGATAAATATACTCACACATATACACATATTACTGTATTTCAAGAAGTCACTGAAATATTTTGATGAATTTTAAAGTGACTATTTTAGTTAATAACAGCAATCTAGACAATCCAGACAACTCTTGATATTTAATAAAGTTATTTTGAACCTGTCTTATGAAACACTAGTGATCATACTTAATTTAGTGTAATTTAATTTAAAGACACTGAGTTGTCTGGAAAATTGCCTCACATTTTCATTTCATTTGCATGTTCATAGACTCCCAAAGTACATTATAAATGTCATTTTTTGGAGGGAGTATATATGTGAATTCAGCTATGAGTGAGAGGGAGGGAGGTGAGAGGAGGGAAGGTATAAGAGAAGAGTTTTCATCTGAGTGTATTGGAGTTTTCTTCTAGGTTTTAGTAAGATTTTTTTTTTCCTCCTCTCATGTATCTGACCAAATGGTTACTGCTTTTAATGGGGTTAGTAAATCTTTCGTTTCATGTACCTTTTGGTAGAACTAATAACTGTTCTGTATGTGACAGAGGAATGAAGAACAATTAAACACTAAAAAAAGAGGGTGATAAATATGCTTGTTTTGAAATGTGGGCAATTTTCAGGCAGTGAATAGATTGCCAGCAGCTTGAGGAGGTGTGTTCTGTGTAGAGACTCAGTGTGTTCTAACACAAGGCAATAAAATTGTTACTCACGGACTGGGTGGACCAGTGTTTCAGCCACTCCCAGCAATGCGTATTGAAGAACCAGGTAGAGACAGGGCATGGAGGAAATGGTGAGAACTTTGCCTGGAAGAGGCTGTTCCACTGGAGGGAAGTGCTTTCTGTGTATTTCAAAGAAGCCAGCTACCATCACAGACAAGGCGGCAGAAAGATTTCCAGAGACTGAAGGAAGAGTGCAAAAGGAAAAAGCCCCAAATCAGTGTAAGTGGCCGTAGGATTTCTTACACATTGACTCTAGGGAATGTTTTTTTTCATCCTGAACATATTCAGGTGCCAGCTAATTGTGTTGTATGACCCGTTCATCACTTAGGCCCTGATAGGCTGTTGCTGCATTGCCTCCCTATTTCCCTAGGTAGTGGTTAGGTGACCTCAGGCAAGTTTTTAATCTCATTATCACTTTTGTCAGCTCTAAGGTAGGGTTACTGATTCTTACTTTGTAGGGTGGCTGTGAGATTTAAATAAGATAATGTACTGGTATTATTATAACCAGTCCTGTTAGCAACTGGTAGCAATTATTATTAAAGATAAAGCAATAGTTTTTAACTTTTACCTTGAGATATGTCATTTTTATCACTTTTTTTAGCTATATAGGAATCAAAAATAATTTTGGGGGCATTTAAAATAAAATTATCTCTTCATAAGATTTTAAGAGTTATTTTAAAAATGGTTTTGAAATAACCCATAGGCATTATCAGTCTTCAGTTGTCTTACATTCTCTAATCTTTGCAGAAAAAGTAAAGCAGCTATTAGAGAATTAAAAACTAGAAACTTCTCTATAGGAAAAAATATTAAAGGTGAATTAACTAGGTAAAGTGTATAAATGGAAGTAATTGTTCAAATGGTGGTTCAGCTCTTTCTTTTACTGTTAAGGAATTATCTAGGGAATTTTGGTTGAAAATGAGTAGGGGTTTTGTTACAGTTTTGTTACAGTTTATATCTGCTGCAATGATTCCATTTCTCCTTCATGTTACTGTACTTAATCTCATCATTAAAGCATAGGCAAAATTTAGCTTGATGAAATTTAGTTGAAATTTAGAGATAGTCACATTTTGCTAACTTGCATGATATTTCAAATAAGACAAAGTTTTTAATTCAGAAAAACCAACTTAATTATTAAATAGTTTAGTGTTTGTTTTGGTTACTAGAGAAATTGGTAGGTAAAATTTTTTTATTATATCTCAGTATTTAAATGTATCCATAAATTCTGTTCTTTAATGAGTTCCCAAGAAATAGAAGGTATAAAAATAAGGAGGAAATCTGAATAACAGAAAATTTGGGGAACTATTTATTTATTATTATTTTATATTAAGTTTCATAAAGGCCCATACAGAGTGAAGTAGAGATTTTGATTTTGTAAACAGCTCATATAAAAAACATGAATTTCAATATTATCTACCTTTAAGCTCAAATTTCATTACATAATTTCATTTATCTAGATTGCTTGGCACGTTACAGACTCATCAGAAAGAGAGTCAGTAGGTCAATTCAATTTAATATTTACTCTGTTTTTGCTATAGGCAAGGCATTACACTAGGTGCAGTGGGGGGGATATATGGCAGGATGAAAAATAGCTGTCTTCTGTCAGTGCAGACCTACAGTCTATTGGGGAAAATAAGAAGATGAACTTATTTCAGGTTGGAGAGGAGAGAAGAATCATTTTATGCTTTAAAGGAGGAAGGCTTCAATACGAAGAGGTGAAGGCAGCACAAATCACATGAGCAAAAGCACAATTGTGAACATCAGACAAATTTTCAGGATGGTGAGAAACTCAAGTTGTTGAGAATCTTGGGAGAAGATAGATTGGGATTAGATTATCAGGCATTTAGTACATTTGTGAGGAATATTGAAATTATTCTGAAGATAATGGAATCATTGAAAATATTAGATACAGATGAAATGATACAGAGAATTGTCGTGTAAAATGATTACTCTAAAGGCCATGTGCTGGTTGATAGAATGGGAGATATTGGAGGATGGAAGATAGGAAGTGAAAAAATAACCTGGTAAAGTATAATGGGGGCTCGAATTACTATCAGGGCAGCCACTCCCAGGCAATACGGAGGGTATGAACACAAGATACCACAGACTCCACTGACAAAACCATAGCACCTGAAGCAAGCAACAAGGAGGCGGCAGATGTCAATGCTGACTATGAGTTCAGGTGGTTGAGAAGGTGGTAGTGGCAACCGTATAAATGAGACCCACAGTAGACATGGAGAAAAGGGATTCGCTTTTGAGTTGAGTTAGAGGTACAAAAAGTTAGATGAAAAGTTCGTCTATGACAATCTTCTATGATACTCCTCATTCTAACTAACTTAGGGTAATCTAGATAAAAAAAATCATGGTCACTTACCCCCCCTTTGTTTTTGTTTATCACATGCACTGTGTAAAAAGGCTTATGTTTTATTCAGGAAATAGCATTAGAAGCAATAGTTTAAACAAAGAGATCAGCAAAAAAAATTTTTTTCTGTAAAAGGCCAGTAACAAACATTTTAGTTCTATGGAACAAATTTTGAAGATATGTAGGTATTTATGTAACAAGAGATAGAATAAAGTTCTATATTTTTTGAGGGAATTCAATCATTTAATTGGTTGTTCAAAGTTATTGTTTTTTATCATCAAATTGCCAACATTCATCTCTTAAAAATTTCTTAGCCTGCAGGTAGCACCAAAGCCAATGGCTGGCCAGACTTGGCCCACGAGTCCAGTGGTTAAGTCATCAGCTTTTCCTGCCTACTCTTGAATCTTAGCTCTGATCTGATGAGAAGTTGTGGTATATTTGTGTGGGTCATGGCTGCCTGCACATAGGTATGAAATGTGAGAGAACCATTTTTTCCTCCTCCTCTGTCCTCGATACAAAGTGTAGTCCCTGAGCAGCAGCGTATCACCTGGGAGATCACTGGCCAGGCAGATTCTCAACCTCCCCTGCAGGAGGACTGAGTCAGATTCGCATTTAAACAAGATCGCTGGAAGATTCCTATACACATTAAACCCTGAGAAGTATTGCTCGAGCATAGAGCACCAAGAGAACTGATCTAGCAAAATCCAGTGAAAGACAGTTCTCCAGACAATTTCAAGCAAAGCACAAATATTTAACTTATTTACCCAGACGTTTTAAGGCAAACGTATTTTACCTGAAGGGTCTAGATAACCACATTTGTGTTTTATTTGCTACTGCACTCTGGTGCCAGTGAAAAATGACTTTTTTGAAATTCAAAACAAAGTGTGATTCCAACCCAAATTTAATCTGCTCCATTTTTATTCTTAACTTCTATGAGATCATAACTCATCCAAAGCAGAGTGCATTTTATCAGAATGTACACATTTTAAACCTCTAGTGGACCTGTATTTACAAGATAAAGCACATGGTTCCAAAGGAGATATTATACTCAGATAAATAATGTATGTTTTAATATTGGCTGTGTAGTTGTAGACAAGTCCATAAAAGTATTGAAGCTTTTACAGTTTATTCTATTATTCTACCATGTAATAATTTTCCAAATTAGACCACAATGAAAGAAAAGAAAGTCAGAATTTCCTCAGACATTAAGGTTGCACTTGCTATTTCATGCTGAAGCAAAATCTCATACTAAAAAATAATAATGTTAAGATTCTTCAGTTACTGGTTAAATTTACTGAGAAAAGTATGGGTTTTTTATGGGTAGTCTGATGTATGAGTCTGTGATATGTAACACAACCATAATATGAAAATTCTATTGAGTTCTTGAGAAATTGTCCTTGGATCCATGGTTTTGGCAAATTTCCAGAATAAGAAATTTGCTCATGTGAGAACATCCATAAACCCCTCTCATAGGACAGCGATATTGTTATTTTTTTATGTATCTGCCACCTTTGTGGAAGGTATTTCTCACCAACTGTTAGAATGGCATATGTTTTTTACTTTTATTGTTTCTATGATTAGTGATGTATTTGTCCGTTTGAACTGAGCTATCCATGTTCTGTCTCTTGTTTCTCTTTAGACTACTGGAACTTATCTTAGGAGATTCAACTTGTGTCTTAATTTCTGAAGAATGGAACAGGTAACTCATTTATTTTTATGAGATCAGACACATGAATGTATCTACAAGCCATCAGTTATTGTTTCAGATGGTGTACTAGATAGTCTACTTCACCTCAAATATAATAACAGTATTGATGTCAACTTTAAGAATAAGAACCTGCCCTGGCCGGTGTGACTCAGTTGGTTGGGGCGTTGTCCCGTAAACTGAAAGGTCACATGCCTAGGTTACTGGTTGGGTCTCCATTCAGGATGCATACAAGGCAACCAATCAATGTTTCTTTCTCACATTGATGTTTCTCTCCCTCTGTCTCTCCTTCCCTTCCTCTCTTTCTCTCTAAAATCATTAAGCATGTCCTTGGGTGAGGATTTTTTTTTAAAAAGGAACCTGAGAATATTAATGTGTTTTTATTAAATAAATGAACATTTAAGCAAATGAATTATCCAGACTAGATATTCACACATTCTTTCTTTTAGTATTCGCACAGTTCCTCCCACCCAGTATATACTTGCAATGGGTATATATTATGGTATTTCCTGGAAAAAAATCTATCAGTTCAGAAACTATAATAGAGAAAAAGTTTTGCTGAAGTAATCCTATTTGCAGTGAAGATGATTGCATCCCTGACTCAATTTTTAGTTTATCAAGCACCTTGGATCCTACCAAAAAAGAAGGGTTGTTTTACTGCCAACTATTAGTACTAGTAGAAGTTACTGGTTATATAAAACCAGACCAACACCTTGGTTGTAGCTATATCCTACAGGACTTAGAGTAAGAATTTGAATTTTCAAGTTTTTATTTTAAAGAGGAAGGTCTGGCAGATATTTGAATGTACTTCATCCACATTTCAATTTAAATGTCATTTAAAAGCCAAGATAATTGCTACCTACTGTGTTGTACACTTCTGCTTTGTGTAAGGCTTAATAACAATCTTAATTAGGCTAATTTTAGTCAGATTAATACTTGTGTGTGTCAGCACTAACTACTAAATGCCACATAGCGCAGGATCTTAATTAATGCTAAAGAAAGGAAATACTCATGATGTAAACATTTTTTAACTGAAAGTGGCCAAAATGAAGTATATCCAATTATGACATACAGATTAATCAAAATGGTCTCACTGATTGTAAATATTTGCTGAATTAAGGTTGACTTTTAAATAGATAGATCCCCTCATATGTAATGTTAGAAAAAGAAACACTCTTGATAATGTGAGCACATCAAACCTTTGTCTTTCACAGTTCTGGAAGTTTTGGAGATTTTTGAAAAATAGTTGGCGTTGTTATACACTTCTTGATTTCTTTAGCTGATTAAACTTATGAACGGCATACCTGGAATCAGAAACTCTTCTTTTGTTGTATTGTTTATAAGATAGATAAAAAGAAGAAAGTTTATTTTTTCCTTTCTTAAATTTTTACTTTGACCAACTGAATGAGATTTCCCCATTCCTCACTCATGCATGGCCTGGGCTGTGATTGTGACGTCCTAAATGAGGCATTGACTCTGTCTGCACCACCTGGCTCCTTAAATGTCATGGTCACTGGAGGGACAATGACTGAACTTGGACGGGGTGGCTGTCTAAAGAGTAACTGCCCATTGTGGTGGCAAATAATTTTTTTATTTACTTCAGGGTCTTATTTAGACATAACAGTAAGGATACCAAATTAACACTGATAATTTGACTTACATAACCTAACAGGTATGTATAGATGGTAATTGGAAAAATAATAATGATAATAATACAATGAGCCCTGGCTGGGTGACTCAGTTGGTGAGAGCACCATCTCATATACCAAAAAAGGTTGCAGGCTTGACCCTTGGACAATTTTCAGGAAGGATTTCTTCTCATTCTCAGGAAGGATTTCTAAAGTAATTCATTCAGCCATGTTGTATAGCATATTTTCATAAAGTAGCCAATTTAAGAATTTTTTCTGTAATCAAGCACAATTGGAAGCCCAGACTGGATTTTCATGATACTGTACAAGTTATAAGTTACATGCACAAGGTACTGTGCCTGGTACTGCAAAAGTTTTCGAATTTTGCTATAGATTTACTTCCATTTAGTCCTACATTCATTCTGTTTTGGTAGTGTACTTGCTGATGATATGCACATCTTCAAATAATGCTGGACATTCACTAAGTACTGGTTTTGGGATTTCTACATTGGCACACACAAACGCTTTTTAAGATTTAAGGATCATCAAAACCTATTAATATTTATAGTTTGCCTAAACCTATTACAATAAATAATATCAGGGTTTGGCTTAGAAAATGAATCAGAAAAGGTCAAGTACTGAAGGCCTCTACAATTGAAGACAACAAGATAAGATAAACCAAGTTGAGTTTAGTCACTTTGAGTTTTTTCCAAAAAGAAATCTACCCTGGGACATGATCTGGCATAACTTGTTGATGGCCTTCATTAGTAGCAGGAAGCACGCACACCACAGTGTAATTTCTATAAGCAGACAGACAGCAAAAAATATAATAATGACTACTGGAAGACTCCATGGTCTTCACAGATCTCTATAAAAGGAGGAATTAAGAACTAGAACAGGTTAACAAAGAGAAGAGAATCTTTGAAATGCCTGGCCCTGACTATTTCAATGGAATTATTTCTCAAGCAGACAATAAGGCATCAGGTTATCATCAGCCTGGGTGGTGTGCTCAGTGGATTGAGTTCTGACCTGCGAACGAAAGGGCTTCTAGTTCAATTCCCAGTCAGGGCCTGGGCCTTGGTTGTGGGCCAGGTCCCCTGTTGGGGGTGTGTGAGAGGCAATCACACATTGATGTTTCTCTCCTTCTCTTTCCCCTCTCTCTAAAAATAAATAAATAAATTTTTTTAAAAAGAGCATCTTTAAAAAAAGACATCACGTTACCATTATATGGTAAGAGTTTCCAACTGCCTTTGCTTTCTGTTTACGTTTACCAAACAATTGCAAATGATGACTCAATACTTGGCCACCGTTTACAGGGCTTTTGCCATGTGTCAGGACCATGCTCCAGGTACTGGCATCATCCTGAGTGATTTCAAAAAAGGCTAAGACACAGCACTTGGATTCCTTTAGACTGAGCCTGGTTTTACTGGACCAGCACCTGTCCTCTTGCTCCATGTCAGGACCAGGGGTCCACAGCAAAGGAGAGGAGAGGAGAATGTGATCAGAATAGACTTCAGCTCCTCCTGTCTCATTTTATCAGAGAAAAGTTATCTTATGGTCCATTAGTTGTGTTCTAAGTAAGGCATCCTAAATTTTTTTTTTACTAAAACAAGGAGAATAGAGCTTTAAAAGATTTTATTTATTTATTTTTGAGAGAGGAGCAGGGAAGGAGAGAGAGAGGGAGAAACACAGGGAGAGAAACATCGATGTGCAAGAGAAACATCAACAGGTTGCCTCTCGCATGGGCCAGGGGTCCTGGCCTGTAACCCAAGCATGCGCCCTAACAGGGAATCTTACCGGTGACCTGTCAGTTCACAGGCTGGCACTCAGTCCACTGAGCCACACCAGCCAGGGCACGAGTAGCGCTTTAATGCTCCAAATCACAACAACAATGACAACAACAACAACAACAACAAAGTGGTCATTACGTGAGGTACAGTATATGTTAATTAACCTTTCCCTGGTAGATATTTTGCAAAATGTGTACCAAATTATCACATCCTACACCTTAAACTTACACAATGTTTTATGTCCACTAGAGCTCAATAAAGCTACAAAAATGTTGGAAAATTTTTGCTATATACCTTACTATTTGAAAAAGTACTATACTGAAGCTGTTAATCAAAGTACTAATTTTTAATAAATTTTGCTACTGGTTCAGAAGTTAATGCCTCCCAAGTATAGCCTCACATTATTTTTTTGGGTTCATTACTTGAGTTAATTTTTAAGGGCATACTCAACATTGACTTAGGAGTGAGGACCACCTTACCTAAAGAAGGATAGGCCATCTGGTGCTGAAAGTTTCACCATGTCTTTGTGTGTCTGCTGAGGAAGCATAGAAGAATTGGAAGAAAATGGCACACTGATGTCTGCATGGAGATTCAGGAGGCTGGATGTTATCACTCTCAAATTCACCTTCTTCCCAATTTGTCAAAATCGAACTTGCTGTAGAGCCTATCACTAGCTTAGATCTTAGCAGAGTGTATTTTTGTTCTAAAAGGTAGTAAATCATTCACTGGTGATGGTAAATTGTACTTACTAATGCATGCCAATAGAAATGATCCATCTCTCTTAGCGGGAAGTAGGCAGGTCCTGAGATATTCCATACGAGGAGCCAAAACTAATAGTGGTAGGGTGTTAATGACATTCATTACTGCAATTGGCAGAAGAAATCCATCCAAGTTGAGGTTGGAGTTCATGGTCTGCAGGTAATGTCCTGAAGGAATCTATATTTCAGGGGCCAGGGAGTCATGCATTAGGACAGTGGTTTAACTTGAGAGAGAGTCCTGCAGCAGATATCTCGCTTCTTGCATGGAGTCTCTGACGGGTGATGCAGGTGTTTCCCAGGTCTACAAGGCCCCAATTATGAGCTGTCAAAAGGCAGTAGGAGCTTTACCTACTAATTCTTTACAGAGGCATCTTTTGTCCTCTAGTCCAGCTTTTAAATCTTCCTATGAAAAGTCAAAGTGGCCCTAATTTCGTGCTTAGGATGACACATAAATCAAATAATTTTTAAATTTTGCATATAGCTTTTTTTGAACAATAAAGCAAATGCCAGTAGAAAGTATTAAGGATGTTTGTTTGCACTCTGATACCAAAAAGGTTGGGGCTAGAATAGATCCTTTAAATAGCATCTAGTTCAGTGGCATGTTCTTTTTTCTTAAGAAGAGCGGCGCAGGGTGGAAACACGTTACTTGTTGGAGGCTTGTTTGTGGGCTCCCTGGATTGGCTTTGTTTCTAACATGAGCCAAGCACCATGAGGGAAAAGAAGACATACTTGTGTCTGTACTCCCTTCTTAATCAACCGTGTAGACTACATGACCAAAAAGGGAACTACATGAAGAAGGTTTGCAAAATCAAGTAGCAGATAAGAAATGAAAAAACAAATAAGCAAAAAAACTTCTGTCCCACTCCAAACCCTCAAAGTCATGTTAGAATTTTATTTTTTAAATAACCCGAATACTAACTAAAACTCCAGCCCTAACTTGGAGCCTCTTCATATATTTCAAACCTGTTTTTAGGTTTTAACGTCAGAACTAAAGTCTACTGTCACAGAAATGGGCCTCTCTTCACTTTTCTAGTTTATGAGCTTTGTTGGAATAATCACATCATCATTATTATTATCTTTATCATTATTATCTTTATCATTATCAGCAGCACAGAACATTTCTTTAATCCCCAGTGGTGCATGAAGCTACTAACCGCTTAGGAGAAAAAGTCAACCTGAGCCTTGCCCTTGAGGAAGGTATTCTCCAACTTTTCTTAACAGTGTGTGAACTACCTTAAGATTCCTGCCTTCCCACCATCCTGAAAGAGCAGCCTTGCTTAAACATCCTGAGGATAACTTCTTGTTTGAAACCTTCACTAATCCCTTCTCTATGATCAATTACACAATTTGAGAAGGTATAGGAGAATCAAAGTCATAACTCAGTACAGCTGTGAATGAGCCCACTGGTTGTAAAATGAGCCCATTGCTCTGTTAACTGCTTAAACCCAGGAACGAACCACATTCTCCATGAGATTTTTTTCTATCTATATGAAATATGGCCTGACGATAATTTACCTTCCAATCTTTAATTTGAGCCATGGGGTTATAAACAAGGGTTGTGTTGGTTGGGTACGGATGGCAAGAGTGAAGGGAGCATTAGTTAGTTCTGCCCGAGTTCAAAAAAATTATTAGGCACATATCACCCAATCAGTGCAAAATGAATGATGTTTTTTAAAGAAAAGTGCTGGCAGCAGACCCACAGCAAGACTGAAAGTCTTCGAGCACAACCTGGAAGTTTCTGTTACTGATTTCAAATGAGAATTATTGTTAATAGAAATAAAGTTATTATCAGCATGAATCACAGACATAGAAATCTGTTAAGTTAATAATGTGGCAAATGTACTATTAATCTTTAGTGAAGCAATATTAATATATTGCCTAATCTAAAAAAGGCTCCAGTGTCTTGAAAGCTTGAAATCATTTCTGCTTCTGCCTCAAGTTCTGAAATCATCCGCTTTTAAAATTTTAAATACTTTTATTTCAGACAAGCCTCCGAGTATTCAGAAATAATTGCTGTCAATAGAGATTCATTTTCACCTTTGAATGCCCAGTAATGTCAAATGGCAACATCATCAGCCTTAATGTCAACATATTTTAAATGTATGTCTTGGAAGTGAAGGTCAATAATGGCCACTAAATTTAAAATATGGAATTCTATGATGCTTTATTCTTGGTTCTTTGATTACTTTTATACTGGTGATTATTTCTTCTGGAGGCAAAATCTAATTCCAGCCTATCTCAATGGAAGTTCCCTTTGCTTCTCTTGAGAAGTACATTCTGTAAAGTCATTTTCTTTGAAGTTTCTGGCAAACATGACTGTATATACTTTGGAACCTATAGAGGCTGTATCAGGGATTGTTAACCCAGCTGCAAGAGAGGCATTGTGGGTAACAGCAGAGTGTTGGTGTTGGGATCCCTGAGTTGGGATGGCCTTTCTGCCACATACTGGTAGAGTGACCTCAAGCTATGCAGGCTTGCTCTGGGGATTAAATTAGATACTGTGAAGTCATTTTTCAGAAGCTATGACACATATAGGTTATAAGTATTAGTTTTTTTCTTTGCAATAAAATGGGGCATCTAGATTTGATGAGATGCTTACAAATTAGGTTATCAGAATTTATTGTAATTTATGTCAAATTAAAAAATATATGACATTTTTTCAGATAAGGCTCAGTCAAAAAAAATATCAGGTGTTACTACCTATGAAGATAAAAAGAACCAGTAATTTGTGTTATTTGCACAGAAAATTCAACACTAGCTATGAATCAATAATTTTGTACTCATTAATGTCTTCATTCCACAACTCTTTTATGATATTAGTTTTCATATACATGGGTAATATTTTTGGGTTTTTTGTCCCAACTACTATTGTGGAATCAGGAGAGGGTATGAATCTGGTAACTCATCCTAGCTTTCACACATTGTTTAGAGTAAGGCTCACCAAACTTTCTTTAAAGGATCAGATAGAAAATATTTCCACATATGGATTTTACTGCAAATGCTCAATTCTGCTGTTTTTATACATAAGTAGAACACAGTATGACAAGGAAGCAAGAATGGCTGTGTTCTAATAAAACTTTATTTATGGATGTTGAATTTTGAATTTCATATAATTTTCATGTGCCACAAAATATTCTCCTTCTTTTGATTTTTTCAACTGTAAAAACCTCTTACTTTACAGAACATGTAAAAAAAAAAAAGACAGTGGACTAGATATGACCTATAAGCTGTAATTTGCTGACCCTGGGTTTAGAGAAACAAGCATTATACTAAGAGTCAGAGGGTACATTCTGCTGCTCCTTTTGCTATTGTCAATTGTGTGAACTACTCACCCCCTCCAAAATCACTTAATTTTTCTGAGCCTTAGTTTCCTCTTCGACAAATGAAGTTACTGAGTAAGTTACTTTCTAAGTTTCTGTTCAGCTCTGTTGGTCTGTGATATATAAATACAACTCACTTATTAGCCACCCAAATTCCAAGTCAGGGTTGCAACAGAGTTCCAAATTTCTTCAGTGACTTTTGTGATCATTTGGTATATGATCATAGTATTTCTTGAATATTGCAAGAAGTACTCTTGAAGGCAAAGCGAGCATTTTTTGCCTCCTTGCACAACCATAAGAAGGGTCACAACTAACTTCAAAGCAAAAACCATGCAGAGCTGCTAGAAAATTGAACTGTATAGAGTTTGAAAAGCAAGGATTTAAAGAAGCCATATTCATGCAGACAGGTAGGAAGAGCAGAGATGGGGACCCAGAGCAGAGAGGATGAGGTGTGGTGGCAGCAAGGTGACAGTGGCAGCAGCTGGCAGAACAGGTGGTCCCATATTCAGGTGTGGGGGATGAAAACCAGAACCAACACCTTGGGACCAAGCAATCGCAGCCCCAGGCCAGACCATACAGCCCAGGGTTCCAGTGCCAGGAAGATAAATCTCCATAACTTCTTTCTGACTGTAAAAACCAGTGGTGGTTGAGGCAGTGAAAGAAACTGCCAGATTTTCAGGAAACTTTGCTTAAAGGGAAGTTACCATAGTCTTAAAGTCTACTCAAACCCACCCACTCTGGGATTCAACACCAGGGCCACAGCTGGGATGATGCCAGTTGCATATAGGGAGTGGGTGAAGTGACTGGAAAAGGGGCGAGGGCCGGGCAAACCCTCAGAAGACAAGCAGTGTCATAGTCCCCTTTCTAAGCCCTCCCCCTACACAAACCCACAAAGTGGTGAAGCAGGTTGCTCTACACTGATGATTACCTAAGGCTCCTCCCCACGTAATTTACAGGTGACTTTTATGGAGACTCAGAGCAGCTCTACCTAATACACAGAAACAAGCACAGGGAGGGAGCCAAATCAAGGAGATAAAGAAATGTGGTCCAGATGAAAGAACAGAACAAAACCCCAGAAAAAGAATTGAAGGAAATGGAGATAACCAACCTATCAGATTCAGAGTTCAAAACACTGGTGATAAGGATACTTAGAGAATTCACTGACCATACCAAAAGCTTAAGGGAAGGAATGAAAGCTACACTAAGTAAAATAAAGAAAAATCCATAGGGAATCAACAGTGAAAGGAAGGAAGCTGATGTTCAAATCAATGATTTGGAACATAAGGAAAAAATAAACAATTAACCAGAACAGAATGGAGAAAAAAATAATTAAAAAAATATGAGAGAATAAGAAGACTCTGGGACATTTCCGAAAGTGCCAACATCTGAATCATAGGGGTGCCAGAAGGAGAAGAGGAAGAGCAAGAAATTGAAAACTTATTTGAAAAAATGATGAAGGAAAACTTCCTTAATTTGATGAAGCAAATAGACATGCAAGTCCAGGAAGCACAGAGAGTCCCAAACAAGTTGGACCCGAAGAGGACCACACCAAGACCCATCATAACTAAAATGGCAAAGGTTAAATATAGAGAGAGAATCATAAAAGCATCAAGAGGAAAGCAGAGAGTTACCTGCAAAGGAGTTCCCCTAAGGCTAGCAGCTAATTCTCAAAAGAAACTTTGCAGACAAGAAGGGACTGGCAACAAGCATTCAAAGTGATGAAAAACAAGGACCTACAACCAAGATTATTCAGTAAAGCTACCATATATTTATTTATTTTTAAAGATTTTATTTATCTATTTATTTTAAATTTTAGTCACAGGGGAAAGGAAGGAGAAAGAGAGGGAGAGAAACATCAATGTGTTGTTGTCTCTAGCATGTCCCCTACTGGAGGCCTGGCCCACAACCCAGGCAAGTGCCCTAGACTGGGAATTGAACTAGCAACCCTTTGATTTGTAGGCCAGCACTCAACCACTGAGCCATACCTGCCAAGCTATCATTTAGAATGGAAGGACAGATAAAGTGCTTCCCAGACAAGGTAAAGCTAAAGGAGTTCATCATCACCAAGCCCTTTTTTTTTTTTTTCCATTTTATTTTTTTTTATTTATTTTTTTTTTTAGTGTTTTTTTTTATTTTAGGAACCTAAACAACAAAACAAAGAAACAAGTAAATTATAACAAAGGGCACTGAAATGAAGGACGGGATGTCAGTGACCAGAGGGGAGAGGGGAGGGAATTTCAGGGGAGAAGGGAAGGGTTTACAGGAACAAATATAGAGGACACATGGACAAAACTACGGGGCTTGGAAATCACCAAGCCCTTTTTATATAAAATGTTAAAAGGACTTAAGAAAAAGAAGATCAAAACTATGAAAATTAAAATGACAACAAACTCATGACTATCAACAACTTAATCTAAAAGACAAAAAAACAAAACAAATGAAGGAAACAACTAGAATAAGAACAGAATCATAGATATGGAGATCATTTGGAAGTTTATCAGCTGGGAGGGATCGGGGGTGATTGGGGGAAAAGGTACAGGGAATAAGAAGCATAATTGGTAGGTACAAAATAGACAGTGGAGGTTAAGAATAGAATAGGAAATGGAGAAGCCAAAGAAATACACATGACCTATGGATATGAACTAAGGGTAGGATTGCTAGAGGGTAGGGGTACTGGGCAGAGAGGTGTAAAGGGGGAAAATTGGGACAACTGTAATATTTTATTGGGACATATCAATAAAATATACCTAAAATAATTTCTTCATAATAATTTAGTCTTTGAGCATTACTACATCAAAAATTGTTTAAATCACATTTATTTATGAAGGATACTTTGGATATAGTGTTTTTCCTCTGATTTCTCTGCAGCATAGGGACTGATTCATCAAGGAACTAAGAGTGGGTAGGGAGAGAATCACTTGCTCATTAGTACTTAAGAGTACAGTGGGGGCGGTACTCAAATCAGTCATTTTAACTACTTGTTAGTACCAGTTTTTAAAGGCTTAATGAGGGAGGAAGGCAAAACCGTTGGTGAAATGGAGGTTGGGTAATTGCTCTTAGATCTCATATTTTCATTTACTGCTCTTATGCCTTATAACTATGCACTCTGAAGTACTGCCGTCACCTACTCAAAGACATTTATAGTTCTACAGGAGAAACAACATACCAAGATGTGCCTCCACCTGACCCCACTTAGCTCTTGAAATTAAAGCCTGTAACGATTAGAAGCATTTATAGTTTAACTGCCTGACAAAGTGTATGGGAAGTGCTTATTGGGATAAAAAAAGTGTTTATTTGTTAACATGCAATGATTTTATTGGTCTTGGGGGTAGTATCAATTATCCTTTCTTACCTGCATAATGCATATTTTATAAAGAAGCTGAAAAGTGAAGAGAGGGTAAAGGGTGAAGAAAAATTTTGTGTCTTCCCCATGGAGCTCACTGTAGTGGCCGCCATTTTTCTCCTTGGCATGGTCTAACCAGCTTGTCAGATCTCCATGAAGCAGTTGCAGACAGTACATTCTCAGTGCATTGACAAACACCCCAAAGGTTGTCAGGAGGGAGAAACCTGCAAATAATTGGAGATATTATGTATTTGTAAAAGAACTGTTCATCTGTTTTTTAAGATGTTAGTCAGAAAGATGACAATTGCATGAATGAAGGACAGTCAAGTGACTAAAGGTTTAGCACCCAAGGGGTTGAATTCAAAGGAACAAACTCTGACAAGGGCTCTGGCATCCTGGTGACCAGCCCAAGGTGGTGCCTGACAGCTGCTGTAAAACATGAAAAAGTTAAGATCAGTGGGAACATATTAAAAAGGGAAGAAAGGAGACAAAAAACCAAAGTAAAAATTTTAGAATCTCTCAGAAGTCTCTAACGTTAACTTGTTAATGAATAAGACAACCTGAACTTTCTTTTACAGCTCTAACACAAAGAACTGGTACAATTTTTCAAATATAAAATGTTATATAAATAATCTCACTTGTCATGGAGAAGGTGGTTTCTTATTTTGACATGGAGATGAAGGGAAATGTGTTCTCTGCTTTGACTTTATCCTTGAATCTCAGACATAAGGTTAAACTCTGAACTCTTCAAATGCTTTTATACATGTTGATAGTGTCACTAAAAGTTCAGATTGGATTAGCTGGTTTTTGACTTTTCCAATAGTTTCCTCTGGGTTTAGATGGCTGTCTGTTGCTTTCGTATCAGAAGCATTTTATTGCTTTAGATGTTTGCAGTCCTCACTGCTAATGATTTGCAACCGCATTGTTGCTTCTTTTATGATTCAGATTCTACCTATTCTTTGCCTCCATTAAAACTTCCTGATACAATGACTGATAAGAGACCCCTGTTTATTTAGTAGTTCAGTTGTGCATTATGATTGTTAAAAATTTTTATACAACCCTTTTGACCAGATAAATCCTTCCACAAATTATATAGACACCAATCCATAGTTTCAGGTTAAATGGTAAAGTAAATGTGAAAACATTTGAATTTCTCCAAAGGAGTCTGCTATAGAAACTCCAAATATAGTTTGGTTGTCATTTTGATTATGTTTGAGTTTCTTATATTAAAATTCTAGATGAAGTGCATTCTAACCAAGTTCATTTAAATGTGATAGACTTTTGAATTTTATATATAAATAAAGTATATTAACGTTTCTTTTTAAGGTTAAAGAGTGATTATATTGATTTGATCTGGTCTTTTCTTTAAGAGTTGTAATAGACCTATTATGTCAGTCTTTGATTAATTGAGAAAGCTGAGGGCTTGGTAATTGAATATGGAGCCTTTACCTCTAAGTCACTGAATCAAATCCAGTCAATCGTTAGTGACCAGGAAAGATTACAGCAGTGGCTCCTTGGTGGCCTCTGTGAAGTGTGTTGAGGTCAAGTGGAAGTATGTTGGGTAATTGCTGACAGGAGATGGGCTCTTAGTCATCATTGCCTCTTTTTTGTCAGTATTTCCAGACACAAATAAAAGGCCCAGGGACTGAGAAGGCCAAAGGGACAGAAGCACCTGTGAGGGGCCTACGTTTATATCTCTTAGGAAAAAAGTAATAGGAAGAACTTTATTATTGCAGAAAGAACTGCTCTATTATGAGACTTTCCTAGCTACTTCAATTAGTTTACTTAAGGTTTTATTAAGATGAGAACTGAGGATGTCTTGATGAACAGTCTAGAGACCGAATTTGAATAGGACTGGCCTAGGAGGTTCAGCTTCCTGACATTTCCTTATGATCTTGTCTCTGTTTCTTATCAACTTGTTCTCTGCTCAACTCTTGCAAAACAGTGCTGTGTAGATAGTAGGGTTAGTACTGGCATTGATCCAACTTACTCTATGCTTTATAATAGGCTTTTTATTAAATGATAACTATTTGCAAGATGAAAGACTATTTTCAAAGATATCATCTTCAATTTTCTTCCTATATTTCAAATTCAAGAACTTTATTGAATATATGTTTTAAACTTACTCTTTTCTCTATAAACAAATCAGTATTTCTTGCATAATAAATTGATAACTGTTTCTAAAGAGAGTTAGCTTAGATTAGTGCATCTTAAACTAGCTGTGTGAAAGATCAATTTTTCAAAAAAAAATTCTCAACTATCATGGTCAATACATTTGCCAAATGCAATACAAATGAAATACCAAGAGAATAAAATAAGAAACAAAAACCATACAAAATATCAGTCCTTGTATTTTTATTAGTAGATTCAACAGACATAAAATGCAACTTTTCATAAATACTTCATATTTTCTCTCAGTCTCTGTATTTTTTTTGTTGCATACCAGTAACAAACAATTTATTGATCAGCTCTGCTCCATGGATCAGGCTTTGAGTAGAACTGGCTTCAACTGAATACACACTTTGAAAGATGAATTTATTTAAAAAAGTAAAATTGTATCTGATGTGGTGATATAAAACAACAAAAACAAAATGGTTAAGAACAAGAAATGACTAAGCGTTAATGAGGGCTAAAATTTTAGCCAACACCATGAGTGCTCATAATTAATGTCAGACAAATGAGAATGTAATTATTTATTCATTTAACATATATATTAAGTAACTACTGTGTGCTAGGGACTTTTCTAGGCCTTAAGACTATAGTAGTGAACAAGACCTACAAATCCCTGAGTTTTCTTTCTGGTGGAGATGATAGTAAACAAGCAGGAAAATATTAGGCAAATTCAATAATAAAAATAAGTAGATAAGATAGAGACTCATTGTGGGGTTTTGTGTGGAGATTTTAAAAGTTGAAAATTGCACCGAGGGTTGAACAGATTGGAAGTGGCAACAAGCCTTGGAGGAAGCACATGCCAGGCATGTCACGAGCTGGGAGAGGTTCAGGGACAGTACAGACCACTGAGGCAGTAGCTCAGTTAGTGAGAAAACTAAGCGGAGATAAAGTCCAAGAATTGTTGAGGGTCAGACTTTAGGTCAAAGTAAGAAGCTCTTAAATTTTATCCTCAGTGTTATGGAAACCACTGAGATGTTTTATGTAGAGTAAAGATATCTTACGATACACATTTTTTAAAGTTCTACTCTGAAATTCAGTAGCTGTGTTGATAAGGATTTTAGTGAACAGAGGGAAAGCTGGGAGATAGGCAAGAGGTTGTGGTGATTTGGACATATAGTAATTGCAATGAAGAGAAATGAACAGGATGGGATGTGTTTTTGAACAATCAATAGGATTTTCTGATGTGGAGAAAGTTTGAAGAAATGAGAAAATTGAAGAAGGCTACTTATTTTCCCCTGAAACAACTGAGTGTTGGTGACTTACACTGAGATGGAAAAGATAAGAAATAAGTCAGTTTGAAGTTGGAAGAATCGAGAGTTGAGTTTTTGTCAGGTTAAGTTTGGGACTATTAGATAACTAAATCAAATGTTGAATAAGAAGTTGGATATATGAGTTTTAAAGTGGTAAGGGAAATCAACATGAAATCAAGTGCTTTGTGTACAGTTAGCACTAAAAACTACGGAACTAGAGGTGACTTAAAGAAAGAGGGTGGGAAGAAAAGAACCAGGGTCCCTACAATAATCCTAGGGCTCAGCATCAACTGGCAGGAGAAAATTTAGTCAAGGAGGTGGAGGAATAATGAACAATGTGCTTAGTAAATCAGAAGGAAGAAGTAATAACCTAAATTGATCAGCTGGACTAGAGGGAGCCAATAAGCTAATTAGAGAGGGCAAGCAAAGGAAAGTACAGTAATACGCCTGTCCCATCAAACCATAGAGTTATCACCAGATGTTGGAAGTTGAAAACATCTACATCTGCACATCACACTGCCTTCTTGGATTAATCCATTAGACTTAATAGAAAACTCATGCCTCTGTGCAAATAATTTTGGGTGTCATGTAGACTCAGCCTTTAAAAAAATCCATTGTCATTATAATTCTCAAATTGCTTTTCTGCACCAGGAGCAGAAATGGGAAGTTGGAAGAAAACTGGAATGAAAATACAACTGAGACTTCAAGCTCCTATTTAATGTGCAAGCACACCAGGCGTGCACATTTTAAAATAAAACAGATGAGCTATTTAAAATGTTTTATTGCAAAACTTAAAGATTGTCACCATTACTATTAAAAAAACTTTAGAAAGCAATTTTTCTATTCTTTGTACCTTTAAGTCCTTGGCTGTGATGTTCTGCTCCTCTGACCTTGATCTAATCTTGAATATCTATGCTACTTAATTATAATAAAAAAGCCTACATTGCACTCTGGATGGTAGATGCACATTTTTTTCTTCTTTGGTCACCTGCCAGTTCTCAAAATTATAGCAGTGGGAAGAAATGCAAATGAAGGCCGTGCTTGACAGCTAAACATAATGGAATGCATGGTCCACATTTGAAAAGTTACCTTAAAATAAAAGGTAGCACATAAAAAATCATTTCTTTAAGGTCACATATGGCTTTGAATTACAGCTTTGAGGAATTTCCAATTTAGTCATCAGAGAGTAAAAAGCCAAAATAAAGATTATGTACTTTGCTAGAGAGAAGACAGAGTTTTACTTCATTGGAGTTCGGTGATCTCATAACTTAGAAACATAACACAAAACAAAACAAAAGAAAAAAACTCCAGAATATTAATTTGGTAGAGTATTGTATATAGTAAACCACTGATGAACATTTTCTATTAAAATTTTATGTGCAGCTAATAAATGTTTTTGTAAATATCCAAAGAAAGCTTACCTTATCACATGTGAAAAAATGTAACATGTGACTAGAATAGGCTGGCAGTTAATTACATAGATCTGTATAACTTGAAGAATTATATTTATTTAGATTAATATATTTTCAAATGGGAGGTTAAAAAGCAATAGGATGATATTAAATTGGTATTTAGAAAATTTGAATCTGAAAATTGTATATATGTATATATGTATGTATCTACTGTATTTTGTCATGTATAACGTGTACTTTTTTGTTCAAATTTTGAGGGAAATATAAGGATGTGCATTATACATGGGTAGTACTAATTCTGGATCTCTATAAACATTTTTAATTCTTTTATTTATGTTTATGCATTAAAAGGGTAATGCTGGAAAGTGATAATGATATCTGTATGCAAAATAACACCCTGGAATTCAATAACTGGTTTTGTTCTAAATAAATATAAATAAATACATGATTGGATTAAAAATATAAAAGGAAAGACTTTTTTCCTGAAAGTTGGGCCAAAAGCATGGGATAGTACATTATACATGGGAGCACAATACATATACATATTGACAAAAATCAGAATGATTTGATAATTACACATTCCAGAAAACATTAGAGCGGTCTTTCAATAAAAGTTTATACTTTAATTTTTGTTTCTGTTTGTGCTGAGAAAGAGGATGTTTCAGAGACCCTCCTGCATGGTGAACTCATCTGAGACTACCAGGAGGTCGTGTGCTGCTTAGCTGTGATCCACAGACCACAGAGCTCTGAGAAACAGGGCCAGAGGCTTCTGTGGGTGCTGTTTTCTATGTTTCACTGCTTCTGTATGTGCTGTAACAAAATGAGGCTGCAAAAAATAAGGCCTGGGTTTTGGTTCCATTTTAGCCATTTTTGTGAGGTCTTGGGTAAGCCATTTAACTAAATTATGTGTCAGTTCTGTACTCAGTTTAACAATAACAAACCCTGAGCATTTACATTATTTCAAGTATGTATATAACACAGGAATTTCTAATTGTACTCAAAAACAGATTATTTCAATATAATGTGGTAGATGAAATCATAAAGATATGTGTAGGGTGCGACAGGAGCAGAGGCAAAGTATACGGAGTCTCATCTGTAAAAAGATACATGGTACCCTTCCTACAGCTCGCACGTATGCAGTAAAAATGAAGTAACACTGGTGAATGTATTTAATTTTTAAAATACATCTCATTGTATTGGGATTAGTGGTAGTTGTATAGATAAGTAGTAGAGACAGTGATAGTAGTTAAAGTAGTACTAAAAGTAAAATATGTTAGAAATTGAGGTCATAGTTAGACAAGATAGATAAATAGATCAACCAAAGGAGCAAAATAGAAACTGTAGACAATGTAAATGGCAGTATACATGAAGGTGACATCTCAAATTAGTGAGGAAGATACAGACTTTTTAGTAAACAAGGCTGATAACTTTATGGTCATATGGAAAAAAAGATAAATTTACTCTTCAAATGTATTCTAATAAAATTTCTAAATAGGTCACAGATATAAAGGTTAGAAATAATAATGTGAGTACCAAAAGAAAATAAGAATGAATTCCTTTATCATCTGAGATGGAGGAAAACTTTTCACCATACTTCAAAATCTGAATTTGATTAAGTATCTAAGTCCATCAAGCAATTTATGGGAAATGAAGAAGAGAAAAACCTTTTGCATGATACCATGAGTATGTGATCAGAAAAAGACTACATGAAATACTGTATTAAATGTTCAGGTTTCTTAAAAAAATTTCTTTGAAATGAAAAAGACAGAGACATAGGGGGAATATATGTGGCTGAAGACATACCGCCCTTTGGACTGTATGAGCCTTATTTAAATTTTATTTGAATTAAGTATAAAATGATACATACCAATTTGAAAAATGGAAACAGAGACATTTTACAGTGACCAGGTATTTGATGATATTAAGAAATTCTATGTGTGCGTATGCATGTTTGTGAGATATTTTTGATTATTTGGAACAGAATGACAGCTTTCAGAGGGCAGGGAGGAAAGCGGAACTGGGTGAAGGAAGGTGAAGGGATTAGCCAGGAGCATATATGCATGGCCCGCAGACACAGACAACAGTGTGGTGATGACCAGAGGGAAGGCGGGGTGTGGGGGCTGGGCGGGAGGTGGGCAAAGGCAGGGGAAAACAGGGATATCTGTAATAGTGTCCACAATAAAAATAAAGTTAAAAAAATCAACCCTGACAACATCTTGATCTTGGACTTCTAGCCTCCAAGGCTGTGAGAAAAGAAATTTCTGTTGTTTAAGACAGAAAACAAACAGATAAAAAAATAACATGATATATATGTTATATACACACATACACAAATTTAATGCTGTAATATTTAATTTTTGCCTCAAAATTGCCAGGAGGGGTGGGGAAAAAATGAATAAAGATAAATTGTAATTGCTGAAGCTGAGAGTTAGATAGACGGGGTTCATTAATATTTTTTCTACTTTTGTTTATTTAAAAATTCCATTATTAAAACTATTTTAACAAGGAAAAACTAAAAGAAGATAGAGATTATTGATATTCTTGCAGACTCTGTTGCTCCTAAGTGTAATAACAGGCAGAATCTGCAAATTCTGAGAGTTGAAAGAGAACTTACAGGGAATCAAAGAGGAAGGAGATAAGTCAAGAAAAACTTAAAACCCCAAAAGTTAATATAAAGCGTGATTTACTTACATTTTTCTGGCTGATACATCAGGTTATAATGTACCATATGAAGAGTTATCAGAGCCATAAGTGTAGACATAAAAGGAATAAGTAAAACCAGGGCCCAAGCCCCTGAGTGCTGAATGTAAGATATTCCCAGAAAGACAACAATTGCACTTAGGTTCATGATCCAATAAAACCTGAGGTCCACAGACAGACAAAAATAAAAATACCATGGAGGTACTTCAGATAACAGTTTTGAATTTTAATGCTTTTACATAAATGGGAACTATAAAATAACAGCATGTTAGCTGAACTACATTTTGCAAATATTTTTTATTAGATTTCTAAATAAGTTTATACTTACCAGCTATCTTAACAGTTTCCTTGTCTTTGTTTCATTCCTATTCAGAAGAGATGTAGGAGTGTGTTCTGTTTTGCCTAAAGCAGAATCAGACAGATATTTTCTGTAAAGGGCCTGACAGTAAATAGTTTGGGCTTGGCAGGTCATGAGGTCTGCAGCAACTACTTAACTCTGTTGAGGAGCTAAAGGAGCCATAGCTGAATACACCCAATGACCCTGGAAAGGTTACATGGTGAAAGAGTTGAATCTTTCTGTTTATTCCTGGGAAAACTCAGGCACACTCAGGTAATAGGGAGACTGTGCATTAAATGAAAGGAATGTGTGTCATTTGAATAAAACTTTCAGGGTCTCCTCCTTGTGAATAGTATCACAAATAAATACCTATCCCAGTCGTCTGATTTGCAGGTTGTAGGGAAATCATCTGTATCTCTCAACCTTTCATTGGGTCTAAATCCTGCTGTTAGAATCCCATTGCAGAGGAGGGAATCTAAAAAATTATTGAGGTTAAATTAATTATAATAATATTCACCTATTTAGATATATAGTTAATGAGTTTTGATAAATGTTTTAGCTGTGCAAACGCTAACTTTTAAAACACATTATCACTAAAATTTAAAGGTCTTTATCTGATTAGATCGGGCCCACCCAGGATACCAGGATTATCTTCCCTAGAGTAACTCAAAAATCACTGGTTAGACCTTAATTACATTGCAAAATCCCTTCACCTTTTGCCATATAATATAACAGAAACATCGGGTGGTATCTGGTCATCTTTGCCATATTTTATTGGGTGGAGACTGGTTACAAGTTATTCCCATAGTCAGGGGGGTGGGTCTGTCAAAAGTGTGACCCACTGTGAGTCATCCTGTGGGGTTTCCTGTACATCTTCTAATTGAAGGAGAGAGGAAATGAGGATGCAGAATTAGGTTGTTAATTACCTAAAGAGCGACCTCTTTACCCTACCTCATTCCACTGGCTGGCTGAGGATGGAGGCTTGGCTCCCTGCTGTGCCCAGCTGGTGCTACCCAGCGGGGTAAATTGGAGCACTGCCTGTTTCTGCTGGGCAGGGAATAGAAGACCAGCTCCTCTGTGGGCCGCACTTATACCACCAGACTGGGGAATCAGATTATTGTTTTCTGCTGCAACTATGGGGCCGGAGGAGGTGGGGGTTGGCAATTTTTCTGTAGTACTCAGCTGAAGTAGGGTAGGAATTATCAACAAGATTTTCTTTATTTATTTACTAGTTTTATGGTCTGAGATCTTATGTTAGGACAATGATCTACTTTGAATTACTGCTGTAGAGTATGATGAGTAATTTTTTCTATATGATATATAGTTATTGCAGCAAAATTTATTAAAAAGATGATCTTTTCCCATTGAATTTTTTTCAGCACCATTGTTGAAAATGAATTAACCATATAAATGTGATTCTTTTCCATTCTTTTTAGTTCTGTTCCACCCATCTATCCTTATGCCAATATCATACTGTCATTATTACCATTGTTTTCTTCTTATGTTTTTTAAAGAATCAGCTTTATTGATATAAATGACATACAGTAAACTGCATGTGTTTAAAGTGCACAGTTTGATAAGTTTGAAAATGCATGTGCCCATGACATGATCACCACATTCCAGGCGATGAACAGACCCATCTCTCCCCTAAGTTTCCTTATGCTCCTCCATCATCCCTCCCTGCTGCCACCCATCCCTTTCTCCGGGAACTACTGATCTTTTTTCTGTCACTACAGATTAGTTTTCAATTGATAGATTTTTTTTTATAAGTGGAATTATCAGATATATACTCTTTATCTGGCTTATTTCACTTAACATAATTATTTTCAGATTCTTCTATGTTGTTGTCTTTATTAGTAGTTGATTCTGTTTGGTTCCCAAGGAGTGTTCCTTTATATAAATGTCCCACATTTTATTTATCCACTTACCTGTTGACGGACACTTTTCCAGGCTTATGGCTAATTACAAATAATGCTGTTTTGTACATTCATACACTAGTCTCTGCATAGACATAGATTTTCATTTCTCTTGGGTAAAAACATAGGAGTGAAATAGCAGGGTGATATGTTAGAGGTATATTTAACATTAAAAATATTTCCAAATGGTTTTTAAGTAATTGCAACATCTTTATGTCATTATATCCTATATATCAGAGTTGTAATACTTCTGTATCTTGGGTAATTCTTGGTATGGCCGGTCTTTAATTTTAGCTATTTTAAAAGATGTGCTGTTTAATTTTATATTCCCCTAATGGCTAGTGATACTGAGCATCTTTTCATGTGCTTTTGGCCATCTGTATATCATTTTTGATAAGGTTTCTGTTCAAATCTTTTGTCCATTAAATAAATAGGTATTTTCCTATTATTTAGTTTTAAGAGTTCTTTATATATCTTGGATATGTGCTTTATCAAATATGTGATTTAGATTGTTTTCAGCTTGTATTTTGTCTTTTTGTTCTTTTAATACTGTCTTTGAAAGGACAAATTCTTAATTTTAATGAAGTCTGGTGATCATATTTTTTTCTGTCATGGATCATACTTTTAGTGTTGTATCTAGAAAATCTCTGCTCATCTCAAGGTCATAAATATTTTCTTTCTCTTCTGAGAAGAAATATGAGGATTAGAAACTGATTTACCCAAAACCTCAGAGCGGTATTGTTGCGGACTGACGAGCAGAAGCTACCCATTCTGCTGCGGCCTCAAAAAGAGGCTGCCTGGGCCAGACGTCTTTTCTGTACTTCCTTCCAGGTCTTTCCAGTTACAGATTTCAAGACACCGCCATTTCCTCATTAATTACCTTTCACTCATGCCTCTTAACATGTTTTATATACCATTAATTATAAATATTGTCCTTTCTCTTTGGAATGGTTGTCAGAAGACTTGAGTTTGAATTACAGCTCTGGTAATCAGATGATCTATGATGTTAAGCTTTCTGGAATTCTGGGTCTTTATCTTTAAAATAAGGATCGTACCCTTTGCACGGAATTTTTGTAAAGATTGAATGAAGAACACATGTATTGCTGTTCATTTTTTCCAATCTTGATTTCAGGAACAAAAAGAGCAGTGCAGCTAGATCATAGTGAGAAAAGAACATAATGTTAGGGGAGGAGGTGAAGCAGTTAACTGTTGTCTAGACCTTTTAGGTCCTTGAAGTTCAAGGTAAGGAGTTTGGATTTTATTTCTAGTGCATTGGGGAGGCATTTGAAGGGAATTAAGCAGAGGACTAAAAGGATCTGCTTTTAAATGGAAATTAAAAACCCAGGTTGTTGTGTCAGCTCTGTGAATTGCAGATAGGGCTTGGTAAGGAGACCAATACTGTAATAGTCTGGATGAGGACAAAGTGTGAACTGGACCAGAGTGGTAGCAAAGGAAAGAGAGAGAAGTGGATAGATATGTGGCATCTATTTGGAAAGATGTGTCCAGGTACACCAGCCTCCTCCCTGTCCTGTAAACATGCCTGCTCATTTTCACCCCCGTGACTTTTCATTTTCTTTGGCTTGCCCTGTCTCACTTTCAAAGTCCCATATCAAATGTCTTATTCTTCATTCATTTTTTCTCTTGAATATTTCACTTGTTCTTTTCTCTGAATTTCTAACGCAATATTCACTGTCCAATTTTCACTTTTTCAGTTTTGTCTGCTTACTTACATCAAGATCTCTGACAGCAACATCTTATACTTTATATCCACATCTCCATGGGACCTAGCAAAGTTCTAGCTCCATAATAAATGGACAATAAATAACTAAGTGATGAATAACATGGTATCTCTTCCAGAAATTCAAACAATCAATCAAACAACATTAAAAATCCAAATGTTTAATAATTGACCTAGGAAAGTAATCACATATCAAAAACAGCCATGCTGAGGAAACTGACTTAGTGTAATCCACTAATAGAATCTTAACAAAATGTAGGTGAGATACAAAATGAGCCTTTTCTAAGACAACTGGACAGAGTACCTAGGCTCAGCCTCGGGTCATCCTTTCATGTGGTTGCAAGCTGCATATTTGAGTTGTGGCGGTAGCAACTGAGAGAAGCTGAAGCTGAAAGCAATGCTATATTTCTTTCAATTTTTAGAAATTATATTTTTATGTTAAGTATTGCTGAGAAAATCCAAGAGGACACTATGTGACTCTTCAGTATACCATATGGTGATGCAAATTGAATTCTCTAAAGAGGGTCAAGGAAAATGACAAACATTCTGAGACTTAAATCTTGTGAAAGGTAGTTAGAACCCAAAGAATTATAGGCTGAATATCTATGCATAGAAAGAGATTTCACATAAAGTACTAAATGTATTTGAACAAATGCCACCCAACCTATTTAATTGTGTAATTTTCTAAAAGAATTACCTAGTATAGGCATGTTTTATGTGTGTCTTTGTTGATCCATGAACAGGACAAGCTATAGATAATTAAGGGTGAAATTGTATATATATCAGTTGTAAAAAAAATTAAAAGAAATAAAAATCCACAGTCTTCAAACTTACCATTAAGACTCCTTTCATCTCATAGCTCACTAGCAAATTGAATATATAAAGCACCTTTCACACAGAAAGTCAGAGAGCAAAGCACTAAAGCAAAACAAATACCAGTGATTAAGGAAAATTGAAAGCAGCAGTAAAAATATGTTTCTTTAGTCTACTTTTAAATACAGACTTGGAACTGCAAATAACTCGGAGTATATATAAGAAATAATTACTTTTTGTCTTCGTGATTTTATGGTGTTGAATACAAATAAGTAAAAAATTCTTGTTGCTGCAAAAGTCAGCAATATTTTTGAGATTATTTATTTTAATATTTACCTTAGTTTATTTAGCAATGATGTTAAAGTTTATTGAAATATTTTGCCATTTCTTAGACTGAACAATTTTGACATGCTTTAGATTGATTTTCATTGATTTCAAGAGAAATGGTTTAAAATAGTCTTTCCTAACCTGAGAAGTAACAAACTTTCAGGTCTTTATAGCATTAGTGGACAATTTAAACATTTCAGAGTTAATATGTTATTCTGCATTGAACAATATTTAGATGATTTATCAGGGAATTTGAAGCTCTTCAATGGGATTAAACTGAGCTGTGTAGAAGACTCAGTGAAACACTGGGGTGCTGATTTCGTGGTGAATAGCTGTTGTGAGTCCTTGCTTCTTTCAGCATACCTGTGGGCCCACTGAGATGCTTCAGAGAATACCAGGGCTGCCATGAATTTGGAGAAAGGGAGAGCAAATGGAAATTTTACGGTTTTAACTTTTTATCTATAATTTTTTAAAGAGTGCTATTAAAGAAACGGCAGTTTAATAAAGAAAGATCACTGATTTTGGAGAATAGACAGCAAGAGTAAAGGAAAAGGTGTGCTTTTGTCAGGAAATGTGGGGGCATGCACTACTCTCTTCCCCTCGCTCTCACTGCCTCTCTTATTTCTTTGACTACTCTCATTCTCCTTCTCTCTTTGTGCCCCTTTCCTTCCTTCCTTCCTTCCTTCCTTCCTTCCTTCCTTCCTTCCTTCCTTCCTTCCTTCCTTCTTTTCTTTCTTTCTTCCTTTTATTCTTATATTATTGTATTATTTTCTTTTTTAATTGAATTTACTGGGGGTAACAAGGTTCACAAAACCATACAGATTTTAAATGTACAACTCAACAAATCATCATCTGCACACCACATTGGGTGCTCATTGCCCCATGCAAAGTCTCTTTCCCCTTTGCCCACCGCCGTCTACCCTCCAACCTTTCCTTCTGGGTAACACCATGCTATTGTCTCTCTACATATCCACTCATCTACTGATGGGCATAGATCTTGGCTATTATAAATAACACTGCAATGAACGTAGCAGTGTATATAGTCTTTCAAATAGTGTTTGCCAATATACCAATGTTAATAGTTGTTTATGTGTCTCATTTTCTGAGTTTAAGATCTTTAAACCACTTCATGTTTTCTGGTGAACATAAATCCCTACTCACACACCTATCAAACTTAAAGATACCAAGCAGAGCTTAAGGAAAAGCAGGAGACAGCATGAGCAACAAAAAATATAAGGGATTAGTCTTTTTCCCCACCTCCATATTCTTTGGTTTCTGGAGTTATATGCTGGAGAAAAATTCTGAGTGTATTTCCTGAGAGCTTATAATTTTGGCAGAAATAAAGAAGGAGGTGCCTTTTGTTATTAGGGTGAGTGAGCATTTGTTAAACTTGGCTAGAGCCCATGCAAATAGAATTTTGGAAGGGTTACTGATTTTTTAAAGCTATTTATGGACTATTCCTCATTATGCAGCTCAGAGGATATTTTGAGTATTAATGAGTATAATAAGATTATTCCACAAATTACTTTGATTTTGTTGGCCAAAGTGTATCTTATCATTATGAATTCAATACTGCAGAATGTATGCAGATTCATATTTCATTTTTTTCTCAAGGATTATGTATAATTTCTCAATGAGGTGAATAGTGCTATGAATCAGCAAAGTTCCAAAGCTGTCTGGCACACATTAGGTGTGTTCAGTGTGTTTAGTGCCATTTTGTTTTTCAAAAATATCTCTAGACTACATTTGGAATCCCCATTCCTTATGTCTCATGATATTTTCAAAATCCTGAAGCACTGGCTAAAAATGTACATTCTTTAGCAATGCTTCCAGAAAATTCTGATGTAGGAGGTTGAGGGTGAGGATCTCAAGCAAAACTCAAGTTAATATTAAAACAGCTTTTGGAAAAATGCTGTGGGATAATAAATGTTGCCTCTAGTGTCTCCCTATGGTAAAAAGATACTATGTTTGAGTAAATCGTATTAAAATCAGAACATTTTAATATGAGACAGATATCATATAGGGTTAATTTCAGTACTTAGACATTCAAAATTTCTGGAATTAAGTCTCTAGACTTTTTCAAGATTTTTATTCTATCTGGCCCTTTAAATTATGTGCAATTCACTCTGATAACTACTTAGTAACAGACTATGAAATGCAGATGTGGTGTAATTAACAGGTGAAGTAAATAAGAAATGTGGAAGCAAGGTTAGAGGTTAATTGTGGTAGAATTTAATATGATGGTCATGAACAGACTTAATTATCCACCTTCTTTTTGTTTCCAGAAAAGATTTTGCCAAATAAAATAGAAACAGACTCACAGATACAGAAAACAGACTGGCAGCTGTCAGATGGGAGGGGATAGGAAGAATGGGTGATGAAAGTGAAGAGATAAAGCAAAAATAAAATAAAATAAAAAACAAACTCATAGACAACAGTATGGTAATTACCACAGGGAAAGGGGGCTGGGGAAGATAGGAGAGAGTTAAGGCAGGGGATAAATGGTGATGGAAGGAGATTTGGCTTGAGGTGGTAAACACACAATACAGATGATGTACGACATCTGTGTGGAAAAAGTCCAGCCATTGTTAATATAATGAGAATGGTTTGCCTGACATCGATGTAACCTAGCAGCCAAAGAGACTGGACTGAAATGCATGTGTGTGAACAATGACAACTTCACTGTATTGGTCAGTGGGGCCGGTAGATACAGTTGAGTGAGTATGGGTACTGTGTGGCTGTCACATTCAAAATGACTGAGTGAGTACAGCAACAAATCTGTATCAAATTTTGCATTAAGCTTGAACATTCCTCTGTAGAAACTATTTGGATGATTCAGAAGGCCACCACTATGGGCAACTGGTGATTGGCAGCTTCATCACAACAATGCACCCACTCATGCATCATGTCTCATGCAGTTTTTTGGCAAAACATCAAATCACCCAGGGGACTCAGCCCCTCCACAGCCCAGATTTGGTGCCCTATGACTTCTGGCTTTTACCAAAACTAAGATCACTTTTGAAAGGGAAGAGATTTCAGACCATTGATGAGATTCAGGAAACTATGACGGGGCAACTGATGGTGATTGGGAAAATTCTGTGAGGTCCCAAGGTGCCTACTTGGAAGGGGACTGAGGTGTCATTTTTCTATGTACAATGTTTCTTGTATCTTGTATTTTCTTCAATAAATGTCTCTACTTTTCATATTACGTGGTTGGATACCTTCTGGACAGACCTTGTATTATAGAATTCTACTCCCAAAGCCTATACAATTTTTAACCAATGTTACCCCAATAAATTCAATTAAAAAAGATTCTGCACAGGTGTACAATATTTACCTAGATCATCTGAAGTGTGGTGACTCTTAGTTATACACCTCAAATTTTGGAAATACTGAAAGAGCCAGGTTCTGATCTGGATAATGGTGCAAGGATGTTGGCAGATTATTATGCCTCTTGATTTAATGTAGGTTAGCTTCATTCTTTCTATGAGGTACATAGTTGAGGAAGATCCAGTACCAGATGGTGATGTTGGCTGGGAGTGGTTTTACTCACATATATTTGGCAGTTCTACTCAGAAGTGGTTCTTTCAATGCCTGAAACTTCCAGTCTGTGCCATTTACCATGATCATCGGGAAGCTTCAGGTGGTATAGATACAATGACATATCCCATTAAAGATCTTGTAACTATGAACATCTGACATCTGTGCTGAAAACAGAACTGGATGCAGTCTTCAAGTAGTTGTAAATTCAAGTGGTATGTTGTTTTTTAAAGACCACTGAAATTCATTATATTAACCAGGCTTGTAATTTCTAACGGCATTTTTCACGCAGTGAAATAGATTATGAGTGAATGGGCTGCCTGTTTGAAGGATAGCCTCCTCTTAAATGAGTTCCTTCTCTTTCAGAATTTAGACAATGATTTTAGCTGATGACTTATTTGTCATTTAATAGTGATAGTAATAGCTATCCTGATTTGAATACTTGTAATGTGCTAGGATAGTTTATATATAAGCTGTACAACACCCCTCCAAGCTGTTCCCATTTTGTGGATGAGACCTAGGTCTCTGAGAGGTTACGGAACTTGCTGAAGGCCATGAAACCCCTAAGTGACAGAGCCAGGATGCTGCCAGCTGTCTGGCTGCCCAGTGGGCCTCTGTCAGTCTTGCCACCAACTCCTGCAGTATGTACAGGAATAATTAACATTCATTTCTATAAACTGCAACAAGCAGCTGTTCATAAAAGTTATCCTGCAGTTTAGTGTTTAGACTGAAAAAAATTCTTTAAAATGGAAACAACCAGATTCAGCCTTTAAGGATCTTATTATTCCAATAATCCTTTTCAACAATAATAAACAACACCTCCATTCTTTCTACACACTTCTAGGTGCTTTAACTTTAGGTTTTAAAAATACTGCATAGGTCTTCTTGTTAGAGATTTTAATGAAATTAGAAAAGAATAGGCAAGCAAATTGAAGTGTGTTCATTCTAAATTTGGTCTGGCTCCTCACAGCTGCAGAAACTCATTTTCACCCCATTCCCCATCCCCCTTTACAAAGTCCTAAAGCACAAAACCATTGAGAGTCCCCTCCATTTCCCAAAGGAAATATTTCATTCATATAATGTCTCCTTTGTAATCAACACTGAGAAGTGTCACTTTGATTAAACACAACTCAATGACTAAGACCACAGTACAATAAATTCTCCAGAGCTATCTTTCAGAACAACTGATTGCTCTCCAGTCTTAATCCTCCAGAGTCTTATTTAATCAAAATGATGTTGCTAATTAAGGATTAAAACTTCCGAATAGAATAAAAAAGAAGGATTTTTCTTTCTCCTTTGGGCAGGTCAAGGAGGCAGAATTTGCTATAAAGAAGTGAAGAGTCCCTTCCACCTTTGGTGAAACTGCATTATTCTCTGACATTTGGACTTAATCCAAAATAGGCCTGAGTGCTTTGTAATATTAATATAATTGGAGAGAGAGAGGGAGAGAGAGAGAAACTGCCTTGGATAGCTACATGTACTTAGCTAACATTTTTTCATTTAATGATTTTAATATAAATTTTCTTAAAACATTTTGTCTGATGTTCTCTGTGCATTGCTTTATCTGTTGCTAACATTATCCATTGTTAACATTGGAAAGACAGACTATTTTAGACAAATGTTGGCAACCCTTTTCACAGAGAAGTGTGAAAAAAAACTTAATGGCCCTGGCCAGGTAGCTCAGTTGCTTAGAGTGTTATTCTGATACACCAAGGTTGTGGGTTCGATCCCTGGTCAGGGCACATACGAGAATCAACCAATGAATGCTTAAATAAGTAAAACAACAAAACTGATGTTTTCTCTCTTCCTTCTTCTCTCTTTATCTAAAATCAATTAAAAAGAAGCAACATATCTCACATCTTTTTGACATCCACTGATGAATAACAATAAAAACAACAAAATTCTCTATTAAATTGAAATGCTCTGCCTTAAAAATCAAAATTTCATTTTTTGAAAATTTATATTTGATAAGAAAAAATTATTCCTTAAAACCACATAAGATTGAATAAAAACTCATTGGAAAAGGAAAAGATGCACAGAAAGGTGGTTTGGTTTTCAGGGAATACAAATTTTTAGATGATGGGGTAAAGTGGATGCAAAACAGAGGTACTGGTTGATGTTTTTAAAATCTGAACAATACTTCTGTCCTTCCCATCTTCTCTCTGTAGTGCCCTCTGAATGTATTCTCTCTGCCAAAATACTGTAATCCAATATAATAACTAATAATAACTACCACTTATGGATCACCTACTATGTACTAGGTTCTTTGCTGGCAATATACACATTATTACCTCCAAGAAAAGCCAAGAAGTATTATTATAACCATTTAGAAATGATTACACTGAAGCTTATAAAGAATAAATGACTTGACCAAGGTCAAGTGGTTTGTGTTAAATAGAGTTGAGACTGCATTCTGTTCCCTATGTCAAGCCATTTCACGTCTGTTTATTTGGAGGATAAAAGTATCAATGTGTTTCCAGAAGGTGCTGGTAAGTTGCATCGATGTGTATCTGACTCATATTTCCTTACGGTTAGTGACTGAATCATTGCCACAGGCATGGTCACACTGCGAATTACCTAGCCCAGTCAATGATGAAGACTGAACTACTACCTTCAGAATAGCATCAGAGAACAAACAAGGAGAACTCATAAAGGGAGAGGAATGTCAGAAACCTTGCTTTTCTCCCAACCAGTGCAACCTACCAGTTAAAAAAAGACATTTGTTTCTGTGATCAATGCTCCTGAAAGCTGTAAGCACCCAGTGGGCAAACAATGGCTCTTATTCCCCCTGTGCTGCAGCAGATGGCCAACAGGGCTACACAAAGCAGCCTGGTCTCCTTTTTTGGTATGTTGTTGATCATATGGTGACTCCCTATACAGAAATCTCCCAAGGGGAAAGCAACCACAGATAACAAAGTAGTGCCTGTAAACAGAGGAAAAAAGGAGATAAATATGGTATAAACTAATGAAATCACCAAATCACATCATAAATAAGGTTTTTCCTCTGAAAGGAGCATGATTACATGATTGTCTTATTAAAATATGTTGACCATTGCCATCCTAGAGATAGCGTGATTTTTCTAAATGTGAAGATTTCCTTCAATATATATTATATCTGACCCAGAGTCCTCATTCTGCCCCCTGTTAAGCTTGAACTATCTTTTTTTCTCAGAATGTATATACAAATCATGCCCATTTTAACCAAAATAAAATAATTCAGAAATATATCATGTAAGAAACTGAAGGTGCCTGTAATCTCACTCCCAGAAAAACCACTGTTAACAAGGGTTATTTGTTCTTAATCAATAGAGTGATAAAAATTGTCATGATCTCAGACATCTCAGAAGCCTATTAAGTAAAATGTTTTAAGAATAACATCATTGTAGTTAGAGAACATAGCCTCTCTTTTCCTTTTATACTTCTCTTTCTCCTTTGAATGCCCTTCTTTCTCTCATTTCTCACACAGTGGGTGGCGTCTTCTTTGCTGCACACAGAGCCAAGCGGCCTGGAGAGAGGGGTGTGAGGTGGGTGAGGCAGTTCAAGCTGGGAGGAGGGGAGGACAGATAGTGACAATGGAGGGTCGAGCATTCCTCACAGTGGCCACACGTGAAGACTTCCCTTGTCTAATTCACTTCTATACTTTTAATAACCTTTTTATAGCCCAAGAAAACATTCTTATTTACTATATTATTCCCTCTTGGAAAAACTTTGTGATGTCAGAGAATAGATTTTCTAATTTTAATTTTGCAAAAAAAAAAAGGAAGAAATAAAGGAATGAAGGGAGAAAGAATGAAAAAAAAGAGAAAGTTTTAGTGAGGTTAAATGACATTCTCAATGCTGCCAAGTAATTCAGATGTAGTCTTCCTTTTCTTGGAATTCCTGTTGTCAAGTGGTCAAATCATCAATTTTTAAATTAATTCAATTAGTGAAGAGTGGCTTCTGCATGTTAGTTTTTGTCCTCCATTTTATTACTTTACCATTCATATTTTCGGTATAAATTTTACATGGTTAATTTTCTCAATTAAACTACAAGTTCCTTAAAGACACACAATGGTGCTAACAATTCTGTGGTTTTCACAATGTGAGGAACAGTTATTTGGTAACAGACTGATTTATCATGAGGACAGGCCCTTCAAACAATTGACTTTAAAATATTTCCTATCATGGTTAGCCAGACAGACATGAAACCAACTGCTGCTCTCTCTCTGCCACTCAATGCTCATCTCTGGAAGGGTGCAATGAAGCCTGGCTAGGTTAAGGTTATCCATAGAGGTTGGACAGAGGAATTACTTCTTGTAGCAACCGTTCATTTAAAGACAAAGCACTTTTAATTTTACCATTGTGTGAGAAAGGCACTTTACTTCCATCTTTTGATAGCATGTCATAATATACTGATTTCATTAGCTCAAAACTTTATTTCTATCAGCTACAAAATTGATGTAATGAAAATACAAATCTATGACATCTATGATGTGTGCTATTGTGCACTGCATAATCAACACACTTGAACTTGGTAGATTTGCAAAAAGCCCCAGGATGTGTCATATTCCCTGCTAGGAGGCAGGATGGAGGGGGCACTGGATCTTCTCTTGAAGAGCAAATCCAAGACAAGGCAGACATGCAGGTGGAGAATTATATTGTGATGTGGTAAATGCACTCATATAGGTAAGATCAGAGTGTGGTAGAGCACAAACAAATGAGCAATAAACATTACATAAAACTTGAAGTAAGAGCAGTAGTATTCAAGCATTGGATATGGGATGAAAAGATAAAAGAAAGTTGACCATTTTGGCCGTGGGAAAGAGCATGTTTCAGATTAGCAAAATAGGGAACTAGGCAAGGAGAAGTTTAGCATGGTTGTGGTTGTATATAAAGACAGAAGTCTGGACTTCCAGTCAAGATGGAGGCGTAGGTAGACATACTTTACCTACTTGCATAACCACAAAATGAATTACAACTAAATCTCAAAACAAATAACACCCAGAGCTGTCAGAAAATCAAGCTGTATGGAAGTCTGACAACCAAGGATTTAAAGAAGCCACATTAATCCAGACAGGTGTGTGTGTGGGGTGTGATGTGGAGATAGGGTGGAGAGGTGAAGAGACGTGGCATGGCGCAGAGAGGTAGTGGCAGTGGTGGAATTGGCACAGGCTGTCCCACATTCACATGTGGTGGATAAAAATCTGGAGGGATACCCTGGAAGCAAATAATCCCAGGCCCAGGCCAGACCACACAACCCAGGGTTTCAGTGCTGGGAAGACAAATCCTCATAACTTTTGGCTGTAAAAATCAGTGGGGGTTGGGGCAGTGGAAGAAACTGCCAGATTTTTAGGAAACTTCTCTTTAAGGGCCCACATAGTCTTAAAATGTATGCAAACCCACCCACTCTGGGATTCAACACCAGGGCCACGGCTGGGATGGTGCCAGTTGCATACGGGGAATGGGTGAAGTGACTGGAAAAGGGGTGAATGCAGGGCAAACTTCCAGAAGACAAGCAGTGGCACAGTTCCCTCTCCGAACACTCCCCCAACACAGGCCACAAACAGTGAGACAGGTTGCCCCAGCCTGGTGATTATCTAAGGCTCTGTCCCACACAATTTACAGGTGCCTTTTATAGGGAGGCAAAGCAGCTCTACCTAATACACAGAAACAAACACAGGGAAGCTGCCAAATTGAGGAGACAAAGGAATATGGCCCAAATGAAAGAACAGAACAAAACCCCAGAAAAAGAACTAAAGGAAATGGAGATAGTCAACCTATCCAATGTAGAGTTCAAAACACTGGTGATCAAAATGCTCAAAGAACCCATCAACCCATATTGTTGAGTAAGGCAACAATATAAAGGAAGAAATGAAGGTTATACTAAGTGCAATAAAGAAGAACTTACGGGGAACTAACAGCGAAGGGAAGGAAGCTGGAGTTCAAATCAAAGATTTGAAACATAAGGAAGAAATAAATAATCAACCAGAACAGAATGAAGAAATAAGAATTCAAAATAATGAGGAGAGTTTAAGAAGACTCTGGGACATCTCCAAATGTGCCAACATCCAAATTATAGGAATGCCAGAAGGAAAATAGGAAGAACAAGACAAAACATTTGAAAAATAATGAAAGAAAACTTTCTAATTTTGTGAAGGAAGTAAACATACAAGTCCAGGAAGCACAGAGAGTCCCAAACAAGTTGGACTCAAAAGAGGACCACATTAAAACCCATCATAATTAAAATGCCACAGGTTAAATATAAAGAGAGAATCTTAAAAGCAGCAAGAGAAAAGCAGAGAGTTACCTATAAAGGAGTACTCATAAGGCTATCAGCTGATTTCTCAAAAGAAACCTTACAGGTAAGAAGGGGCTGAAAAGAAGTATTCAAAGTCATGAAAAGCATGGGCCTCAACTTAGATTACTCTGTCAAGCAAAGCGATCACTTAGAATGGAAGAATAGATAAAGTTCTTCCCAGACAAAGTAAAGCTAAAGGAGTTCATCATCACCAAATCATTATTATATGAAATGTTAAAGGGATTGATTTAAGAAAAAGAAGATCAAAACTATGAACATTAAAATGACAACAAATTCACAACTATCAACAACTGAATCTAAAAAAAAATAAAAACTAAGCAAGCAATCAAAACAGAAATAGAATCACAGGTATTGAGATTATTTGGAAGGTTATCAGCTGGGAGGGTTACCAGCTGGGATAGGAAGGGGCCAAATAGGGGAAATGGTGCAGGGATTAAAAAGCATAATTATTAGGTACAAAATAGACAGGGTGATGTTAAGAATAGTATAGGAAATGGAGAAGCCAAAGAACTTATATGTATGACCCATTGACATGAACTAAGCAGGGGAAGGAATGCTGGAGGGAAGGGGGGTACTGGGCAGAGGGAGGGCAAAGGGGGGAATTGGGATAACTATAATAACAATTAATAAAATATACTTTACAAAGGACAAAAGTCTGGAGAGATAAATTCAGGACAGATTGTAAAGGTTATATACAAAGTCAGATTTTATTTTTTAGATAATAGAGCCAATAGAGCCAATGTAGATTTATTCTCTCAGGAAGTGAGTGTTGTTGATGGAAAGATGTATGGGCTAGAGCCACACTGACAGCCAAGCCCAGTAAATGGGCGATTGTGTGGTTGAGTAAAAAGCTGCACTTCTGAGCAATTCAAGCAGAAGACACATTTTTGATAGAACCTGTGATATTTAGTAACTGATTGGAAAATTGATGGCAGGCATGAGTGGGGGACACAAGGAAATAATTTTTAGTTAAAAAAAAAGAGTGGACATGGAGTTTAACTTAGGTGTTTTGTCTACCAAATTACAAAGTTTGAAGTTTAGTCCTAGTCTGATGATTTATACAGGAATTTAGAATAAAAGAATTTACCATGTTAATGTTACCAAGTTAAAAGTAAATCATTCAGGTTCTTGCTTAAATGTCTCCTTATCAGAAAACATTCCCTGATACAGATTAGCAACCCTGTCACTGTCTAGTCCATCCTGTCCCCTTACCTAGCATATTTTTCATCATGACACTCATTGACACCTCACATAGTATCTATTCACTTATTTCATCTCTCCCTGCACCAGAAAGTCAACTTGGGGAGAGAAGAGAATGTTTCTTCTCTGTTACATGTCCAGATTCTAGAACAGTGCCTGGGACAGAGTATCAATGAGAAATATATGTTGAATGAATATTTGCTATTCAGTGATTTAGTTCTTATTTCCCAGAACTAAAGCAGTAAAGAAGCTTACAAGTTTGTATCGCACTCTGATCGATTCAGTGAGCATTCATTTACCACCTGTCGGAAACTGTGTGTTATGTTGTATGTCTGCTACCCATCCCTTCCTCACTCATCTCTCCCACCATTTCCCCAAACCTGCACTTCACATTGGTGAACAGCATATGTGCTACCTTCTGAAGGTCCTCAGCTAAGGAGCTTGGAGCTTATTCTTGTTCCTCCATCATGTTTATGTTCCTATTTAGTTGCCTAGTTTTTATGGGGTTTTTTCCACCTTCCGTTCTGGATTGACACTTCTCCATTGCCTAGATCATCATCCTGAGATTTTTCTGGTCTCTCTCTATTTAACTGCGGTTGCCCATCCTATTTATTGAAGAAAAACATTTCCCAAATGTTTTTGTCGTATTATCAGTGACTCCTTGTTGGCTAGAAGAACAACTTGAACTTTTCAGCCTATAATTCTAAGATGTTTATCAACTTGCTTTGTATACCTCAAACAGTCTTGATATTTCCCTAACATTTCTTGCAATCACATTACTCCCAAACTTTAGATATATTTATTTTTCTCTTTGTAAAGAAGCACAATGTAGTGTTTGAATTCATTAATTTTTTAGCATACAGTCATATTTCATGATATAAAAAACACATCTTTATATGCAATCTTAATTGCTATATGACTAATTAAAAGACAGCCATTTGATGAAAACATTTCTCATTTTCTCTACATGAACTTCAAAAATGCTTTAAGCACATTTAATCTTAGTTTTGAAGTAAATGAACTACATGCTTCACATAACTCACTTTTTCATGAATTTGGACTTGAGGTAGGAAGGGGGTTGGGAAGGAGGCATTCTAAGGAGTACACAAGACAGAAATATAAAGAGGTAATTATTATAAAACAGCCAGTGTAACCAGATAATATCAAAGCATCCTCAACACACACGTGCGTGCACACACACACTAGCATTCCTCAAATAATACAGAAGGTGGAATAAACTGAAACAACATTCTTACTTCGTTGATCTCATTTTACTGTAAAAGCAAAGCAGAAATAATATAAACTAAAAATTCTAACAACAATCTATTCGATTAGGTTGCAAAACAATCAAGTCAGAAGAGGACACTCACCTGGAAAATGTAGAAGTAAGCACATATATACAAGTTTTTTTCTTCCTACACAGACATCAGCAAACCACCCCACAAACACGGAGGTAATTATTGAAGTTCTGATAAAACACAAGTTCAAAATGGCTGCTTGGGAATTGTGATAGCCAAGCTTGGCAGTGCAAAAGGGGATCATGTTGCAGACGACTTCAAAGAAAGTGAACCTCTCACACAGCTCCACCAGAAGCAAGTGGATTCCAACCTGAATTTTTTTCAAGGAGTATGATGAAGAATAGTGACGAATATGTCTTATGTTTTTCTCCTTCTCAGGGCTGTGATTTAAGGGTATTTTCTCCTCAGTTATTTTAAAGCTTACAACAGACATGACCATCCTCCTTGAATACAACTTGTGTTAGTGGTTTGAACTTGGTGATATTTCTTACCCCTACCCCTCTAACGAAAAACTAAATAAGATCTTTGCTTTGAATTTCACAATTCCATGCTAAAGTTTCATAAGGTTTTCCACACATTAATGTTGTTCATTTTAATGATCCAGGAGCACAGGAAAGAAGACAGGAGTATTTAGATGTTCATGGTAACCCAGTGTAGCCAAATCTGATTTGTTTGCCTAATTACTCAGAGACTAAATTAGGCTCTTCCTCCAAAATTATATTGAATTATCTGAATCCAGTTGCATACATGTGGAAACTCATCTGCCACACACTGATAAAGGTTTAAATACTGAGGCAGAAGAAGCAGTTTTTCAGGAGAATTTGAGCACTAGATCAAGAAATAATTTGAGTCTAATAATTTCTGATACTTTAATTAAACAAGCCAGAACAGTACCAAGAGATAAAGTGTGAAAGGAAATCTGTTTTGAGGGGGCAGGATGCCTTATCATTATTACATTTCTTGTTATTTTTGGTTGGAATTCTGATAAGAAAGCTAATTAGGTAACAAAAGTGCTAGTACATTTAGGTAACAAGCAGAGTTTGAAAGAAAGTAATTTAAGTGCACTAATGAAAGGAGAAAATATTAAACAAAAGCCCTCTTCCTTTAAGTTGACCCCAAGCTCGTGGAGCAGCCTCTCGGAGGAAATCAGAATCAAAAGGCGCTATTTGACTCATTACTAGTCAGCAGCAGGGGTACAGTAACCATCCAGCACATGCTTTGGGGAATATTGGATCTGGTATCACCCTGACCCTCCAGCTGGGTGAATGGATGTTAGCATTCTATTTTGGAAAGCAGGAGGGCACCAATTAAGCTAAAAAAGCAGCAGTAAAAGAGAACACTTTAACATTCAGGGGTTTAGCTGCAAGGACATACAAAGACAAGGCAATGGAACTATTGGGTCAAAGTCATAATGATTCAACACAGAGAGAGTGAGGAGAGGAATGTTATTTTCATGTTGGAGTCAGAAGCAAAAGACTGATAAGGGCTTTTGACTCTGATTCTTATCTTTTGACCTGAACCATTGGAGCAAAACACTTTGTTTTGACCCCTGCTAATAGTCGCATTGTAATGGTAGCTATTTTCATCTGCTCAGCATCACTTCCCCCTCTTTGGTAACAATGCCCTATTTTTCCTTTGTGTAGAGTGATAATGCAATTTATTATCCAAACTTGGACACTTTTGTGAGTACAAGTGATTCTATTTATAGGGATTCTTGAAAAATAGTTATAAATTGGGACTGTCTAGGGCAAACCCCAACATGTGGTCATCCTACTTTTGGGGAATGAATTCCATCTATTACATGAGATCCTGGTGGGGCAATTAATCAGGGTATCTCTTTCCTTCTGGCCAAGCCTATCAGCACATGGTCAAAGGCAGTCCTTTCACTTTTTTCCCCCAGGAATTTGAATCATGAGCAGAGGACTCAAGATTGGTCATGGTGGAGAATTCAGTGCCTCCTGGGTTCTTTTCCTCCAGGAGGCAGATTAGTTTTTCCTTCTGTGAAGGTCTTAATCTCCAGTCAACCTTGATTTGATCAAGTTTGATTTGATCAAGAAACCTTTGGTTTCTGTGGCTTACGAAGAACCTTAGTGATACTTATGTTTACCCCAGGTGCAAGGGTCAGTTTTTCTGCAGCCACAAGCTGATATGTTTATCCAGCATCTGACAAGGACCTCCTGGAATGTTATTTCACATTCAAAATTATGCTGCCCCTCCCAGGCCCGATGGTGGTTATGTTTGAATTCCTTGGCTCCTCTGTGTATCCTTGCCTAAGAACAGGCCACAGGTGGTAGCAGCCTGTGGTTTTGGGGTGGTTGAAGTAGGGAGAGTAACATTTGCTGGGTAGAGTTGAAGCAATAAGGAAAACACTGCTTTCTTAGTATTTCTCAATACCAAGCTCAGACTGAACTCAAAGAACAAATACCAAGTCCACTTGAGAACACTTGACAAGGAAAATTGAATGTCACCATCTTTATCAGCAAACTTGAAACCTTGAGTGGGGACTAACACATACTTTAGTTTTATGCAACTCTCCCCATGCCCAGGCTTATTTTCTGTCCCTCTCCTGACCCCTCTGAATACAGTGATATTTTTCCTCCATTATAAAAGCAATAGATACAATTTGGAAACTATCTAAAGATACAAAAGAGAAAAACAAATAGTGAATGTTTTTGGAGCATTTATTTTGATATTTTTCCCTCCATGACTATTTTTTATTAGTAGGTTTTAAATATTTAAATTATATAATTGTATACAATTACTATAAAATACATTTTTTTACTCCTTTTGTAGGTAATGTTATAAGCACTTTAACATGCTATTATGAACTCTTTGTAAATATAAACTTTTATGGTTGCATTAATAGATGTATTATTTACTTAACTATCCCTCCACTTTTGGTAAACTTTGTCTCAGGTGAGTTATAAGCAGTTTTTCTTTAACTTTTTACCATGAACCCACATTTAAAAGAAAAAACACCTTTATTAAAAATGCTAGAGTGAATATATGTACATAAAGCTTCCCCCGTGCCCATATTATATTTTTAGGCTAGCATTTCAGAGACAATTTTACTGGGTTAAAGTGTAGGAAAGTTTTTAGGTGTCTTAATATATAATGTCAAATTACACTACAAGCATCAGACTTTATTTTTTTAATTGAAATGTTTTTTTTCAATTGTTTTTGGAATGCAGAGACTATACTTAACAAAGAGCGTGCTCTTTAAAATACAGACTGAGTTTTTCCTGACGGGCCTAACGAAGTTGTTTTCACTGGTTCAAGGCAGGAGCAGATTCGGAAGGTCTAGACCAGCGAGCTGCCTGGATGTGGGAAGAAATGCATGATGAAGCTTGAAGAGAAAGGAAAAAGCCAGGTCACAAATGGCTTCATAAGACAGAATTTTGATTAGTTCTCGAAGTCATTCCTCTTTTATATGCTGGACCTGTCCAAATAAATTGACTCTCTACAATAAAGCATGGAGTAAAGTGAAAGTCTTTCATAAAAAATCATTTTTTTTTCTATTCAAGATCAGGAGTATGAACACCAGTTAAAGAGGCATTGACAAGACTTGATAATCCTTAGCTACTTATTTGACTAAGACCGTCACCTAGAATACTAGTGTAGTAGTCGACACAAAAATGAATGAGAAAAAAAAGTACCGGAAGAAAATTGGAGGCAGAATTTTTAGGACTAATTGGATATGCGGCATGAGGAGGACATCAGGGATGATGTGCAGGTTTCTAGTGTAGACACCCCAGTGGACAGTGATGATATTCAGTGGAAAGGAACAGATCTGGGGTAAAGTAAGATGACTTTACTATTTGACATGTTGTGTTTGAGACACATATGGCACATCCAACAGGTGATGAAATCAAATTCCCTTTCTTGTGTGTGTGTGGGAAGCGTTTCTTTTTGCTTTGGGTAGAGGCGATGCGTAACCTCCAAAGACTCTTTGTATAACATGTTAAACATTTTCAAGGCAAAGGCAGCTTAGGACATTACTATTTAATCACCTCTCCTGAATACCATTTGAATTTCATGAGATTTTATGAAGGCACTATACTGATCCTATGTAAAGCAACCAGACAAAGTTGTAGGAGACCATAACCAATGCCAAATGTAAACTATAAAACAATGAACTTTTTGGAAAAAAGTTAGGTTTTATTAAAACAACAAAATGGATGTTTTAGTTGTCTTGAAATGAATTACAAAATACTAATCTGATTCCATTTTAATTTGAACTTCTTTGATTCACTTAAAAAATTTCTTACAGTAAACTAAAAAATTTGGCTGTGACTTTAACACTAGAATATATTTTAAAAAGGAAACACAGTGGGGAGGGCAGGAGGGGTGGGATGGGATGGGAGTAAAGGGCAGAAAACTGTACTTGAACAACAATTAAAAATAATAATAAAAAAGGAAACATATAAGCATTCGGATCATGCTCTATTAATGTGAAGGTAACATTATTTCACTGCCATTCATTTAAGATTTGGGATTTGCCTATATTGATTTTAGGAAAGATATGTAGGAGGAAAGAATTAACCTTTACAGTACTGGTCTTAAAAATGTTGATGAATATTGAAGCCTCCACTTTTAAATCAATCATTTGCTTAGAATATGGGCTAGATCAGCTTAGAGACACGTTTTGAAGGAATGGTGGTTTCCTTAAGGAAGGCACCTTGCCATGGGGGAGGGAGGACTGGAGATGCTGGATTCGAAGGTGGCACCTGATTTTAAAAATTCATAATTTTAGACCAACTGCCCCTTAATTTCAAAATGACACAATCTTCGATCTGAAAGAAGGCATTTTGGAGAAACCCCTTGTTTTACAGTGTTTTACAGCCAAAGAGCTGAGAGTTAAGGTGACTGGTCTAAGCTAACTTAGCTAATTAATAGCTTGTCTTGCAATAAAATTTATGCCCTTTTGCTGCTAGACCAATTGTATTTATATAACATTGTAGTTGGGTAAAAACCTGTGTTAGAGCTTTTAGGTTTGAGTATCTAAAACCTAGAGTATTTTAGGTTTGAAAATTAGAAATTGACCGGGGCCAACAGAACTTAAGCTGAATCAAATGCGTACTGTTGTGGAAATGCTTTTAGAGTCAGTTCTTCTACTATCTCCACAAATTTCTACAATGACCTTAATACATGAGGGCCTCAAGTTTCTTACACAGTTGACTAAGGACTTTAGACTAGATGGTATTTAAGGCCCTTTCTAGTTCTTTGATTCTAATTTCCCTTCCTAAGGACCCTGAAAATTTATAAGAAATATATTCATTTCACAGTAGTAATAGAATTGAATTCCTATAAACTTTGCTTTTCCTATATGTAAACTATGCAAAAAGGATAAGATTTAACTATTTTAAAAGTTTCAATTACCATGGTTATGGCGCGATTTCTATCTGTGTAGTGCTGTCCCTGTGGATCCAGTATGAGACGTGGGGAAGGTGGAAAGCACAGAAGGAAATGTATTATTCTCCCTCTCTGGATCCTAGAGTTAAAAAATTATCTCCGGCCTTTCAAAATTTATGCAGGAGGGAAAACAAAAATTTAAAAAATATGGTTATAAATAGCGCTTTGGTTCTGATTTCATTGTTTCTTCAAACTCTGCAAATTTTATTCTGGGGACTTTATTTAAACACATGTAATTACCTAAGCTAAGCAGTTTTTCATACTTTTAAAGCTCTTGCATTATTGCACCTGTACGATGGCTTTATAATTCAGTAGTAATTGAACAGCAATTATTTTTCATGATGCATGTACATTTTTTATATCAGATTGTTGGCAGATATTCTTTATGATGAAGTCGATTTCGCTAATGAGGAAATTAGAGTATCTCAGGGTGAGACGTCTTTTTCTGACTCATTTCCTAGCTCTTGACTTAGATTTTAGAAAAGTTTTTGTATTGTAAAACAGCATAATCAAATGGGAACAATATTATCTCTGAATCCATGGTGGGTAGGAAAAGTGGTGACTATTTTATTTACCTAGTAAGATTCTGTCTGTCTCATCCATATGATGGGCTCTGATATTAAACATATACACATGCATCTATGTATATATTTAGATTATAAAGTTCCAAGAGGACAGAGATCAGAATTTTTAGGCTTTTCATTGTGCTCTGTCCAATATGAGTCCTCAAACAACAGGCTAACTTACTTGAAGGTTTGGCATAGAGCAAGAAAACAGAGGGCTGGCATGATTTTTCAATGAGCTGAGGCACCAGATCAACTCAATCTAGACCATTTAGGACCAATAAAAACGCAACATTTATTGAGCACCTTTTGTATGTCAGGCACTCTCCTTGATGCTAGGGACTCAATGGTGACTAAGCTCTGATCTTTAACTTTCAATTTCCTCCAGTAAGTACATTGTGTATTTTAGATATGCCATATATATGTATATACATATAACTGTGACAAGATTACTTTATTCATTCAAGAAATATTTATTTGCTGTGTACCAGAAAATTGTAATAAGGAGGAAGGACCCAGAGAAAAAGACACCAATTTGAATTTGAAGGAATTCATAGTCTGATAGAGATCAAAATAAAAATATAATTAGAAAGTAGTGGCAATTTTTCTTATAGAAGTACACACAGGGCACTATGGAACAACAGATGGAGTACACTGATGAAACTGTACAGAAAAGACTTTCTGGAGGAGGTAATGCCTCAGTGAAATCTTGATGACAAGCAAAGGGATTTCCAGGTCAAGAAGGAAGGGAGGTGCATTCTGGGAAGAGAGAGAAGTGGGCCACAGGCAATGATGTGTGAAACAAAAAGTGAGCTTGAGAACTGCAGATATTTTGTTAGTAGTAGAGCACAATGAAAAGAGGAGTGGAGAGAGAAGAGTTAGATGAGACCAAATTGTGGAGAGTCTTGTGTTATGATAAATAGTTTAGATATTATTCTGAACTCAGTAGCAAGTCATTCAAAGTGTTCCTCTGTGAATGATGGAGTAAGAACGATATTCTGAGAGTGAGAAACATTTTTCTAGAAGCAATGGGAAGAAGGGACAGAAGACCACAGAAACTGGCTAGTATAGAAGTAATCTGTGTGATAAGTGATAAGATATTTACGTGTTTAGTGGGGATAGAAAATAAAGTACAGATTAGTGACTCATTAAAGAGAGAAACTGTACAAAAGTTTTTGGCTGATCTAAATATCTGTGATGGAGTAGGGGAAATCTGTCTTGGTACCCAGGTTTCTGGTTGGAGAAATTTCAGTGTTGTTGTCCGAGACACAGGTTAGTGGAGGGATTTGTAGTGGGAGACTAGATGGGGGTGATGGGGATCATGAACTAAGTTTTGATATATTCCTTTGAGAAGCCTGTGAGGCATATAGAAAGCGATGTGCAGAATATTCATGTCTGAAGTTGAGGAGACAAACCTGCACCCGAGCTATAGATTGAGTTGTCTTGTCTGTTTACTGATGTTAGATGAAACTGTAACAGTGACTGAAGCCATTCAAGGAGTGTGGGGAGAGTAAAACAAAGGCAAAACAAAGCATCTGGGAGGATTTCAATATTTAAGACAGCAAAAAAGATGGCTTATGTGGAAACATGGGAAGAAAATGGGAGTGGCAACAAGGGTGGATTCCTTGGGAGATTTAGGAAGAACTGAATAGACAATGGTCAAGTTAAGTAAGAAATAAAATGTATTTTTGTCATTTAATAATAAACAAGATATAAATATCTTTGATGAGGGGCCAATTTCATTGGTATATTGAGTGCTATATACTGAAGATGTTTTCCAAGTGCTCAGAGCATGTTACCTGATGCCTCTATGAGAAGGATGGATTAATTCCCCTGAGCTGAGGGGACATTCAGATGATACCTGAGCTGGGCCTGAAGAAGGTGGGAATTTGCTTTGTGTGAAAAGTGAAAAAGTGAATTCTATTCAGACAAACAGTATGAATGAAACCCTAAAGCCTGATCAACATGCAGTATTTGGGACCCTGTGTGACTGGGAATAACCTCACCCCCCTCCCCCAGCTTCTCCAGGCCTTCAATTTTCCACATGTCTTCCCCTTTCCTCATTGATCAAATTGAAGTAAAGCTACTCGGTAAGGAAGTCTCCAAAACAGAATCTCCATAGGTCAGCCTTCAGTGATACAGTGCAAAGCAGGTGGAAGGCCAGGTATGGCCTGAGCAAAAGTGATAATGGACAGAAAAAAAAAGTGGAAATGGACAGAAAGAGATAGGTATTGATACCTAAATTTGCTGATTGGTTGGAATGAGGCAGGGATACTGGTCATAGGAAGTGTATAAAAGGTGACTTCATACCTGTTCCCCAGGACCACACACACATTTGGGTAAATGACGTTTAACTAGGATGGAGAATGCAGGAGAAAAGACAGGTTGGGGTCCTATGTTTAGCTTAAATGTGAGCATATGGTTGAAGTTACCAAGAAACATTCCAATATTGACAGAAATATGGGCCTGAGGCACAGGATATGAGCCATAATGACACTGATTTGGGAATCACCAATGTATAATCACTCGAGCCAATAGAATAGATGAGGTCATCAAAGAAAAGTGTATATGGTAAAAAAAGATCATCAAGGACACAGATCTGAAGGGGACTCAACAATTCTGGATTGGATGTTTATAATATCTGTTTTCAACAGTCCCCCTTCCAGATTCTGAAGTTGACACTGAAGGGTATCCCTGGTAATTAGGTAAGTGATGTGGAAAATTGAGGTTATTCTAATACTGCTAAGTATTCTGTTATTTTTTAAAAAAGAACTTCTACTACTGAGAGAAGGTAAAACTTGGATTGTTAAATTCTTTATTTTCTTGTATTTTTATTCTTTTTAACAAAATAATCACACTGATCATTTGGGTTCACTCCATTTCATCATCTAATTTCTAAACACTTCCTTTTTTTTGGCTTGTGTCCTTATAATCAAATCTGCTTTAAGAAAATCTGCTTTGGGTCTTCCTTTGGCCAACTCTACTGAGAGAAATCAGTGACGATTTCTCCGATCTTTTTTGTGCTTTGCTGACAGTCTCCATTTAGCACCCAGAGAGCACAGAACATTTAGTTGTTGCATTCCCTTACATTTGCAGTTCATTTTCTGTGTCAATTCATGTGGTTGATATTATAAAAATCATTTTAAACCTAGTTTAACTTTTCTTTTTTAACGTTTGGCTTATTCATAATTTTATGAGCTATAAATTTTATTGCATTGTGAATTGCCTTTCCCATCTGCAGATAACTCTGAGGAAGTCCTTGGAGGGATTGCTTAGGAGGTGGTGAAAATGAAAAGAAAGGGACTTCTATTGTGATTTGGTACATGTTAGGCCAAAATATATTCTTGAGTAGAAAATGACCAAGGAGGAAAGATTTGGAGCTTTGTAAACCTGGTTTTATTTGAAGTACACACTCTAGCTGAATAGGTGAAAACTGTTCACGACGTGCAAAATGAATATGAAATTTAATGCAATTGCATGGTTTGCTGAAACAATAGTTCTAACTAATTCATATAAAGTTCTTCTCAGCTAGATTCTTTTTACTGAATTATCCAGAGAACTTCTCAACAAGAACCAAAATAATGAGAAAATAGAAGTTTCTGGGTTGTGTGTGTGTGTATGAAATGTTTACTTAGTCTTGCTACAGATTAAGGTTGAGGTTATTAGAGTCATACCAAATATTTATCAAATACTTTAGGATTCCCACACTTACATTTTGTTGTTAAGGCAAAAGGCAGAAATATGCAGAAGAAAAACTGTATTAATTGGTTCCATGTTGGGTTTATTTATATTGGCAAAGTGTAAATGACTCAAAGGGTATTAAAGAAGAGCTGCAATAGATTTTGGGTCCAAATTCTGGTTTGCTGATTCACTATTTAAACCTACTGTTTTTATATTTCTAATAATATGTAATTATCCCCCTAGAGAGTTTCGAGAGGTCCAATATCAGAGTATTAAGACGTAGAAGATCCTGGATTTATCCATTCATTATTTAAAGTGACTGTTTTTTATATTTCTAATAATGCATAATTATTCCCCTAGAGACTTTGGAGAGGTCCAATATCAGAGTATTAAGAAGTAGAAGATCCTGGATTTAAATACTGCTCTCCTGAATCAAACCTTAGTCTTTTAATTTTGCTGCCTTGTAAGCATAGTCTGTGAGATAGATATTTTCACAATATCCATATATACTACACATATTCCCAGTGTAGAGAGCCTTTTCCTAAGTTCTTTCCTCTGTCTAGAATGCTTTTCCTGAGATATACTCTTGGCCAACTTCTTCATCTCCATCAAGACTTTACTCAGAAATCATCTTCTCAATAGGCCTACACCAAGCTTCCTCTTTAAAATTGTTTACCGTGTCTCTGCTTCACATTTGTCCTGATTTTCATGAAATTTTCCTGGTTTTAACACTACAGATCTCACATCCCAGGAAACCTCTGTCCAATATCCCTAACTCTGACCAAGTTCATTATCTATCTAATCTATCATCTATCTATCTATCTATCTATCTATCTATCTATCTATCTATCATCTATCCATCCATCTACACATATAAACCCCCCTCTATTCCACACACACATTTAATTAAATGTTTCCCTGTACTTGAATTAAATTTCATAATAGCAGGAATGTTTGCTGTTGTTTTCTTTTTACAGAAACATTTAAGGACCTCAAAATAGTGTCCAATGAATGCTTGTTAAGTGAATAAAAATTTTTATATGTCATGGCAGACTAGTAAAAATCAGAACAGAAAAGCCATGTTGATGTTCCATCTGTCCAAATAGCTACCAGAATTATGTTTTGATTTTTATCATTTCTTAACTCATACATACAGGTCAACTTGAATGAGGCAGAGATTCTAAATGGCAGGAAATATAATACTATATAACTGGTCGCTTGAGCTGAGAATTGAGATTTTATGGAATGAAAATGCTGATTCATATCAGAATTGTGCTGCAGGATGATTACATTGGATAGAAACTTTCAGTTGTGTCTCAGTCCATTGGAGACACTGGCAGAAAAATAAAGAAAAGAGAAGGAAATGATGGACCTAATTAGGCAAGGGCATTATAAAACCAGCTTGGCATCTGACTTACAGAAGTCATGGCACAGCACATACAAGCTGAGTTAGGTTCAAATTCAATCAACCAAAATGTGCTTAGACATTTTTGTATTTAGCATACAGATATATGTTATATGTTGAAAAAAACAAAAAACAAATATAATAGACCTGGATATGTTATTGGGTGGCCTCAAACAAAGTATGAGGACATTTGTTGATGAAATGGCATGATTTAACAGGATTACTCAGATAGTCTCTCTCTTTCTACAGGTCTTTATTATGGTTTCTGTTAGCTTATTTCCCAGACCTATGGCCAAGTGTGGTTACCTTTCATTATCTCCTTTCCCTTTTTTCATTTAAACTTCTGAGGTTCCGCATATTTCTTCTCTTTTACTATCCACCACATCCCATCATGCATCAGGCTGCACCCATTTTTATCTTCAGATATTTTCAAATTGTCTTCGCTTTTCTGCCCTTAGTGTTCCTTATTCAAGCCCTCATTATGCCTTGTCATAATTATTGTAATAGATTTCATACTGATTACTCTCTCCCCACATTGGTGACATTCCAACCCCTTCTCCATTCATCTGCCACAGTCCTCTATTTACCGTATCGCTCTCCAGAATGAAGCCTTGCTCCTTGAGAAGACTCCCTTTGTTTCCATAATCTGGCCTCTACCTGTTCTTCATCCTTTGACAGTCTCTCTGCTTCAGCACTGAGCAACTCGTAGCTCCCAACACAACTCTGGCCTCAGTTTTTCCCTTCAGCCTGTGCAGTCTCTTATTTCATCAGTCCTGTTGTCTCGAGGTGGCCAAGTTTTATTCATATTTTAAAATTTATTTCAGGTATCCTGTCTTCCAGGAAGATATCCCCATGCTTTAGTCCATGGCAGGTGTTATGTTCTTTGTCCATGCTTCTATAACACTGTGTTTCAAGGTTTTACATTATAATTGTCTATTTATATCTCCAAAATGCTTGGTTGTAGAGCAACTGTTTGTGGGATGATAGAATACATGAATGAGTATTTATATGACTTTACCGTTATCAGCGTTACATTGATGGTTGCAGTCAAGCCATTCATTGGTCAGCAAAGAGCTTCCTTTAACTCTCTTTTCAAAAGTTTCTGTTCTGTTTCTCTCATGGAGAATCGTCTTTTACTCCACACCTGACAAATGAGTCACACCTCAGTTGTAATGAAATTTTCCTCCTACTGCTAATTCTCTGTTCCTGATGAAAGGATCCATGTTAAAACTTTTTATTTTATTCCCTTCAGACTATTATAATGGTCTTTTGGCTGGCTTCCCAGTACACATAATTAACAGACTTCAGTTGGTATGAAATGTTGCTGCTAAAATCCAATCCAACATTAGATCAAATAAGCACATAACTCTGGTTTTCATGTCATCAGAATCAGAGATGGAAAATTATTATTAGTTCCACATACACCCTGCTCCTCTGGGGAGTTAAGGCAAAGTTATTCTTCTCTGGTGTTTTGTCCACTGAGTTTAAGTGATACAAGCAACAGGTCCTCTCTTAGTTCCCCTGGGAAAGTCTTTCACTGTCAAATAAAAGTAATTTAAAAAAAGAAAAAAAGGAGAAGAAGAAAAAAAAACCTTCAATTTATATCAGGTTTTCTTTACTTTTTAAATTTTTTTCCCTGTCATTTTTTTTCATTATCTGTGTATATCAGGTTTTCTTAACTGGTTTCTAGCCTCTGCTCAGTTGAATTCTGAAGCATCTACACGTGACATAGTGAATCCTTTGGCCTTTTGGTTTCTTTTCCTTGGTGATGCTTTTTGAGGGCTTTGCCTTTATAATGACCCATTTAATCCCAGTCACTTGGAAATGAGTTAAATACTACCTCCTTCACACAATCTAAATTGGTTTAACATCTTTCAGTGCAAGTAGTTTGTGTTAATTCTCTGCACACGCTAATACATACACCTCAATCTGACTACATAGACATCAGGTCCAAACAAATGATTTCAGGGGCCCAGGAGCGAATTACTGTATTGATCTATTAAATAGACCTAAAACGCTTGTTTGGATTGGAAGTCACTTGCAATCAGCAGCACTTTTGTGAAAGGCTTAGGCTGGCCCTGACCTAGTAGTAGGCGGCAGAGCCATGTTGCTTAACTACCTAAAGGGATTGATATTCCAAGAAGATTCCCAAAAGGCTATCGCTGCTGGCAGGCTTTGCTATGAGGCTTGATGTCTGTTTTCTCCGTTCAAATAATCCTGGAAATTAGATTATGGGCACACAGGCAATTTTTCCCATTCTAATTCTTCACGGTTACATACAATGCAGCCATTAGGGAGGATTTTAACACAGGGGAAGGTAGGCTTTCTGGAATTTGAAGGCTGATGGACTTGGATTCAAATACTGATTCTCCCACCTTCTAAATGTTTCTTCACCTTCTGTGAAACGTTAAAAAAGTTATTTGCTTTTCGAAATCTCTGATTTCCCACTTATAAATTGGGGTGGATAATATAATACTCATGATTGTTGTGGGAATTAAATGAAATAATGTATAAAATGTGCCTTGGAACATGGTAAAAACTCAATAAAATTTTTATTTCTTTCTTCTGCCCCTTTTGCCAGGAAGACTACTCTACTACACATATCGGTGAGGGTGTGTTGGGAAATGTAGATGAACATCTGGAATGAATTTAGTATGCATTTTATAGGAATAGGAAATCAAGGTACATTTTGTATTTAATTATTAATGTTACCATTACTGACAATAAATATAAAGTTTCATATAAATTCAAGATACTGCTGCTACTGCTAATAATTATTATCTACTTAGTGATCAGACACATCCCCTTAATAGCTCCCACTTGACCGATAAAGTCCTTTAAACTTTTTCCAATATATCTTTCTATCCTTGAATATTATTTGGGGCACCTCAATCTTTTTTGTTTATGTCAATATGTCAATGTCATGTAAGCATTTCATTAAAAATTATTTCGTACATTCTGGAAGAATTTTTCTCTCATGTTTACAATTAATTGGTCAATAATATTAGTTAAGTTCTGAGAGCAAGCAGTGTGTGTGTGCATGTGTGCTTGTTGGGGGTGGGAGGGAGTGTAGAACAAAAAGTTAAAGAAGCGTTATGCCATTTGACTTCATCCCATCTCTCAAGCTTCCATGATCCTCCAGGATGATTTTTTTAGGCCTTCAAAGCTTTTATATTTGTTTTTTAATTGCTGTATGTCTCAATTTGTTGCCTAAATAATTACTGGAATCTTTGGATTTAGGATGTGGATACGGTATAGGGGTCAAGCAGGAGGGCTCCAGCCTCACACCACAGGATGGATTTCTTGCTACTCATAGCTAAGCCTGCAGGAAACCAGCTTGATCAAGGTCCCATAGGAAAACCAGGAGAGGATGAACTTGCTACGTGATTGTAGTCTTGGGTAGAACAGCTGAAAAAAAGTTGGTGGTAACAAAATTTATAAATTGTTTCAAGCTAAGTTATGATTTAGTGAAAAGAATCCAACCTTTTTTTGCTCTCTTATTTGTTTTATCAAGTTTTTTTTTTACCTTAGCATTTAAGTTGCATATTTTACTTTAAGAGGCTTTCTAATCTTTTAAAAATAATTCTCTGTGAAATGGATCAAAATCAACCCTGGTTGAAGAAAACCAGTTTTTAAAGGTGGATGTTTACTGTAACTTATTTCTACTTGGAACTAGGCTCTGGTTCTATTCAAAAAGTGTCAGAAGAATATTCATTTGGTTACTTTTACATAAATCTGTATTAATATCCAAGAGGCCCCACTCCAGGTATGCAAATAAAATAGCCATTAAGAAATTTGTGCTACTTCTGTCAACTACACTGAAGCCCAAGATTCAAAGTGTGAAAAGAGGCCGAAATACACAAAGTATTTAAACCAATCAGTGCTAATTCATGCTTAGAGGAAACATATGAAGGAAGTTTTCAGACATATACACACAAAGAAGGATTTCACATACAGACACCCTATTTGTAGCTGGAAACAACTCTCCACACCCCTCAAAACCTGCTACAAATAACAACAAACACACATGGGCTGGAGGGATAGAAGTCCTTTGTCAATAACCTAATCAAATCTCCGTACGTAGTTTTTAAAATTTTATTATTATTGTAGTTTTTAGATATGCCCACTCTCAAAAAATAAGGTATAGAATTAAATGTAGGGATAGAGGGTAGAGACAGCTGAACTGTTTTCCATCAGTAAATTGGGAGGTGGGAGGTTGAGGGGGAGGGACCAAAAAGGGAAGACTGTGGGAAGGAGGGGCAAAAAGAAAAGTCGGATCAATGAAGGTAGAATTGCTTCGGTGGCCGACTCTATGATTTGACTCATCAGGGCAGATAATATTACACAAGGAGAAATTGTAGAACAAAAAAAAAGACAAAACTTTGGGGAAAACGGAAATTTATGAAGAAGAAGAGGAAGTGCCAATGAAAAAGATTTCAAACTAGTTTCTCTTCTCCCAAATCTGCTCCATCTTTTAAATTTTTTATGCAGACATTGTATGTATGTAGCTCAGGGCAAGGTTATCTCCATCCTGGATTACCACTATTCTCTGAACTTTGGACAAAAGTTGAAAGCAACCTATATTCACCAACACGGGAATTAATAAATAGCTTGCATTGTATTCACATATGAACATTATACAGCAGGTACATTGAGTGCGCTAGAGCTACATGTATTAACAAGGAAAAACTCAAAAACATAAGAATGAATGGAAAAAATGTGCAAAAGTGATACATGCAGTATGATGCCATGTATATAAAGTTTACAACTCGAAAAAAATCAACAATTGTCTTGCATACACACATATGAATGGTAATGATAAACAGCAAACACAGATTAGAGATTATCTTCAGAAAGAGTGTGATGGGAATGACATTGAGTAGTTGTGGTTACATGGGCTACATCTCTGTCTTCCATATCATATCACTCCTTTCTTTCCAATAGCAACAGAACTTTTTGCCTGAGTTTCAAAGAACCATGGTTGCCTAGCTAAACATTGCAATTTTCAGTCTTCCTTGCAGCTGTTGTATGCTCATGTGACTAAATTCTTGACAAGGTGGTATGATTAGAAGTGATGTGTCTGACTTCCCGGTCACTTCCTTAGCGGAGATTGATTGTCTTTGCATCTTCTCCTTCCCCACATGCTGGAATGTGGAAGTACTATCAGTAGTTCAATCCCCATCCTGAGGACATGGACAGTACTCCAGGGCAGGGATCATGGTCCTTGGGCCAGTGGCCTTGTGAGATGCTTATAACTGAAATTCATTGACCTTCACTCTTAGGCCTTATTTATTGTCTGAATACACCATGGTTTCTCCACTGTCTTGTTTACAGACATTTAGATCATTTCTTGTTTGGTGTTATTAAGAGTATTCTTATACAAGTCTCCTTCCCTCATAGAACAGAATTTATCCATGGTATTCTCTTAGTCTGTTTGGGCTACTGTATCAAAAATATCACGAAGTATGCAGCTTATAAACAAACATATATTTCTCAAGAGGCTGGGGAGTCCAAGCTCAAGACCCCAGCAGATTCAGTGTCTGATGAGGACCCACTTCCTAGATGGCCCCTTTTTCTCTGCATCCTCACAGGGCAGGAAAGGCAAGGAGGTCTTTTAGGCTGCTTTTTCTTAAAAAAATTTTAATGTAGTTCACATATAACATTATATATGTTTCAAGTATAAAACATAGTGCTTTGACATTTATATACCTTGTGATATGATCACTATAATGTCTAGTAACTGTCACCATACATGGTTATGATGATATTATTGAGCATATTTCCTGTGTTGTACATTACATCCCCATGGCTTATTAATTTTATAACTAGAAGTTTGTACCTTTTATTCCCTTGTACCATTTTTACCCATCATTCTATCCCCTCACCTCTGGCAACCACTTGTTTGTTTTCTGTATCTTTGAGTCTCTGTTTTGTTTAGTTTGTTCATTTGTTTAGTTTTCTTTAGATTCCACTTTTACATAAAAATTATTAAAAAAAAGATTCTGCTTTCTAAAGGGCTCCCTGAGGGCTCTATGCTCATGATCTAATCACTTCCTAATAGTATGGGGGTTAGGTTTCAACACAGAGATTTTGAGGGACATGCACATTTAGACAATAGCATATGTATTTAGGAATGGAACTGCTGAGTCATAGGGCGTGTTCATGTTTAATTTTCCTCAGCATTGTGAGGATAAACATTTTTCCAAGTGGCCATAACAATTTAAGTCATTACCAGCAGTGTGTTAGAGGCTCTCACCTTGCTTTTGATTGAATTCTGAATTTTTTTATCTCTTTAATATTTGAAAACCAATTATTTATTTCTCACTGTGATTTTAATTTACATTTTTCTGATTACCAGTAAGGATAGTCATCTTTTCACATGCTTAGGGCTACTTGTCTTGCTTTTGCTATGAAATGCCCATTCCCATTTTTGCTCATTTTTCTATTGGCTATTTTTTTCTTATTTGTTCTATATATAAAAATATGTATAACAAAAACCTCCAACTCAGTGATTTGTCTTTTTAACTCCTCATGTCTTTTGATGAATGCAAGGTTTTAGTTTTAGTGTAGTGATCTACCTACCTTTTACTTTATGGTGTGCAGGTTTTATTATTGTTTAAAAACTTCTCTGCTCTCTGAGGTTGCAAAGATGTTCTATATTTTATTCTATAATTTCTATAGCTTCACCTTTCATATTTGTTTTAAATCTACAACCAGTAAATGATTTTTGGATATGATATGGTTTCAGAATAAAATTTAATTAATTTCCTTATGGATAACCAACTCTCCCAGACCCACCGACTGAATAACTGTTGTATTCTTCCTTCCCTCTCAGCCCACTGATCTCTAATTCCTGCTCTGTATTATTTGTGTAAGATTATTTTAGGGCTCTTTTTCCATTATTCTGTTATTAACACCATGCAAATGCCATATTGTCCTAGTGTAGTTTTAATAAAAATATTGGTGTTAGATAAGCTGATGTTCCACTCTTCCTTGTTCTTCTTATCGAAGATTATCTTGGATAATCTTGTTACTTTGCAATTCTATTTTACTTTTGGAATAAGATTGTCATATTGTTCGACTCTATTTGTAGATCCATTGCTTTTATAGATTAACCTAGGGGAAATTTCCAGGACTAGTCCCTTTTTTTTAATGTTTACTTAAACACATTTCTTTCTTTTATATGTTTCTCATAAGCCTGACTTTTAGACTTTTTTTGTTTTACATGTATTGTAATTTCAGTTCAACATTAAAGAGAAAGTAAAGAGATAATTGATATATAATTATTTTTAAAAGGAAGAGGGTTTTTTTTGTCGCTTAAACAAGAAATTCATACATTCAGAAAAAAACCCTTAGATGGAAACAATAAAGATACACATCATAAAAGATGAGTGTGCGGAGCAAAACGCATGCGTGCTCTTGAGCACAGTGAGGATGTGAAGGCTCTGCTGGCTACCAGCTGGCCCCAGTTGGCTTAGGACCACTAACCGAATTCTGGAGCACTCCCCGAGGGAGAGAGCAGAGCATTCTGAGGTAAATACTGAGGGTGGAATAAAATGAGTTCATTATGTAAATAATAGTTGCAAGCCAGATGTTCATAGCTTGGGTATACCTTACTAGCCTCAGGCACGTGTACAATGCATTTTGAGTGAGTTTTCATATCCTCAGGGGCCTTGCTATCAAATTCCAAAATTACTCCCTCTCCTCAGACAGCTTTCCTCGCAACTGCTGAAAAAAGAAACTGTTAGGAAGGTCTCACATTGAGGAGATTTGGGTAAAGTGCCTTACATGCAAGCAGGAAGATAGCGAGACTCAGCAATTCTGTTAATTACTGTTATGAATGCTGGACCATGTGAAAAAGAGGAAAGATTTTCTCTTTAATGTTTACACTGAAGTAGATAAAGTGAAAAAAGGAGGCCATAGAGTTAATTTTTTAAAAAAAACTAAGCAGGCTTTTAGCTGTTCAGATCTCATATAAATCAAAAGGACGAATGTGATTTAAACTTGTTTTACTGAAGCAAATTTTCAGAATCTGGCATTTAAATTGAGCTTTGGGGCACTCCAGTAATCCCACAGGCATGTAAAATCTGATACTATATCTGCATCTAAGCATTCTGCTCTGGGATTTGGAATCCCAATTGGCAACCTGGGGAAACCATATTACTTACAGTACTCAAATAGTCTAATTAGTTCTTCTGACCCTCTTGTATACTAATAAATGGCCCATTACAAAACATTAAAACTGAATTCTTTCCATTAAAAATGATTTTCTTGCTAATGAACATGATCTAGGTTTAATGTACAATGTTGATTAACATTAGATTGTTCTAATGTACAGTGAATGCTTTCCAGTATGAAGTGATTGTAGCACTAATTAGACTTTCTGGTTCAGTCAGTTAGCTGAGAGGGGGATGAGTCTTCCAACAGTGGTCTAAATATTGCTTATATTCTTAGTTTGTTTTTGGTCTATTACTTTTTGATCTAAAGAGCTGAAAACTCTAATGTGAAATTGTATAATGAACCTTGGAAAATTATGAGCCTAAAGAGACTTTTAGATCACCTCATCAGGTCAATTTTCAAGTTTTATTTGGCCAGTGGTATGCAAAGGCTGATGCAATTGGGACTTCTTTGGGGATTCTGGAACACTCCGCACACCGTCCAAGGCTCCCTTGGTACCTAGCACAGTGTCGCACGTAGTATGTGCCCAGGGACTGCATGCTAGCTTAATGTTGTAAGGTGCTTCTGAGTTACTGGTAATTAATATTCCGGAAATGGTTGTCCAATGAATCAATAAACACATTTATTGACCATCTATATGTGACCAGAGTTAAATGCGGCAAGCCCCAAGGAAAATTTAAAAAATGCATTAAATATGGCTTTATGAAACAATATCATAGAGACTGGATTTTTACATTTATTTTAGCTAAGTGAGGGTTCCCCAGAAAACCCGCGTCATTGGCTCACTATCTGCGTGTTATTCCAAATGTGGAATAGGAAGTCAGGAAAGTTTTACCATAACAACTAAGGGTTTTTTTTCTTCTTCCCCCTTCCCCCCAACCCCCACGGGGTCCATATGGTGGGAATTTCACTCATTGAACTCGTATCTATTAAACACCTGGGGAATGCCAGGTGTCCTGCTAGGCCCGAGGCACATAGACAAGGCATTATGACTACCATTCAGAGGAACACGGTCAGATGGGAAAGCGGGGGACGTGCAAACAAATATTACAGTACAATGGATCACAAAAGCTGTTATTACAAGTTTAGACAGACCGACCCCATCTCCCCGCTGAGCTGAGCTTTGCCTCTCCAGATGGGGAGGAAAGAATCCTATGACTACACAGGGATACCAGGTGAGGCCACAGGAATTGGTCAAAGATGTTGAAATAGAAACATACAGGGGGTAGGAAGCGTGGCAGAGGAGGTATTTATTAGATGGCATGAAGTCTGGTGGAGCTTTGGGGACTTGGTTGGTAGCCAGTTTTGTAAGAGCTTCCTAACAGCTTTCTATTTTCTGCCTAAACTCATTATCAAGTAAATTTTCTTCAACATATAACACATATGTGCCTCCTCCCCAAGGTCTCCCAATTTTTAAAGAAAATAAACCCTGACTCCTTGTTTTATTTTTGCATTATTCTTTAAAAATTTTTTTCAATTGCAATTGACATTCAATATTATTTTGTATTAGTTTCAGGTGTACAGCATAGTGGTTAGATAATCATATACTTAACAAAGTGCTCTCCTCTTATTTCCAGTACCCACCTGGCACCATACACAGTTATCATAAAATTATTGACTGTATTTCCTATGCTGTACTCTATATCCCTGTGACTACTTTGTAGCTACCAACTTGTGCTTCTCAATCCCTTCACTTTTTCACCCAGTCCCCCAACACCATCCCGTCTGGAAACCATAAGTCTTTTCTCTGCATCTCTGCAGATTCCTTATTCTGCTATTTGAGAGATTCTACAGTTTGGGCCCAACATACAATTTTGACCTGCACAAACAGCATTTTGTTATGTTTCAACCACATAACTTTGTCCCCCTGATCCACAAATATACTCAAGTTTAGTCAAGCTTGATTCCTTTAATGTTCCTGTGTATTCTTTAAGAAATTCTGCTCATTGCTAAAAGCCTTTTCTAATACTGCTTCTCTAGGAAGCTTTTCCTTGTCCTCCTCCACCCCCATCCACAGCTGGATTTCTTTCTCACCTCAATACACACTGTAATTTATTTCTCTCTATAGTGTCTTCAGTCTTAAAATTATTTATATACACATGTTTTCAACCTCTTTCATTATAAAAGATTATTATTGTACTCTATGTCTGGTCTTTTATCTCACTACCCTTACAGCAGCTAACATAATGTGAGACCAAAAATAACAGTTACCAAGAACAAAAGTAAATGCTTGATAGAGTTGATAGTGAGAAACCTGAAAATTCAGGGCAGAAGTGAAGTGTAGGAGATTTGTTGGATTTTGATCTGCTGGAAGACTGATTGAGGAGTCTTCCTCTCTCTTACTTTCTCTGATATTTGTGTTTGAAGGTTTTCTAAATATTTAAATTAAGATTAGGAAGTGTCTGTTAAAAGTGTTAATAGCTTGTGTATGCATAACCACTATATGCTTCCTTTTGAATTATATTTTATTGTTTATGCTACAATTGTCATGAATTTCCCCCTTTTGTCCCCCTTCATCCTGCCCTGCCTGACTTTCTCATGCCACCTCCACACTGATGTCCACGTCTATGGGTCCTGCATATATATTCTTTGGCAACTCTATTCCCTGTGCTGTACATTCCATTCTCATGATTATTCTGTAACTACCAAGTTGTACATCTTAGGCTCTTCACCTTTTTCACCCATCCTCTAATCCCCCTCCCATCTGGCAACCACCAAAATGTTCTCTGCATCTATGATTTTGTTTCTGGTCTGCTTATGTGTTTGTTTTGATTTTTAGATTCAATTATTGAGTAGGTATGTATTTATTGCCATTTTATTGTTTAAAGTTTTTATCTTCTTTTTTCCCTTCTTAAAGAAGAGCCTTTAGCATTTCATGTAATACTGGTTTGGTGGTGATGAACGCCTTTAGCTTTTTCTTGTCTGGGAAGCTCTTTATCTGTCCTCCAAGTCTAAATGATAGCTTTGCCAGGTAGAGTAATCTTGGTAGTAGGTCCTAGCTTTCATCACTTTGAATATTTCTTGCTAATCCCTTTTTGCCTACAAAGTTTCTTCTGAGAAATCAGCTGACATTCTTAGGGAGCTCCCTTGTAAGTAACTAATTGTTTTCTCTTTCTGCTTTTAAGATTCTGTCTTTATATTTACCCTTTGACATTTTAATTTGATGTGTCATGGAGTAGGCCTGTTAGTGTCCATCTTGTTTAGGACTCTCTGTGCTTCCTGTACTTGCATGTCTCTTTCCTTCACCAAGTTAAGGAAGTTTTCTTCATTATTTTTAAAATAGATTTCCAATTTGTTGTTCTTTCTCTTCTTCTGGCATCCCTACAATGTGGATGTTGGAATGCTTGGAGTTGTCATGAAGGCTGCTCACACTATCCTTGTTTTTTTTTAAGATTTTTTTCTTCTTGTTGTTTTGATTGTTTTTTTGCTTCCTTATGTTCCAAATCATTCATTTGATGATTTGATTCTCAGATTTACCCACTGTATTGTTTCCCCATAAATTGTTCTTTATTTCAATTCATGTATCCTTCATTTCTGACTGTTTTTTTATGCTGTTGAAGTCCTCACTAAGTTCCTCGAGTATCCTTATAACTAGTATTTTGAATTTTGCATCTGATAGATTGCTTTTCTCCATTTTGTTTAATTTTTATTCTGGAGATTTGTTGTTCTTTCATTTGGTCTATGTTTCTAGTCTCATTTTTGACAACCTCCCTGTGTTTGCTTCTATTTCTCCCAGGCTTAATAGAGTGGCTTAATGGTATTAGGTGTCCTGTAGAGCCCAGTGGCAAAGCCTCCTCTATTACCCAAGCTGGGTACCCAAGGTGCAACCTTCATGTGAGCTGTATACTCCCTCCCACTGTAGTTGAGTCTTCATTGCTTTTGGTATGTTGAATCTCTTCTGAGTCATACAGCATAAGCTACAAAGCAATCTGAAGATGGGCTACTTGTGCTGGGCTTCAAGGTGCCCAGGAGAGGACAAACTGTAAACCAAGGCCTGCTTCTGGTAGTGCTGGGCCTGGGGCCACTTAGCAAGAGGTACAGGGCTGACTGGAGGTAGATGCATCTCATTTGAGAGCATTTAGGAAAATCTGAAGCAGAGGCCAACACAAGCCATTTATATGGAAAAGCCGCTGGACACAGCTTAGGTTAGTCCGAAAGTTGGGTGGGGCAGGACCTCAGGGAATCACCAGGGTAGGGCAAACAGTGTGAACCAGGTGACGGAGTCTGAGATATGTCACCTACCTGCTGGCTCTGTAGGAGGAGGACTCAGAAAAGGAACAATGGCCTCTTCCAGCACTTCTGTTAGGGAGAAAGCTGTCCCACAGCTCTTGCCCTAATGCTGAACAATTCAGTTCCTCTACCTATGTTTCTGATGTCTTTCAAGCTGCTATTCTGGTGCTGGAACTCAGAGGGAGTGAGTCTGAACAAGTCTGTGCATGAACCCTTTAAGATGAACTGCCTGGGTTTCCAGTAGTTTCTACTTTCCATTGCCTCAATTCCCACTGGTTTTTATAGCCAGAAGTTATAAAGACTTATCTTCCTGGCATTGTAACCCTGGGCTGGGGGCCCCGGTGTCGGGCTGGGACCCCTTGCTCCTGAGATATCCCTCCTGATTTTTATCTGCTACACATGAGTGTGGAACCAATCCATTCCATGTCTCTACACCTCCTACCAGTCTTGATGTGGTTCCTTCTTTAATTCCATAATTGTAGGACTTCCATTTAGCTTAATTTAGCTAAATTCCATTTAGCTAAATTTCTTGTTTAGATTTAATCTTTATTGTTTTTTCTCCATTACTATGTAGTCCCCTTGTACCACCATTCCCCCAGCAATTACCACACTGTTGTCCATGTCCATGAGTCCTTCTCCTTTTTTGCTCAATACCTTTACCCCCTCACTCCCAACCTACCACTAGCTGTCATCCTGCTCTCCATTTATGAGTCTGTCTGCATTTTCCTTGTTAGTCCAGTTTGTTCATTAGATTCTACATATGAGTGAAATCATATGGTATTTGTCTTTCTCTGACTGCCTTATTTCACTTAGCATAATGTTCTCCAGATTCATCCATATTGTTGCAGAGTAAAATTTTCTTCTTTTTTAATGTCAAGTGTATAATGTTGTTTAAATGTCCCAGAGCTGTTTTATCTACTTGTCTACTGAAGGACAGTTGGGCTGCTGCTATATCTTCGCAATTGTAAATTATGCTGCATGAACATAGGTGTGCTTACATTCTTTTGAATTAGTATTTTGGGTTACTTCAGATATATTTCCAGAAACAGGATTGCTGGGTCAAAAGGTAGATCCATTCTTAATTTTTAAAGATATCTCCATACTGCTTTCCACAGTAGCTGCACCAGTCTGCATTTCCACCAACAGTACAAAAGTGTTCCCCTTTCTCCACATCCTCACCAGCACTGGTTGTTTGTTGATTTATTGTTGATAGCCATTCTGACAAGTGTTCAATGATATCTCATTATGGTTTTAATTTGCATCTCTCTGATGACTAGTGATGTTGATCATCTTTCATGTGTCTATGGGCCATCTGTATGTTCTCCTTGGAAAAGTGTCTTTTTGGGTCCTTTGCCCATTTTTTAAATTGAATTTTTTTGTTTTTTGGTGTTGCTCTTTCTAGATGTCTCTTTGACTTGGGTCTTTCAAGGTCTAGGTTTTTGATGCCAGGTTATTGGGAAACACAGAAGAGGAATTGACTTCTTCTGTCTGGGTGTTTTAGCCTAGAAGGTTTTATTGAGAAGTTACCATTTTTTTAGGAGCCTTGACCAAAGGGTTAGAATCTATCAGACATAGCCAGATTCCCACCCTTTGAAACGACGTGTCTTTCATTCAAAGATAAGAAAAGGGGAGCAACATAGATAAGAAAAAAGAATAGGAAAGGTGGATAGATTAGGAAAAAGTCCCAGAACTTCCTTGGCATTTTGCATCTATTTATTCATTTATTTGTTTGTGTTATCCTCTTCCAAGGACAGGCTTATTGATTTTAGAGAGGGGGAAGAGAGAGGGAGTGAGAGAGAAAAACATCAGCGTGAGAGAAACACTGATTGGTTGCCTCTCTTATGTGCCTGGGATGGGGGCTGAATCCACAACCTAGGTATGTGCCCTGGCTAGGAATCAAACCCTTGACCTTTTGGTTTATGAAACAACACTTAGAACAAGTGAGTCACATGGGCCAGGGCCTTTTTTGGCGTTTGGACAAAGTGAGAGCAGGCTCAGGGAGGTGGGACTGTTTGCGTAGCTTTGTTAGGTAAGATTCATCATTTGACTATGGTCCTGGGGAGGGCCTTGGCAGGGAAGTGAAAGAGAGGATATTTTCTTCACTAAGGCGATAAGGAATTCACTAAGGAGGAGGATGTGAAAATCTGAGAGGTACTTTCTGGTTGCTGTTCTCTGAAGGCTGGGCTTGACAGTAAAATATGCCGTGGAATTAAACTCTCTATTATCTGTCAGGATATTGAGATTCCAGAATGCCAGGGACCAGGTGGCAGCACTTAACCATCAGAGATAAGATGGATTTAATTACAGAATAGGAAGTAAGTAAATGTAGCAAATCAACTATGACAATCAGGGTTTATTTACCTTCAAGAATCTGTGTCAAAGGCCAATAGGTCATGGTATTCCTGACAGTGAGATATAGAAAGAGCTAACTAAGGTATTGCTCAATTTATGTAATAAAAAATAAAATTAAAAACAGAGCTGGCAAGTGGAAGTTAGTTGCAATAATGGAGAACTGAAGCCCCTCATTTGGTTTCCAAATCTAAGTGAGTACACTGACATAGATCACATCGATCAAAGAGGAAGCTGAATCCCTCTGAGGAAAGACCTCACAACACCACCTCAAGTATATTCAGTAAATATTCTCTGAACCTTCAGAAAAGGTCATGTGCCCATTTACCACAGAACAGTGAAAGAGAAATACAAAACCTTTCTCAAAGGTACTAAATTTGTGATATTATATTTCATTGTATTCCCTTAGTTAGAATGAGGGCTTATAGAGGTGATAATTGAATTGCTGGCTTCATAGTGGATTCTGTGGGTCTATGGTTTCAATCTGTGGTAATCTTCCCATTTTCCTAAAGTATAATCAGTATAGATATGCTTAGCTGCTAACAGAACTCTCTCATAGGTTCTCTGATCTGTGGAAGGTCCATTATGATAGAAAGGGCTAAGTGGAAATCCCTATGACAGCTTCCATTCCTCAGATAACATAGTGAATCCGAAACAATATAACCTTCCAGGAGGGATGGCAGAGATGGTGGTTCCATTATTTTCCTGCTCAGTTTATCTGCCTGGCCTCTGCAATAACCTGATAGATGATGACAGGTTCACCATAAACTTTTAGCCCCAACTGCAGTGTCATATGTAGATTTTTTTTACTGCAGCGATCAACATAACCTTGGGACATGGTATGCGACTGTTGAGTTGATACCTGGAGGCTCCGACTTCTCCAGCGGCTACCCAGAGAGACCCAGTAACCAAGATGGAAGTGTGGGGGAGTAAAAGCCCCAAGGGTTGTACTTTGAGCAATGAGACATGGAAGACAGGACCATCAGGTAATCTGTTTATCCTTTTTTCCCCATAGATTCTTCCCAGCAGTGCATTCATCCTGCCATGTGGAAGTGAGGAACTGGCTGGATTTCTTTGAAAAGCTGTATTAATTCAGTATCTGATCATCTTGTATTTGCTTTTCCTTCTTCTCTACCTCACTTTTTCTTTGCCCTCACTCTTGTCCTCACTCAAATGCTAGCAATTAGGCTTCACCTTAAACTCTGCGTGTTAGAAAACCTGAGATAAGATATTGCACTTGAGACAAATTGAAAACTTGAACTCCAGGAGTCACATTGCAGATAGTAAAGAGGGGTAGATGTGTGAGATGATTAGGAGGAGAAGTTTCTGTATTTGCTATTGCACTGGATTAGAATTGGAGAGTTGAGTGAGGGTAAGGAGGCAATTATGAAAACTTGGAAGTTCATAGCATTGGCAAATGGCTGAAATGATGCATTAACTGAGATTTCATATATGAAAACTTTAGAGAGAAGGTAATGAGCTGAATTTTGAATATATTCTGCTCGATATAGCTGTGGGACATCCAGGTGTGGAAGTCTCCAAGGAAGTTGGAAATGTGTTCTTGGAGCTAAGATGGTGGCTTCGTAAATAAAAGGTTGAGGTCAGCCTGCTACAGTGTAAATTTTTTATATACATAGATTTTTTTATGGCCACATTTCTGGCAGACATGTAGGTGTGTTTCAGCAGTGAATATAACACCTTTTGGAAAATAAATCATCCAATAGCATTTATTTGAATGTCTCTTGCCCTAAAACATTTTTACACTCCTGCCGTTTATTTCTTCTAAATCATCCATCATTTATCCTTTCTTGGCTAAGGCCACATTTATCCACAGGGCCGGATCTGATGTATCTGAGGCATCTCTAAGGTAGCTCTGTCTCAGAAAATATCTCTTCTACTGCCCTGCTCAAGCTTGATTTTCACACTTAGTGGTTCTACTATTGAAATGAAGGATGTAATTCATCAAAACTAGGTAGGTCATTAGGGGTTTTGTAGAGACTGAGAGTAATAGATTCTCCCCAAGGAGAGATTTGTATTATAAAGAGAGGTGTGTGTGTGTGTGTGTGTGTGTGTGTGTGTGTGTGTGTGTGAGAGAGAGAGAGAGAGAGAGAGAGATGTGGGAGGTGCCCTCAATGGTGTGAAAGGGTGGTGGTTCTACATAGTAGTTAAGAGCTTGAGCTCTTGTGTCAGACACCTGTGCACCTGTGTTCGGTCCTCGCCATGTGTTCCTTGGCTCTATCACCTTGGGAACGTTACTTCACAGAGATTCATTTCACTACATCTATAAAAATGAGCATAATCACAGTAAATGCTGATAGGGTTGTTGTTTGAATTAAATGAGAAAATGAATGAAGGGCACTTAGTTTCTGTAAGTGCTCAAAATTATTAATAACATGCTTTAAAGTATGGATTGTGATGCCAAAGACAAATATTGCCTACCTCATAATTATGTCTGGAAAAGGCATTTTTGATTGTGTATAATTATTGGCAAATAAATTTCGATTTGAGATCCAATTTTTAATTTAATTTATTTACTTTATAATTTAAATAAATAGATTGATTCCAAGTGCCCTCCTCCTTCACTCCTACGAAAATCTCATCAACCTGCCTCACTTCTTGGTTCACTGAGAAAGCCACTTCTCTGTGTTACAGTATTCACACATTTTCTTGGAAGGTGTACTTTCTGCCTTATCTCTAAAATATACCTTAAACTGTCCACCCCTCAACACCTATGTGGCCTTGACAATCGCAGTGACTTCCAGATGGAACTCCAACTTTCATCCCACTCCCAAAATGTTCTCCTTTCAACAGAGACCATATTCAAAAACTTTTATTTGATTCCTGTTTTGATTAGAGTAAATTCAAACTTCTAACCATGGCCTCCAAGGCCTTCCATTAATAGTACTCCCATTGAGTACTTAACATAGAGTAGGTGCTCAATAAATATTTGTTTAATGAATGCACCTAAGGCGGTATTATTGCCTATCCATGTCTCCATGGTGTCAGAAAAAGAGGTAACAAAGACCACCCATATGACGATAATATACAAGGTGTATCTGTGCCTATAGGTAGTTAAAATAAATATGAAGGAAGGATTTAACAGTTGAGAATGCAGCACATGATATAAAAAGCACATTGCTTTTGTTTATTTGTTAGGGATTATACCAAGAAATTTAACCATATTAACTCATTCAACTCTCACTATAACCCCACAAAGTAGAAGCAGTTATTAATATTCTTGTTTTATAGGTAAGGAATTGTGATGCTCAAGATCACACAGTTAGGAAACGTCAGGTCAGGGTGCGAGTCCCAGCTGTCTAGTGCCAAAGCCTGCAAACATGACCGCCTCACTCTGTGGCTCTAACGCAGCCTAACTGGCTCATCAACATGACCTTGATCCTAGATGTTGAAATCAAGAACTATACCTTATCCACATTTCTATACACACAGCAATGAATCCATTGCCTTACCTGTGATGGTCATGTGTCAAATTGAATCAGACATTGAAGTTCCTGGAAATGCCAGAAGGGTAGGTGAGGAAAGAAAGGTAGTAAAGTAGATATTAAAACTCAACAAGGTAATTGGGAGAATGCTCAGAGATTGACAGGAAGAAATGATGATTCAATTAAAATGGGGAGCATGGTGATAATAAATACAATGAATAAGGTTCTTATGGAACCCAGGGTTCCATAAAAAGTAGGGTAAAAATGACGTGTTCCCAGGGGAAAAGTGCTGTTCCAGAGGAAGAGGGCAGCTTGACTGGGGAACACAAATATATGATTAAATTGGCAAACACAGCCTTTTTCTGGAGAAGAATGACTCATTGGCTTCAGAGCTTGATGAAAATATCATCTCTTGAGGCCATACAATTTTCATTTCTCTGATTCCATATTTACAAGCAACCTTCGAATTTAAATTCAGTTCCTCAGTGTTTCCCTATCAGGATAGGAAAGCACTAAGAAACAAAAACCCAAAACCACAGTCAAGCTGTCTGTTTTAAAGCAGATTTTTCATTTAATGGGAAACTATTAAATTTTTCTCTTATCAATTCAAGCAATGCTACTTGTCACTTAAGCTGTACAAGGAACTCTTCCAGGCTGTGGGGTGGTACAAAGCTGACTGGAACTTAATGCCTGTTCTCAGCTTGCTTACAAAGTTGGGAGGGCCAAACTGTGTTTGTTTTTGGTGTAAATGTGAGTTTTATTAAATACCCAGAGGAGCTGACCATTAAATTCCTTGACCTGTAGAAGTGGGGGATCAAATTTGGACCCATATTGCCTTGTATTAATATGTCTACACCTTAAATGCTTCTATTTCCAGGCTACAAACATTCCCATTCAGAGAATTTGCTCACTTATTTCAACTTCAGTTCCTGCTTGTCCTCTATCCTGTGAACTCGTTCTGACTTGGTGTCAAGCAATAGACATTTCCCCAACTAAAAACTGAGATAATACCCGGCCTTTCACGGTAGTAGCACCATAATATTGAGGCCATTATCCCCTTTTCAGTTGTGGACTTGGGAAAACTTAAGAGACAAAGGTTGTGTGATCTTCACAATAACTTAAAAATTTTAAATTATTTACTTGCATCAGAAACCACAGAGGAATGAAGCATGGAAGCCTGTTTTAAGAGTGTTCATTTTTAATCAAGAATTAGGTAGCTTGGCAGCTTGGTCATACACATGTGTGTGTGCATGCACACAGAGACACACACAGCCTTCTTTCTGATCATACCATTATATCATTTTCCCATTTGATTATACCCCCAACCCAGGCTAGGAGCCCACAAATCACATGGAGTGATGATTTGGTAAAAGAGCATGGAGATGGCATTATCCTGAAAGATATGAATGAATTTATTTACCACTGTGATCTTCACCCTTTGTCCTACTTGTGGCTCCTGACAATGTGCAATTTTCAGCATTACCCCATGAACTTGGTGCACGGTCTCTCCCAAGGCTAATGTTAGTAAGTTGACATGAAATACAAGTATGTGGATCTTAAATATCAACTTGGATAAAGATAAAACACATTCTAAGGCAAAGGGAGTGGGGTTTATCACACAATGGCTCAGTTTCACAGATAAGGACTAGACTTGATGGGTTTTGCACTTTTTACTCTAGTATCTGTGACCTCCTCCCCCAGGCTTACGTGTCAAGGCCTTAAATTGTCCCTTAGCCTTGATTGGGATCAGTCTAAACTAAATATGAGGGTTTTTTCCTTCCCACCCCATTTTCTGCTCCATTCCACATCTTTTTCATAGTTAATATCTATGTGGAACTAACTCACTGCACTGTTTTTCAATTCGTACTCCCCGAAGCCTCCTCTGGAGTCATAAACCCATGAATAAGAGGAATTAGCAAACAGAAAGCCTGTGATTTTAGAGTATCTGGGGCAAATGGGAATATAATTAGGCTAGTGCTGGTTTACAATTAGGAGGGGGATTATATCTGCCTTTACTCTCTATCTACCAAGGTAACCTGGAGAAATATGACTAATTTAGGGGAGAATTATTACATTAGCCCATTGCTCTAGGTCAGCCTGTCTCTCCCCCAACTGTGGTAGCCCTACAGGTCCTTCTTACAGAGAAAGCACCAGCTACCGCCCCTGCTGCTTTCTAAATGCCCTCTTCAACCTGAAGGGATTGTGCTCACAGCAAAGTGCAATTTTCATTTAGAAATGGGCTTCCAATTGTGTTGACACACCTCATTAGCTAAGCCTACGTTCTTAGTCAGGGAGTTTCATACAGGTGTTAAGTACTGGAGGGAAAAAATATAAGTAAATGAAGAAAAGCTTCATTCTTCACTTAAATAAATAAGGGGGGACAACGTTCCTTATTTCAAGTCCCTTGTACCATGTAATTCTGTTTATTTTTGTTGTAGTTGCTATTGGTTTATTTTATTTCTTCCTTAACTCTAGTGTAGGAAGTTATATTATCTGCAGATGATGAGGGTGAGGTTAGCTATGGATTGGGCTCTTTAGAATTATAGAAAAATTGCTCAATATTGTTTTTCTGTCTATAGCTTTCACTACTGTGCATTCTTTCAGTGTCAGGTGTGCCATTTGGAAGCATTCAGTTAAATTTATTTAAATGTTCTCTTTTATCAGCTTCTGCTGAGGGCATATTTGGCACTTGATTTTACTTATTGGTTTATCCGAGGACTTGTTTTTCAGCTGTCTAAGGGAATATATGTACTGATAACTGAAGCAGGTGTTTAAGCGTTTGGCAGGGTTTAGTACTTGGAAGAGAACCAGCCCAGCTTGGGCCATGTCCTGTGGTAGTACATTTCAGCTCCACTCCAGGTTTCTCTTGCTCATCGATGATTTACATCTGGGGAAGAGCTTCTAGGATGTTCTATTGACTTAGGTGATTCTGCCATTCTCAGAAATATTTAATGAATCAATTCCCATTATAAGACCAGGCTGGAGACAATTGCTCATCTGTTTTGCTCTTTTTCTTCCTGCTTCTTTCTAAGTGCTTTCCTGAGAAAGAGAATTGCATCATAAACCTGTTGTGTGCAATTAATATGTGATACTTACCTTCTTCTGGACCCCTTTTTATGTTTCATGATCCGCTTTTGCTAACAGTAGAAATGGAGAGAGAATGTCAAGAGAGAGAAGCTACTGAAAAGACTCTATGGGGCAAACCATATTGTCACACATTTCCAGGAAAAAACACGGCAGCAGAAAGGTGGCAACGCACAGGGGAAGAAGCAGCGATGGCCACCTCAGATAACAACATATGTTTAATTTCCTTAAGTTCTTTATTCACAGGTTATGGTTCTGAAAAGCATGTTCTGGAATGCTATTTGAGTAAATCGATAGGTTTTAGAACTCTAACATATTTCTCAGCAAACTCAGTGCCCCCTGTCTAGGTTTCATGGAATTATTTTTTGAAAGCTCTCATTCTATGACCTTTCCAGTTGACCTATTTGTAAACTATAATTTTGCTTCATTCTAAAATTGGTTGTCTCTAATGATGTTTGCAGATATATTAAAGAACGATTCTACTTTTGAATTGCACCACCTCACCTAAGACAACGAGCAGGTTGCCCACCACCTGAAACACCTATCCCATTCTGTCCATTAGACATTGTCTATGATTCAGGGGTTGTGTTAATGTCTTTACTTACTCATTTGAGATGTGGAGATATTACAACAATTCTTATCAAAATGATTTTGGGGGTAAATGCCCCAGTGCAGTATTTCCAAAGTATAAGAATCACCTTCTTGAAAATACAGATTCTAACCTGAAACTACACGGATTTGAACTAGAAACTCCAAAAGAAGGGGCCACAAAATCTGTAATTTTGACAAAAGCTTACTCTTACTATCATACAAGTTTGGGAAACACCTCTCTATATCTATGACCTCTGAGATAAGGGAAAGAGAATGGTCTCTGAAGACAGACAGACCTGGGCTTGCGTTTCTGCTTTATCATTTACTAATTACAAGGCTTTTGGCAAGTAAATGTCCACAAGCTTTACTGGTCTAATCTGTAGATGAAGGATAATACTAATATTATAATGCTAATACTAATATATCAGAGGCTGATAGTGAGACATTAGATAGTAAAAATGGCAAGGCAGCAGCTGATCATCACTAGCCAGAGTGCTGCGTTGGGCGTTAGCCTCTTAATTGCTGGATCGTGGGGAGGGGGAGGGCAGGTGGTAGCAAGAGAGCCTGGGTAGCTGGGGAGTCTATCTAGGGGGACACTTGGAAGACCGAGGCAGGGGCTATTTACCAACCCATAAGAAAGTGTTACAATATTTTTCCCCAGATTGGGAAGGCTATACTCATATGCTTATCAGCAGACTATCAGCCCTGTAAAAATTAAAAGGTAGCTGTGACTATTAAAATAATGCTTGAAAACATGGGGCCCAGTACTTTGTAAGTATTCAACAAATAGAAATTACTATTTTCATTAATGCTTTTTTATTACTTATGTGACATCTGTTATACTTGGGTATGAAGCTGAATCAGATCAAAGAAGTTCAGAATCAAGTCCATAGACACCTCAGGGCTTCTAAAATCGGCTTGTAACTAGATTATTGATCTCGCCTTGGGAGGAAAGGATGTGACTCTAGAAAGGGAATATAAAATTGGGATATGATGCCAAGAGAAAAGAACAGTCCGCATATGAACCAAGGTTAGAGTGAATCACATGTGTCACTTGAAGCAGAGTTGTAGCAGGTAGTTATTATAGTGTCTACAGAGACCCCAGCTCTATAGAGAGATCTGGCAGAGACCCAAAAAGAGGTATTCAGAAATTCAGTAGATGTCAAAAAACTACATTCAGGGATGGGGCACAAAGTAGATGAAGGACCAGGTAGTAACAAAAAGGAACCTGAACTTGCAGAAACTTGTTTGCACTAGTCAAGGTGTCATGAAAGCAAACAAACTGATTTCACCTGGAGATAAATCATCTTGCATATGAATGCTTAAATTCCTCTGCCTAAATACTGGACTGATTGCACTGTATGGGCAAGTCTTAGCAAGTGGACATTTTTCCTAGCAATAATCTGATCTACATGGCAAGAGCCACGCACATCATTGCAGACTCCGAGGAGTTACTGAGAAAGGAGTAGGTGAGAGTCAGTGGCAGTGATTTGCAGAGGGGCACTCCTGGGAAACAGGAGAAGTCAGCGGGCATAGAAGATGTCCCTTGGTGACATACCAGTCTTTTTCTTCCCATGCTCACCAGCTCTCTCTGTCTCGAGCCCATTTTCCTCTCACCTATTGACATTTGGACCCCAAATAACGTGATTGTGTGGAAGCATATCTCCATTGCCCTAGGAAAGTATTATATAGGTATATTAAATGGAAACAGAACTATTAGTAAAATGCTTAACTGTTTTTTCTGAATTGCATCTTTTGATTAATATACTATTTAAGAGCAGTTTTAGAAATATTAAGAGCAGTTTAAGAGCAGTTTAAGAGCAGTTTACAAAAATATTAACCAGAATGTATAGAGTTCCCATATACCCCCTTTCCTTTTCTTACACATTTCTCTATTACTAACATCTTGCATTGTTGTAGTAAGTTTATTACAATGGATGGACTGATGCATATTATTAACTAAAGTCCATAGTTTACATTAGGGTTCAGTCATTGTGTTTTATTTATTTTTATTTTTGTAACCACTTTAAAAATTTTTCAAAGTTGACATACAATATTACGTTAGTTTCAGCTGTACATCTTAGTGATTATATAACTTATTAAGTGATTATTCCGATATATTTCGTACCCATCTGACAGCATTCATAGTTATTTGAATATTATTGACTTCATTTCCTGTACTGTACTTTACACCCCCATGACTATTCTGTAACTATCAAGTTGTACTTCATTATCCCTTCACCTTTTTCATCCAGTCCCCCAACTCCCCTCTCATCTGGCAGTCGTCAACATGTTCTCTGTATCTGTGAGTCTGTTTCTGTTTTGCTTGTTTGCTTATTTTGTTTAATTGAAAATACTATTCTAAAAAAAAAGGAAAAGGAAATACCACTCTTATGATAGTGACAGCAGCATGGCCTGCAGCCCTGTCACTGAATTGTGACTGGAAAGCAGAACCCAGCTGCCAGTGCCTCCATGCAGCAGGGAGAGCCACCAGAGCCAGAAGTGAGGAAACTGTTTTGTAACCCACAGCAGTATTGATTATTCTCTCCTGCCTTCTGTGGGAACCAGAAATCAGGAGTAGCAGAAGGCTGGCCAGGGGCAGGTAGGAAAAGGCGTTTCCAAGTAGTCCGGGAAGCAGCAGGGAGGGGAGCATCTATTGAATGGGACCTCTGGGTCCCAGGCCGCCTTTTGTAACCTGCATCTACCTCCATTTTCCTTTGGTCAGTGTTGATGTGGAGTAATTGGGACCTTACTTCACTCCGTTATTAGCAAACTCCGAAGAAAAGTTTTACCAAACTGCCTCCTGGTTGCTCTCATTTCTAAATTTTGAGCTGGTGATTAGAGTTACTTATGAGATGGGTATCTTATACCCAATGACTTAAATAATGCATATTTATTTATATCTTTAAATAAGTTTCTTTAGGCACCTACTGTTCTAAGAAGTGTCACAGTTAAGCTGAAGGGGTTGAGTTCAGGCTGGAGAGACAGTTTCTGTTTCTTTAGTTTAAATTACATCCTTGACATTATAAAATATTACAGATGTGTTACCATTGTCGATTGTGTACTGTTTGTATATTTTGGCTACTGCATTATTCAGAATTAAGTTAAAAATTCTTTTTATTGTGTCTTAATATTTCTAGGATGTGGACAGATCAATATTTCTAGCCTGTGCACACACTACCTGAGGGCTATGAGTCATATTTGCTTTGAAAGAAATAGCACTTAAGGCCTGTCAGTCAAGTCAGTTGTAAGAAACACAGAACTCTTTAAGAATTACTCTGCCTCCTCCTCACATCTAAATATAGCTAACTGGTTGGAGTGTCTAAGAAAGATGGCTCCACAGTATTTTAAAAATGGTGCAATTGCAATTAATCAATGCAAATAAAAAGCTCAAGGACTCTTTACCTATATATGTCAAATATATAATCTTTATTAAATTAAAAACTGTATAAATATGAGTAAGGAATATGTGTAAGGAAATGACCCGGTTCCTAAAGTCATTTATATAACAATATTATACTATTTTGTTTTAATAGGTCTCTATGCCCAGGTGGGAAAGTCCTGGGTAGGGTGTGGAAAATGGGATTCTAGTCTCCTTTTAGCCCCTGCACGACCTTTAAAAACTACTGCCTTCATCTCTTCCTTCCCAAGATCTTAGTCTCTTTTCAGACTACAAGGTAAGGACTACATATTAAGAATTAATTATATATTTTCAGATTTACTCTCTGTGTCTATGTGAGAGGCTAGATTAATATCAGTACAGTCTGATATAGAAGAAATCCTCCCTAAAACGAAAACGGGCTTGCCTAATTAATACTCATTTACTGTTCCTAAAAGTAAGTAAAAGTAAAATTGTTCCTCTGGTATCTAATATGCTAACAACATGACAACTATTTACCCACTGACTACTTTATTCTCATCACTGTGCTAGCTATATATATGTATATATTTAATCTTCTCGCTATATAAGGTCTCATTTACCTACCCCATAATTTATATTTGCAAAGTGATATTTGGATTTTTCTGGCATATTACTGTCAAGGGTGCCAATAAAGGAAACATACTGTCCCCTAATATCCCTGATTATATTTGTATCAATGTCTGTAGAGGTTGTGTCAGCAGAGAGAAGATTGGACTGTACCATTAAATTAGCACAATTTTGCGGCACTGCCTGGCAGAAGCTCACACTTAATCCAAGAGGTTATTCAACCCTATCCAATATGATTACTCTATAAATATTTGCCCAAGCTCAGCACCAGCCATTATATCACTAATCACACACAGGTTTGTTATAGCAAAGACCCCCAGTGTCAGCAATTTGAAAAACAAAGCTAATTAGTTTTGATTTAGAGATGGGAAGACATTAAGTTGAAGTGAATAGTTCACATAGTATAGTAGCTATTTAGAGCACATATGAATATGAAGAAGATTCACAATTGTTTGTGTAGGATTTTGAGAAGGAATGGGAACACTGATGGCTGAGAATACAGACATACGTCGCAACCAGTGGCAGCGACCAGTGCGGGCTGGATTGGGGATGGGACAATAGAACAACCCCTTTAAAAATACCAGCCCCAATAAATATGTACTAAGGAAACACTGTTCTTTCTATGCAACCAGCTTTAGGACAAGTCCCTGGCTTCCCCTTCCAAACAGATCACTGCTCCTAAACTCCTCCAGTATATTGAAAATTCTGATACCAATAGTGGTATTGACGTATATGATTTGATTTGGGGGAGGGTAGTGAAAGAGCCCCTTACCTCTAGATCCCTCTAGTCTACTGTGTTACTTGAAATATTGTTATTATTATTCTAGTGTCTGTATCCTTTAAAAATGCTTTGGATGGTGGGATATAGATCATGTGTCATAGAAATCTACACTTGAAACCTATGTAATCTTATTAACCAATATCATCCCAATAAATGTAATAAAAAATAAAAATGAAAATATTTTGATTTGCAAAAAATGTATTTAGTAACATATATCTTTATTAGCACCAAATAATATAGTATTACTTATTTCAGTTTTTGAAAACCACTATCTTTCAACAAAAATACCTCTACTCTGAGACATGAAAGAAAAAAAAACTAACATTAAGTCCTCAAATTGGGCCAAGCACTGTGCTATCCTCTTTAAATATGTTCTCCTTTAATTGAATGCTCAACAATCCCATTTGATAGAACTCATGATTTCCCCTTTGAAGATATGGAGAATGAGATGAGTGGGGTTAAATAACTCAGCTCCGGACATCTCACACTCTCTCCCACTGACAACCAGACTCTTCTACTCACAGATGAGATCCCAGGTAAGTTGTTCCCTTCTTTTGGATCATTTGCCTCCTTTGCAAAGTAAGAGGAGCAAGTGAAATCACTGGTCTCTAAACTTAAAAAAATATATTATCCTATTAGTGAAAAAAATCTTTGATCTTTACCCTGTAGCATATATATATATATATATATATATATATATATATATATATATATATAATAAGTCATACAAGGTCTGTCCAGAAAAAGTTCAGCCGTTGTTAATATAACAAGAACAGTTTGCATGACATTGATGTAACTCGGCAGCCAAGGAGCATGGACTGGAAGGCACATGTGTGAACAATGATGACTTCACTGTACTAGTCAGTGGGGGTGGTAGACACCATTGAGTGAGCATGTGGACTGAGTGACCATTGCATTAAAAATGACTGAGAGAGTAGAGCAACAAATCTTAATCAAATTTTGCCTTAAGCTTGAACATTGCTACATGGAAACTATTTGGATGAATCAGAAGGCTGCAGCTGTGGGTAACTGGTGATTGGCAGCTTCATCTGGACAATGAACTCACTCATGCATTACGTTTCATGCAGAGTTTTTTGGCAAAACATCAAATCACCCAGGTGACTCAGCTCCCCTAGAGCCAGATTTGGTGCTCTGTGACTTCTGGCTTTTCCCAAAACTAAAATCATCTTTCAAAAGGAAGAGATTTCAGAGCATTGATGAGATTCAGGAAAATACAAAGGGCAGCTGGTGATGATTGGGAGAACTGTGTGAGATCCCAAGGTTCCTACTTTGAAGGGGACTGAGGCATCACTGTCTTATGTACAATGTTTCTTGTATCTTGTATTTTCAATAAATATCTCTATTTTTTCATATTACATGACTTGATACCTCTGGACAGACTATATATACCATTGTGAATTTATTTATTAAATAATAAACACATTTCTTAAATTTTATACTGAAAATATATAAAATATAAATCTTTTTTTTGAATTTCATAATTTCACTATAAATATACTTGCTACAACTTTTTAGCAATTATATTGTCCTTTGCAATGATGAATATTTATTTTTATGTTGCTTTATAACATATTTTTAAGTAAAATGAACTGTGTCTCATGCTACATCATAAATACGTAACATTAATAACCATCCCTTTTTTGTTGTCTATTACATTAATAAAATATAAATCTTAAAGTATTTTCTCTTGAACTGCATGAATCAAGGTTCCTGTGCGCCTCACTTTGGAAACTACTGGACTAGATGATCTCTACAAGTTCTAAAAATCTATGATTCTAGGCTTCCTGTTCAGCTTTGTAAATTATATTAATAGAAAGAACGCATTGATAAAAATCTTACTGGCATGGGTAAATTACAATAGAGGAGACAGAGAAACCTGGAAAAACTAGGCCAGGAGAGGTTAGCTGAGAGTCCTGAGCATGCAATATGGGGAAACTAGGAACTCAATAAATTGGGAAGAAGTAGGGATGAAAGGAGATGATGATAACAATAACAATAACACAGTAGAATGCTTTCTATGTTCCAGGCCCTGTTATAATAATTTTCCATATATTTATTTTAATTACCACAGCAACCCTATGAGGTAGGAACTATTAGTATTTCTAAAGGAGTAACTGTGAAGGTAGAAAATGAGGAACAGAAAGATCAAGTAGATTACTGAAAGTCATACATCTATTAACTGGACAAACTGAGATTCAAACCCAGTCAGTTGGTCTCAGAAATGAATTATAAAAGGAAGCATAGGAAACAGAAGGTTGTCAAAATTTCTAAGTTTTAGTGGATATTTATTCATTGTCTTGTTAGGAGCCAAGCTTCCCTACCTCACACCTAAAACTATTTCCAATTTCCCCAACTAAAATTTGAATGGGGTTGACTCTCATCCCTGACTCTAGAGGTTAACCTAGTCAGCAGTTGTATTAGTGAGGGTTGTCTAAAGCAGCAGAACCAGTAGGATAGATACAGATAGATGACAGACAAATGATAGAAAAATGATAAATTATGTGATACGGGAACTGGGAAGTCTAAACTCTTCAGTGTGGGCTGACAGACAGCTTGGGCCCTGAGGGGAGCCAATGGTGCACGTGAAGACCTATGGTGCAGACAAAGGCTGAAAGCAGTCTGCTGGAGGACCCCTTCCTTCTCTGGGAGGTCAGTCTTTTAATTCTATTTGGTTCTTCAACTGATTGGATAAGGCCCACCTACAAGTGGAAGACAATCTGCCTATTCACGGTTCACTAACTTAAATATTAACCTTATCCAAAAACACCTTCTCACTTGTTTGACCCATAAAATTACCTGCCACAGCAGGGTAAGCCATTCAGTGTATTTTAGCTACCTAATTTTAGAGATGGATACCTGACCCCATTAACACCAATTAAGGCCAAGAAAGATTACCTCTGTGACTTAATGTGTTTCCAGACACATGACTCTTGCAAACATGAGGGGAGAGGTTTCTTGAAATGTAGACAATGCCGAGGAAGCAAAGTAGAGTAATAAGAGAAAGATCCCAATTTTATTTTTATAAAACTTAATATAAGCCCTTATAAAAACTAGATTTATTTATTTGTAGACTACTAATTGTGTGAGTTAATAAATCCCTTTTAATTGAATTTGGGTTAGGTATTATTATATTTGTAACTTAAAAAGTCCTAACAAATATATAGAGAGAAGTTAGGCAGGGAAGGAGCTCAAACTTTCTGAGGTCAACCTCAAGTTGTAGGCAGTTGCCATGCACTTACGAAAGGACAATCACAGAGCCAGGATAGCACTACAGACATTTTCAGGATTTTTCAGGTGTGGAGAAAAGCTTAGTGGCCTTTTCTGCCAGTGAGCTATTGCCTACTTCATGGTTTCACCTAAGGCTCACTTAATGACTAACAAATAAAAAGAAAAATGGGCCATACATGAATTAAATCAAAACCAGAAATCTTGAAGCATTTGTGACTAAAATGATCTTAATATATTCTATAGAATAATTCATCTTAACTCCACTGGGAAAAATTGCAGGAATCAATGGATCCAAAAAAAAATAGAATCAGGGGATACAAATATTGTACTTTTTTCTTGGTCTAAGTTGGTTAC